>CM066334.1:24461433-24766433 GCA_033807585.1 Hydrophis major | reverse complement strand
ATATATAAATAGATAGACAGACAGATAGATAGATAGATAATAAATAGATGGATGAGAGAGAGAGAGATGATAGATGGATGATATATAAATAGATAGACAGACAGATAGATAGATAGATAATAAATAGATGGATGAGAGAGAGAGAGAGATGATAGATGGATGATATATAAATAGATAGACAGACAGATAGATAGATAGATAATAAATAGATGGATGAGAGAGAGAGAGATGATAGATGGATGATATATAAATAGATAGATAGACAGATAAATAGATAGATAATAAATAGATGGATGAGAGAGAGAGAGAGATGATAGATGGATGATATATAAATAGATAGATAGACAGATAAATAGATAGATAATAAATAGATGGATGAGAGAGAGAGAGAGAGATGATAGATGGATGACATATAAATAGATAGATATCTTTGTTATATCATGGCGACCAAAACTAGATGCAGTTTTCCAGGTGTGGCCTTACCCAAAGCCTTATAAAGTGGTACTACTTCACATGATCTTGATTCTATCTCTCTGTTAATGCAGCCTAGGATTACATTGGCTTTTTTGGCAGCTGCAGCATAATAGGTTTTGTTCTTCAGGTTATTGAGGCCAGTTGATTGGGATACAGGAGCTGGCACTCTCGTTGCATAGTATTTAAGGTGGGGTCATTCTTAACCAGGTGTGGCAACTATGCCCCCTTTTGCGACCTATGGACTTCAATTCCCAGAATTCCTGAGCCATCCAGTTCATAGCTGTTTTTCAGTTGATTAATAGTATACCACCCAGAATCGCAATTGGTTGAGTTGGGTAGCCATGCAAAACTCTCTAAGTAAATAAATTATGCATGCATGCAATTCCTTTGCTTGTGATTTTATGTTGTTTAGTTTTTAATTATTTATCATTGCAGTTGGAACACACCCTGGTGAGGGTACTAAATTATTATTATTTGTTTATGATCACAAGTTGCGTGTTAGCCTCAATCAGGGGACACACACACACACACACACAAATGCAAATAAATCTTTGGCGAACGTATTTTCTTTGACAGGTTTTTTTTTTGTTAAAGAAAGAAATTGTATGATGGAATTGAAATATAAGATGCAGCAGTTATGCAAACAACTAGGATCTTATCATAGAATAGAATAGAGCTGGAAAGGATGTTGGAGGTCTTCTAGTCCAGCCCTCTGCTCAAGCAATCTTGACAAGAGTGCTTTGTATGTCCACGTCTTATTAAATTCTGCAGTAAATTTTCCCCCAGGGTACCATTTTGATGCGGGAAAAGTGAATACTTGGTGATGTTTTCCTTGCAATTTCTTTTCCCTGAAAAGCAGGCTGGTGGCTAGAGAAGAACCCAAACCTCACCCCATTTTCCTCCTGTCCTTAAAGTAATCAACACACCTGTCTTAAATTTTTTGACTCCCCCTTAGCAGGAACCATTTATTGTTATTCACAATGGAGATCTACTACAATATCTGACCTCTGAGCCACCCGTGATTCCAAATTTTAGGTGCGTCTCCCAGCATCCCTCCACACGTTACCACTGAATCTCAATTTTTAATGTGATGGAAGGACAAATTATTGGGGAGCAACCTCATTATATTGTTCACTAGAACTGTTCAAAAATATGATTGTTGTCTTGGTTCTGCCAATGGCGTGGCTCCGTCTTCTTTTGATAATACGCCCCCCCCTTCCCTACTCACCCCTTCCCCATGGGCCCATCTTTCAAAATCCAACCTGTGCTCCTCGCCTTCAAAAGTTGTAAATTTGTGGCTTATGGGCATGAGAGCATCCTAGATTAGGGGTCAGCAACCTGCAGCTCTGGAGCCGCATATAGCTCTTTCATCTCTCTGCTTCGACTCCCTGTCGCCGGTCAGCTCCACAATTGATAGGGCTTTTGGTTAGGACAGGTAAGAGAAAAAAGGACGCCGTGCTAGGAAGAGACTCTATGGTAGGGAAACCGGACTTCTGGTTTGCTCCAGAATTGAATTGGCGGGGGGGCGTCCTGTTAGGATCTTTGTGGCTCTTTGAGTGCTTAAGGTTGCTGACTCCTGTCCTAGTTCAGTGGTTACCAACCAGTGGGCCGGGAACCACTGGTGGTCCGTGAGAAAATTTTGGTGGTCTGCAGAGAAATGTCACACTCCCTCCACAAGCAATTAATCCAGGCTGCGCGGGAACACAAGGCTTGCGTCCCTTGCATTGTGAACAACACAAGGTAGTGAGGGGAGGGGGGGAAGGGTGGAGGGGGGGAACTTGCCCCACTTGCCCCAAGGGCCTGGCCTGGCCACCGGGCTGCTTCTTTCTGCTGCTGCTTCTTTTGGCTGCATGCAAGGAAAGCAGCAAAAGTCTTTCTTTCTTTCTCCCAAACTCTGCCAGAAATGAATCTTTGGGACTCTGCAAGGCCTCCTGCTCCAAGAGGCTGCGCCAGCACGACAAGTCTCACCAAGACTCATTTCTGCTGGAGTTTGGGGGAGAGAAAGAAAGACCAGCTCCCCTATAAAACAATCTCAATGTACCCCATTTCTCTGCAGGTGCTCCCAAGGCAACCCTTTTTTGTTTTTAGGAATGAATATTTCTCCTTTCCTCACAGCTGTCTGGGTGTCATGCCCCTGGTGGAGACTGACTCTGAGGGAGAGGAGGAACAGCCGACAGGGAGTGGAAGTGTGGCTCCGGAGGTTGTGGAGGAGGCTAGGGAAGGGCAGAGGCTGGCTGGGCAGTCAGAGGAGGACCCAGGCCCATCCCCTCTCCATCCTAGGGTACGCAGGGAGGAGAGGATAAGGGAGAGACATGGTCTACTGGGGAGGAGGGAGCCTTGATCCTCTTCATGGGCTGCAGCTGTGACAACTGGATAAGAGGATGGATATGCGTATGGGCGAGTGCTGGAAACAAAGCGTGGAAATATCTCTAGTTTATGGTTCCTATCTGAGTTTGGTGTCCTTCCCAGTGTATGTTCTGATATCTGTGAATGTCTTCAAGCCCTTATCTTGCCTGGTTTGTGTTTATTTTTTACTCTTTATAATTTAAATGTCATTTCCTCCTTCTTGTAACTGCTTGTGGGGGAGTTTTTTCTCTCCAATCAAGGATATTTGGATCTTGGAAGCAATGTGAAGGAATAAAAGAGGCTTCACCTGTTTTCTCTGACTGTGTTTGTTTTGTATCCCACCCTGGGTCATCACCCTGGGTTTCATTTTTATTTAGCATTGCGCAAGGATTGGGGCTTGAGTTGGAACCCCAAATCATTCTTCTGATACTTTCTTGTAGAGCTGCCAACCAAACCGCTCCTTGGTTCATCAAGAGTTCATAAAAGTAAATAGTTGTTGCTTTTTACAACCTGGTATTATGGACATCTACAAATGTTGCTAGACAATGATAGGTCCAGCTGCTGAAATGGGCTGCAAAACTCTCACTGGCCACTAGGTGGCTGCCACGTGACAAAAACTCTAACCTTTGCTGCTGGCTAGTGGCCATCTGGAGTTTTGCAGCCTGCACAGATACAAGATACCCCTAAAAAATGGTCTGCCAAGAAGGTAGCTACCCTGTTGGCCCACTAGAGTCCCTTTAAGAATTTCAGGTGGTCGGGATGCTTAACTGAATTCCTGAGCAATATAAAATACATCTGGTTATTCTTTTCTCGTTCTGCATAGCTCCGACCACAAAAAAGTTGAGAATCTGTATGGATGCAAGTCCGAACTCTGTGGTTGGTTCATGCTTCACTGGGCTGTGTAAACTGGGGGAAAAAACCATGGGTAATTGAGTAACTATGATTAAGTTAACCATGGGTAAAGATGTCTTGCAAATACTGCCTTCATGTGCACTTATGAATTTGAATATAACTCTCTTCAGAGTGTTTCCAACACCCTGAATTCTCTCTTTTTCTCCTCCCACCTCAGCCCAACTACCCAACTCATTATTTAAACGCCTTGGTGTTATACTTTCTTTCATGCTTAATTAGAGTTCTTTTAATTGCTCAGAGATTCTTGGTTGGAAGGCAAGTGGGAAACATATAGGATTAGAACAAAAAGGCGGGAGGGGTGCATATTTATTAGCATTTTCCCCTCTATTCTACAAAAACCAGGAATAAAATGAACAGCATTCCAACATTGATTTTTGCAGGCTAGGTTGTAGGTTCATTTTTCCTGATAAGTTTAAATGCCTAATTAATTATAATTGCATTATACCTTTCTTGAGTTGGCTCCAGATTGGTGCAGAAGATGGGCTATCTCCTTCTTTAAAACCAACATGATCTGGGCTACTAAAGAAGGATGAGGGAAGGAGGGAGATTGAGTTACTTGCTTATGTAACTCAACACAGAGAGAGAGAGAGAGAGAGGGAGGGAGAGAGGGAGAAAGAGAGAGAGAGAGAGAGAGAAAGAGAGAGAGAGAGAAAGAGAAAGAGAGAGAGAGAGAAAGAGAAACAGAGAGAGAGAGAAAGAGAAAGAGAAAGAGAGAGAGAGAGTTCTGTTATAGCCATTGCAAGATCAAAAAAGACAATGTGGCAGCCACAATGGTGTATTTGAAGCTGTCTATTTTTGATGTGTACAGAGCTTCAGTTGAGTTTTCTCAACCATCATCTTGACTGTTTTTGAATTCCCCTGTTGTGGTTTATTATAAAATGCTAATTATTTATCACTGGTATTGTGTTGGACACACAGAGATAATATTTGCTATGAACTCCGCATTAGCGACAGGAAGGGCATCCGGCCAGTAAACACTCAGCTCCATTCAGTTGCCCCGACTTCCCCCCCCCCCCCCCCGATGCAAGGGATTACGGAGTCATAAAAAGACCGGAAAAAAAAATGTGTTGGGAGATTGAGTGCTGTGCACTGCAGCTCAGGATTTGTCATTTGCCGTTAAGTCATGTTAAACCAGGAGGGATTGGTTAAATGGCTGTATCTACCCAACCTGCTAAATCATGGTTTGTACGCTATGGTGGCTACACTGAGATAACATGTTAAGCTACAAAGCCTGTGTTGGTTGACTGAACCCAATCCTTGTTCAGATTGAACAGGACGGAGTGAACAGGGAATTTTCTTCTATAAAGATAGAATTTCTTTTGAGCTTTTTCCGCAGCTCTTCTTCTTTTCATTACTTTTGATTGCTGAGCTAGCAAAAGGGAGCCCTCTAGCTATTTCTCCTTTTCATTTACTCTTTCTGGTAACCTGCAGAAACCAATCAGTGAAAATGTAATGAAATGTGCCTGGTTAAAAACTCTGGGTAATTAATTTAAAATAGCAACACCGTAATCAAATAATGAGGTTTACTGCTTTAACAAGAAGCAGTGCCCAGCTCAAGCAATTTCACCGGTGGCTAGGTTTATCTGGGGCTGCAGAATGCCAAGGAACCATTAGATGGCAGTAAAGAGAACGTGCTGTACCCCTTTGCTGCCATCTCACCGTCCTTTGGTTTACTGCAGCCTTAATCCACGAGTGTTGCATGACACACTGAAGCATCAGTTAACATACAGGCAGGATTCGTGTCGAATGAATGATGATTGGCTGATTTGTAATCAGTGTGTCATGAGAATATAAGCAAAATATTTTTACTTTTGTTTTTTCAACAATGGGTGTTCAGTATTTGTCCAAAAGCTGCTGTAAATGGGTTTAGCACACGCTCTTGCTTCCATAAAGGATGCCTTCTACTATTTTTCTGACTCACAAATGATGTTTATGACAGAAAATCAGAACATCTCCAGATAGCTTTTGTACTGCTCTGGAATCAATATCACAACTTTGTGATCCCCTGCATTCTTATCTCTCTTCAGGAGTTAAATTGGTTTACTCTCAGCGGAGCTATGCCAGTGGTGGGTCTTCAGCCGGTTTGCACCAGTTCAACCGAACTGGTAGCAAGGATTTGGCGTGGGTCGCCGAACCAGTAGTAACTTCTACTTTCAAATCTGAAATTCCTTCTTCCTGCCCTGTCAAGCTAATTACTTCAGTTTGGTTTGTTTGGATTTTAAGTTACAGTTTGTGTGTCCCTTGTTTTGGATTTAATTCTCTGCAGTTAAAAGCTGTTCCTGGGAGAGTTTTTCTCCAGCCAGAAGGTAACCTGGACATTGGGGGCAGAGTTGGAGATAATAAAGGGAATCTTATTGCTTATTTGACTGTGTGGCCTTTGTGCCAGGCCCCTTTGGGTCATCACAATCTCTTTCCATCTTATTAAGGATCTTACCTTGACATGTGGGCTGGGTTCTCCCAGCGTGTAAGTCCCAGGTCAAGAAAAACAGCTTCTGGGTCCCTGCCTGCACACACAACTTGCTCTGTGGCTCGACATGTGTGGCCCCATTTGTATAATTCACGGACTTTCCCACCACGCACTCAGCTGCAAGCCACCCAACCCAATTTCCGCCTTAATGCCGCTGTTAGTACATTTTGTGGGGGTGGTTCAAAAAAATCAACGAGGTGGTGTAGGATCTCAGCCCTTTTACCTCAAGGTCTCCCTGAAAGGGCTAGTTTTTCCATGATGTTTCTAAATGAGGAGAATAATTATTTTTAATTAAAAAGTTTATCTCTCAGGACAAGAGAGCATCCCATTTCTGAGAGATCGTCTGCCTGCTCTCTTTGGATTTCAGCCCAATATCAACTTCGAGCTGTATTGCATTGTTTTAATTTTTCACTTCCCTCTTGGAGCTTTACACATAAGCAGCTTTTACATCGTCCAATCTCCCAGCCTTTGGGAGCCGCTTCTGCTCAGCTGAGTTTATTTATTTATTTTTTTTAAAAAAAGCCCGCCTGAATTCAAAAGCTTTTCAAGACCGCTCTGGGGTGTTTGCAGGCCTGAAAAAAAATAAAAATAAAACAGGGAAGCCTTTTTCCACGAGCTCTTCCCCGTAATTTACGCCCACACATTCCCCCACATCATGTACAGGCACCCTTCTTAACATGCCTATGAAACTCTGATAACATCTTTTTTCCCCCCCTCCAACGTGGCCTGTTTCTTCCTACTTAGTCAAGTAATGGGATGAGTTCCTGTCTGCCTGCCTTTCTCTTGGGCTGAGTCCAGGAGAAAAAAACCCTGTGTCCTGGACCAGTGATAGTATTCTACCGGTTCAGCCTGGTTTGTACAAACCAATAGTAAAAAAAAAATGCTACTGTTCGGCCGAACACATAGTAAAAAAAAAAAAAATCTATCCCAGTTCGGCTGAACCAATATTTCTTTTCTTTTTTGCTTCCTCCCGATGATCAGCTGTTCCGACGATCTACTGTGCCGGAATCCCCCTCACTGTCTGACTGCTTCACCCAGGAGGCCAAAAAAATGGAGCGCGCGGTAGGCGGATGGGTAGGTGCTGCACACACACAAAAAAGAGCAGCCACGCCCACCCAGCCCTATGGCCACACCCACCTAGCCAGGCCCATAGAACTGGTCGTGAAAATATTTGCATCCCGTCCCTGCCCCAGACAGTAGCCTCTGAGAATGTGCCTATCCTGGGCTGGTGCTCCCTTTTCCAGCTGTGGAAGCCCCCCCCCCCAAAAAAAAAGAGGGCCTGAGAAAGGCGAAGTGTGTGTTTCACTTCCGAGGCTTTCTGATTTGTGTATTTTCTGATTTGTGCCTTTGTGTATTTATTTGGGGTTAGGAAGCGGCTGAGTTGTGTTTTTACTGGGTTTCTTTCCCAAGGGGCCCAACCTTCTCCCTGGTTTCTTTGCTCCACCAAGGAAGGAATAGAGATTCAACATCTGCCTGGACAGAGGCTGGTTGTTCTTACAGTGGGACTCTCCCCTCCCCTCCCCATCCCAGATCAATCAATCGGAATAGAGCCGTAAGGGACCTTGCAGGTCTTCTAGTCCAGCCCCCTTCTCAAGCAGGAGACACTATACAATTTGAGACAAGTGGCTGTCCAGTCTTTTCTTTAAAAGCTCCACCTACAACTTCTGAAGGCAAGCTGTTCCACTGGTTCCACTTTGTTCTCACTGCTAAGCAATTTCTCCTTAATGCTTTTCCCCTCAGTTGGTTTCCATTCATTGTTTCTTATCTTGCCTTCTGAGGTTTTGTAAAATAAGGGGACCTCCTTTTTTTTTGTGGCAGCCCTTCAAATACTGGAAGACTGCTATCTAATGTCACCTCCTCGTCCTAGACTAGAGCCATACCCAATTCCCGAAACCATTCTTCGTATGTTTTAGTCTCCAGGACTTTAAAGCATCCTAATTGCTCTTCTCCGCACTTTTCCCTAAGTCTCAAAATCTTGTTTGTAATGGGGTGACCAAAACTGGATGCAGTGTCCCAAGTGTGGCCTTAGGAAGGTTTTGTAAAGTGCTACTAAATAATTCGCGTAATTTTGATTCTCTTGAGTCCGTTTATACAACCAAGGGTTGTTGTTGTTGTTTTTTTTGGCTGCTGCTGCAAACTGCTGGCTCATGTATAAAGTCTTTGCATCAGTTTGCATCAGTGGTGGGATTCAAAAATTTTTAGTACTGGTTCTGTGGGTATGGCTTGGTGGGTGTGGCGTGGCTTCATGGGTGTGGCATGGCTTGGTGAGCGTGGCAGGGGAAGGATACTGCAAAATCCTCATTCCCTCCCCACCCCACTAACCTGCTTTCCAGCTCCATTCTCCCGTGCAGCGCAACCAAAGAAGACCTAGCCATTCACCTGGGACTCGATGGTAGGGAAAAAATAGGTGCGGGCAGGGCCTGTCAGAGGTGATATTTACCGGTTCTCCAAACTACTCAAAATCTCCGCTACCGGTTCTCCAGAACTGGCCAGAACCAGCTGAATACCACCCTGGTTTGCATTCAGATGTTTGCATCTGGGTACAGAGATCTCTGGAGGTGAAACTTGGCTCTCAGAGGCATGCTCATGTTGTGGTTTCCACATACACATACACCCTTCCCTCCAACAAGGCCTCAGTTTGCAAAAAGATATGCAGGAGTTTTGGGCCTTGCACCAGGAAATGAGGCCAGGATGCTTCCATAAACCTAAAACTGCCCTGCAATGCAGTTGGGGGTGTTTTCTAGCCGAGTCGGTAAAGAATTGTTAAAACATGCTCTTGGAAACCGAAGGCATTAAACTCCTACAGCAGTCCTTTTCCACAATCACACCTGCACCAGTTCTTAACTGTGGTTTGTAATGTATTAACTGTGTGCAGCAATTGGCACAGCTGTCACCAGAGGACGTGAAAACTGCTGAAGCATTTCAATTGTTTTTTTTTTTTTAAAAAGTATGTTTTGGATATTTTGAAGGAGAAACATGTGGCAGAAGCTTCTAGTGTGTATATATACTAGGAAAGGAGCCACTATCATTTCTATTTCACTGGATGGAAAACAGAGAATCATCTCTCTCCCTAAATCTTTTAAAATATTTGTTGTAAAGGAAGAGAAAACTAATCCCGAAGGGGAGGGGAAAATGCACAGATAGGAAAACATTCATTCAGCCTTGTGAAGGAAGATGGGATAAGAAAGAAACTCAATATTGCTCCACCTTGATTCTCTTGGGTACGTAAGGCAGAGATCTCCAAACTTGGCAACTTTGACACTTGTGGACTTCAACTCCCAGAGTTCCCCAGCCAGCCATGCTGGGGAATCTGGGAATTGAAGTCCACAAGCCTTAAAAGCCCTCTGACCTAGAGGCTGTTTCTGTTTTGTTCTGGCTCCCTCCGTCCATAAGGATGTTTTCAAGAGGGTTAAAGCTTGTGAACAATTTTCAGAAGTGCTTCAAGTTTGGAGAAAGCTGGAATAAGAAGGAATAATAAGTCATGTTCTCAAAACTCTTATCGTGCCCTTTAACCAGTAGAGCTCCAGTAATCCATGGGGTGTCTTTTTCCTGACCTAACCAACTTCAACGGGCTGATAATCATCTTGCCATCCCTAATCCTAATTTCTTGGAAAACTCTTTTCCTGCTGACCACCTCTAACTGCTCCACCGTGTTTGTATGAGACAGTAGGTAACATTCCCCGCTTCCCTTTTGGCTGCCGAATTATTCGGCGTCAAGAACAAGAGGGATCCCTATGTAGCTTAAATCTTGAAGGCATAGCGAGAATTGGACTGGCATCAGCTCAATCAAATCGGGAAGCGTGGCACAAAAAAGAATGACTGGCTCTCCCCGTTTATACAACAGGGAGCTTAAGAGATGCCAAGGGAAGGAAGTTGGGCTCGGTTGGGCCAAGGTTGCCATATCGTTGGTATACTTTGAATGGCATGGCAGTTGTTTTTGCACTCAATCTCCCCATTGTTCACGCTTGATTCTTCCTGCTTCCTGGCACATATT
Organism: Hydrophis major; assembly: GCA_033807585.1. Classification (NCBI taxonomy): domain Eukaryota; kingdom Metazoa; phylum Chordata; class Lepidosauria; order Squamata; family Elapidae; genus Hydrophis; species Hydrophis major. Next base: position 24,756,240 of record CM066334.1, on the reverse strand, counting down.
ATGAGTATTAGTCTGTCTGACTCCCCCATAGCCAGTTCCTCTACCTGCTAGCAGTCCCATTCCCTTACTTGGGACTGCTAATCCTCACCTGCATTCACCTTGTCAACGTGAAAGTTTTGGGGACACCTTAGAAGCAAACACTTCTAAATTTTTGTTTTGATTTGAATGCACAAAGCATACCTTCAGTTCAGAAGTTCACAGAGGAGAATAGATGCTCAATATGGAAGCCATACTAGGACAAAAGGTATAATTCTGAGAAATGCTTTTTTTTTCCTTATGGGAACCTAGCCAGGCAAGACAAGTTCAGAAAATAAAGTTTATATTGTCATTCATTATTTGTGGCGCGCACACACACACACACGGGCGGCGCAGTAACCTAGAGGTAAAGACGCTCACCTCCTGCTCTGAAGGTTGAGAGCTCAATTCTTGGCAGCAGCAGATGTTTCTCCATCAGGGCACAAGGAGAAAATATCTGCTGCAATCCAGAACTGGTATTCAGCAGGTCCTGACCAGTTCTAAAGAACCGGTAGCATAAATTTTGAGTAGTTCAGGGAACCGGCCAATCCCACCTCTGACTGGCCCTGCTAACCCCATCTATTCCCTGCCTCCCATTGAGTCCCAGCTAATCGGCTGGGTCTTCTTTGGTTGCCCTGCACAGGAGAACGGAGCTGGAAAGCAGGTTAGTGGGGTGGAGGAGGGAATGGGGATTTTGCAGTATTCCCTGCCACGCCCACCAAGCCACTCCCACAGAACCAATAGTAAACAATTTTGAATCCCACCACTGCTGCAAACTCCACGTAGGTGTCGGGAAGGGCATCCGGCCAGCTAACGCTCAGCTCCATTCAGCTGCCCTGATTCCACCCCAAATAAAAGGGATCAGAAATTCTGGGAGTTGTAGTCCGCTGGTCGTAAAATTGCTGTACTTGACCCTTTCCCATTAAAGTCAGTTGAAATAGGTTCCTGGCCAAGACAACATGCTCCTCAATAAACCGGTTTACCTTTTAAAGTGCAACTATCCCGGCTTTTAAAATGGCCCCTCATGCCTCATCCTTATTAAACTGCTCCAAATTTGTAAATTTACACCAGACTTTCAGTTGTTACAGTCACTAAGAATGGGACGCGAAAAGTGGGCTGATTAATAACTGCTTTTTCTCACCAACTGAGGGAAATCCTCCGAGGCTGAAGTAAAATGGATCAGGCTTACAGTAAAAATTGGACACGACATCAAAACCCCTAAAAGTAAAGAGGTTCGCGCAGGGTCAGCTTCACCTGCATCCCGAAAGGACATCGAAATTGATTTGCGCCTCCCCAAACTGAGGCTAATGGATTTGGATCCTCATTAGACCAACCTGGAAAGCGGGAAGAAAGGCCTTTCTTTTAATTACCAAGTAGGGCCGAGCCCTGCCAGCCACGCACAGCCCTCCGCAAAGGCCATCTTCCCCTTCCCCAGGTCTGCATATTTATGAAGGGAATAAATTGCTTAATGTCAGGGTATTTGTACATTCCTGGCAAGCACACACACACGAAAGGATTCTAAATGCCTCTCTCCGCTCTGCAGCTTTCTACCCAGAATGGAAGGCGGCCGGAGGAAAAATTATTTTGCATTTGGGCGAGTTTGTGCAAGATAGTGTTCCTGCCTACCTCGGCGATTAAATACCATGAACCCTCTTGAATTTCTGGCCCGCGATTGGGTGGTTCTAAAATAACCTTGTTTAATTAGTTTTAGCACAGAGATTATTGTGACGTTGGTCTGTATGGATCTTTGTCTTTTGAATTTGTATATTTTAATTTTTTGTATTCAATAAAGTTTGTTTTAAAATTTAATTAATTAATTAATTAATTAATAAAATAACCTTGTTTAAAGATGGGAGCTCCTACTCTTCCAAATTGGCTTCCGGTTTTGATCTGGGGCTGGAATCGGGGATGAGCAGCCCACCAAAAAAACCCAGGAGCTACCACCCCCTTCTCAGATTCCAGAAGGTTACAATCTTTGACAGAGGGTTTTGGAGCATTAATTCGATTTTTTTCCCCCCACAAGTCCCCTTTTCATCATCTCTTCAGCTCAACACAGCTAGAACACCTGCTTGCAAGACGTTCTCTATCAGCATCTTCACGCCTTCTAATAACAAATTCAGATGAGAGCCAACATATGTCCACTGTACAACGAATACATAGTACAATATTGCCAATATTGGCAGAACTAAAAAATCTATATATATCTACCACCTACCTACCAACTTATCTGCCAACTTTTTCTACCTGTCTCAGGTTTTACACACGCACATACACACACACACACACACAAACTATTACAGAGCAAAGGAACAAGGCAAGAAATCCAGCAAACTTCAGATGTCAGCAGCATCACAAAAAACTCCACAAATTCAGCCCTTGTTCCCATCAAGCGCCCCTCCCCATAGCATCTCCTTAAGTCTCAGTCCCCAGGTGTGCCTTGTGAAGAGGGGTGGGGCACTCTCCTCCCGAGTAGTCGGCTCAGTCTGTGCTGTTCTTGCCTTCTCTCCACTCTCCGTGCTCGGAGATCAAGAGGGGCCGCTCCTTGCTTGTTGCCTGAGCTCCGTCGCTCCTCATCCCTACTGCCTGCCCTCTCTTACCCCTTCTCTTGGTCATCCTATCCCCGTTCTTCCCTGCTGGCAAGCCATCCCGAGCACGAGGGACTCAGCACTGCCTTATCCTGCTCCTTCCCGCGTTCCTCTGAAGTCAACAAGGCCACCCCCTCGACCGCCATCAGCCCCAGCTCCTCCTCCTCCTCCACGGACTCAGGCTCCAACGGGGCCATGACCGTTGGTTCTTTGCGGCTTTCCGTAGGTCCGCTCTTGCTTTCAAATTCTCCAAGTCTTCCATCGTCATCCAAAACACGAGATCATCCTGACCTTTGTTTTGGTGTGAAACTTAGAAAACGCCTCCCTCCTTCTCCCCCTCCCATTTTATAGCCTTGTATTTTTCCCCCCTCCCACCAATTACAATTGCCGGGCATCATTCCATTTTCTCCCGTATGAAATATTCGGTTGTTTTATACTCAATTAGGTATGATATTTACTCCTTCGCTCCTCGGGAAATTTTTATTAAATCCTCGTGTCTACCACCTAGCATTTGCCAGAAAGCGCTCTAAATTAATGAGTCAAGATTTTGCTAAAAAAAAAGAACTCCAAACCTTTTTTAATAGAACTTTAGAAGTTCCAGCTTGTCCCTGAGAAGCTCATATAATCGCCTGCCAGCCAGATAATTAAAATCCTTTAACTGAAAGATATGAAAACAACAGGTAGAAAGAACCTTGAGCCATATATGCCGTCCAGAGTAGTAGATAAACAGGAGCCGAGATATATTTAGTTCGGAGGCTCCCTCATTTTGGAACAAGCAAACTCTCTGGGTGGCCTTAAACCAGCCACTTTCTCTTGGCATCTTGTTCTAATTTGCACCCTCTCATTTCCACTGGAGAAGTAATTATACTGTACTAACTGAGATGCTGCAGACCTCTTGTAGTAGACAATATTGACTGGGCAATATTGACCGACTAAGGAACTCTGGGAATTGATATCCTAAAGAGGCTGAAATTGAGAAACACTGTCTCTTTCTCTCTTTTCTTTTCTTCCTTCCTTCCTTCCTTCCTTCCTTCCTTCCTTCCTTCCTTCCTTCCTTCCTTCCTTCCTTCCTTCCTTCCTTCCTTCCTTCCTTCCCTCTTTCCTCCCTCCCTTCCTTCACTCCTCTTTTTCTTCCTTCCTTCCCTGTTTTCCTCCTTCTTTCCTCTCTTCTTCCTGTCCTTCCTTCCTTCCTTCCTTCCATCTATCCTTCCTTTTCATCCTGTCTTTTGATGTTTGATTTTCTGGAAAAAATCTTTTATGATAGATGATAGATAGATAGATAGATAGATAGATAGATAGATAGATAGATAATCTAAATATTTATGTTTCATTCTCTGGAAAAATTCTTACTCTCTCTATATATAGTAAGAATTTTTCCAGAGAATGAAGCAAATGTGTATAGAACATATATATTTAAAAAAGAGAGAAACACCAACCTCAAAATACTCAGTTTGTGAATGGCTATAAATCTGTTGACAGCAAGTGTTAATTTTTGTTCCACTCCATTAGAGAGAGAAAAATATTATTTCTTCATGACTGAACTGAACACTTAGGATCTGGGATAGCCTTCTTGGGATTAGAGTTAACATAAACCGACCTGTGTAGTGATAATTAAAATTAAGAACTGGTCTGTTGAGAAATGGAATAGCTATGCCCCATGATTCAGCCCAGGGTGATAGGAAAGTTTGTGTGCAGGAGAGGATAATGGTGGAGAGCATAGCCCATGCCCCATCCCTTGAACTACCAGGCTGTGAACACACATACACACCTCCTAGCATCTGGACTGTTTGGGCCTAGAGTTCTTTGGCGCAACTCTATTCGCATGGGGTTTTCTACCATTTTTAATTATTATTTGAATTTCTTTTTTTAAGCATGAAGTTATTCATCTGCATAGATCTGCTGATGTATAATTTGTGCAGTCATTAAATTGGGGAAGCCTCCCAGTCCTGGTATGTGTGTGTGTATGAAAGACCAATTAGCTGTACAAGGCCAAACGGAGGACAAAGTCAGCACGGAGCTTCAGAGTTTAAACTGACCAGAACGAAGAAAGTTGCTTCCTGCAAAGGCTCATGTCCCTGGCCTGGATGCAGACCCCCTCTATCTCCCCCCCCCATGCACACACACACACACACACACACCAGAGTTGGCACCAACAGAAAGCATGGTCCATGGTCCAAAAAAGATTTATATTCTTGGGTGGAAAAAAAAAATTGCCCCAAGAGCTTCAACCCACTCCAAAGTTGGTTTACCTGAACATCAAGCAGGCTTTTCTTGGGCCTTCAGAGTAAGCCACTGACGGGGTGCTGTCCAGAAGAAGTGGGCCAAGGAATAGCTGGTTGCCATCCAGCTGGTATTCCATTTTTCCCTTCTGTGGTCCAAGGATGGCTGGGAAGAGCAGAAGACCTTTCACACCTTGGCAATTATCTTTTTGACCTGCTGCCGTCTGGACGGCGTTTTAGGTCAATAAAATCCCACACCACTAGACTAACAAATAGTTTCTTTCCCTGGGCCATCCAAACCGCAAATAAACACGAAGTCACCACCTCATTAAGATGTGAAAAGATGTGAAATCTCAATACCCCATTCAGATGTATAATATATTACAGTATAATCCATCGCTTGTGTACTATACTCAGCTAAGTGTTACAGTCAGTGTTGGATGTATATTTTGTATATATTCGTAGATATTGTACTCAAATTGCAAATGGAGATGTGGGTACTCTATCTTTCTTATCTTCATTTTTAAATGCTTTGGTTTTATTGTATTGTGAACAGTTGCTGGGGTGCATCCACAGTTTCGTTGTACTTGTACAATATGACAATAAAGTTCTTCTAATTCTAATTCTAACCAAAGATGTTGGATGCCAGAAATGAGATATGGAGGACCTGCTCTGTCTCCTTAGATCAGAGGTCTCCAAACTTGACAGCTTTAAGACCTGTGGGCTTCAACTCCCAGAATTCCTCCTCCGGTCATGTTAGTTCAGGAATTCTGGGAATTGAAGTCCACAAGCCAAGTTTGAAGATCCTTGCCTTAGATGATTATTGGGAGGGAGATATGAAGTCCGCAAGAGCATCTGCTTCTCTGCTTATCCAATATCTTTCTCTCTTCCTTGCAGGCCTGTTACCTTTGCTACAACCTCCTGGTATTAGCCAACGTGGTTGTGGGAACCAAGCCAGCATCTCCAAGAGAGCAGGTGAGATGGGGACCAGGGTCAGGAAGAGCAAGAAAACTAGCTTCGGAAAATAAAAAGGCTGCGTTCAGACCAAACTTAGACAGCAAATCTCACATGAGGAAAATATATGTATATATGATTTTCCATACATTGGAATAATACGTACACGGTGTGTGACATTTACCCTGGCAGCAGCTCAATTTTGCAGGCAGCATAAATTTCCTTTTCACAGCTCCACTGGAGCCAGCTTGCCTTGTACAACTCACTAAAGCGGAGAAATGCTGGCTCAGGGCATCTGTGGGTCTGGGGAAGGTGCAAAATTGATGTGGAGTTGTACTTTGCAATTAATGACTTAAGAGGTGCTTAGCGGAGGGCTCTCTCAGGAAATGTTGGTCTAGACCAGACATGATATTCTTCCGATTAAAATCAGAATTCTGATTTTTTGGGAAATCGCCCCCCCTCCCTTCCCCCCCCTTCTTCTCCTTCCCCTCCCCTCGGAGGCCCCCTGAGTCAGGAGTTGCTACCACCAGCGTGGCTCCAGTCCCGCGTTGCCTCGGGAAGGGAAAGGCAAAAAGGAAGAGCCACAGCGGCGCTTTGCAACAGCAGCAGCGGCACCGGAGGCTCAGGCGCAGCAGGTCCCGGTTTTGCCTTTCCCTTCCCAAGGCAACGTGGGACTGGAGTCGCGTGGAGCCGCGCCGGTGGTAGCAACTCCTGACAGCCCCAGCTGGACACCTGAGCGCAGCCTGGGCGGTGCGAGCGGAGGCCGCTGAGCGGCAGGAAAAGGGAGCTGGGCAGTCACGGACCATCCGTCTCTCCGTGCAACAAGCCACCGCCCAGCCCTGATGAGGAAAAGCAGTGGGCGCTCCCTGGGCGGCGGCCTCGGCCCCGCTCCCAGGGAAGCGGCTGCCCAGCTCTGGGGCTGATCCACACGTGACCGGCTGGAAAGGAAGGGTGTGTAGCGTTGGTGTTGTGTGTGCGATTTCTTGGCTCGCGGCACAGGGTCTCTTTTGGCCGGCCCCGATTTTTTTTTCAGAGGGGAATATCATGTCTAGACCCAAACAGGGCTGGGGCAGTTTGTGGCTCAGCACACTCAGCGCACTCTGGGAAACCAACCAGCACATTAGCACATTAGTTTATGTGTGCCAGGCCATTGCATGAAGGCAGCATGTGGTTTATTTGGGCTTTGCACAATGATGGCTTATTAACATAGGTTATAGGGCAGAGGTCTCCAAACTTGGCAACTTTTAAGACTTGTGGACTGTGCTGGCTGGAGAATTCTGGGAGTTGAAGTCCACAAATGTTAAAGTTGCCAAGTTTGGGGGCCCCTTTGTGATGACTTGGGGCGTGGCACAAAGGCAACACAATCACATGAGTAAGAAGAGTCCCGTTAATACCTCCAACTTTGCCCCCAATGTCCAGTTACCTTCGGCTGGAGAAAAAAACTTTCCCAAGAACAGTCTTTAAGTGAAGGAAATTCATCAATCTGAAAACAAAGTACGTGTAAAGTGTAAATAAAAAATTGACACAAAAAATTGATGCTGCAGCAATTAACTGGATAGGGCAGGATAAGGAATTGCGGACTGCAAAGGGCAACAAAACACACACAGTTGGGAAGACGCCAGGAACCCAGATAAGCTTCGACCATAAAAGATAACTCACGATTTGCTTCTTATGAGTTGCTGTGCACAAACTCCCTTTTTAAACACTGTGTTCCCAGCTGCAGCTAATGAAGGGAATCAGGGCCCTTTCCTCCCCTGTAAGCCACGCAACCCACATTGCTCCCTTCTCCATTCCTCCCTGCATGCCCTAGGATGAAGAGGGGGTGGGCCTGGCTCTTCCTCTGAACTCCCTCTCCCTTGTTCTACCTCTCTCCTGCTCTGCCCAGCCGGACTGTGCCCTTCCCCAGTTTCTTCCACAGCCACTGAAGCCATACTCCCACTCTCTATCAGCTGCTTGGCCTCCCCCTCGGAATCAGATTCCAACAGGGGCATGACACCCCTGGTTTAGGGCATCCTCAATTGTGTGAACACAGCCAAAGATAATACGGCCCATCTTTTAGAAAGAAATAGTGGAGGTGGTAAGGAAAATGCTCTCTCACATGTTTCCCACATGTTTGTTGAAACAGGACTGTCTAATGGTGTGCACACCATCCAGAGTCACAGGTGTGAGAGGGAAGGCTACACAACTTTAATAAGTAAAATTAAAAAAAGGAGAAAGTGAAACTGGAGGGGTCCGGAACGATGTAAGATACAAATATTTCTGCAGTTCCTTTACTTAAGGCCTTACAATGTATTTAACTGGATCTGGAAAACAATAGCAATTAGAATCACAGCACAATGTAAATTAATTGCATGCTTAATTAGGGGTTTTGTGACTTGGCCTGTTGTGCAAGTTCAACCCAGAAAATGTGTTAATTCAGTTACTAAGCCCTGCATGTTGAGTGAATAGAGTGATGCAGTGGTGGTATTCTACCAGTTCGGCCCGGTTCTGGTGTACCGGTAGTGCCAAAGATCAGCTGCTCCTAGGTCCTTTTTAACCACTCAGCTGTTTGGTGTGGTGGAGTGGATTGCTGTGCTAAACAGCTGAGAGACGCAGTAGCTTGGTTTTTACTGTTGTAATGCATGTGCAAAGCATACATTTGGGAGTTGAAGTCCACAAGTCTTGAAGTTGCCAAGGTTGGAGACTTCTGGTATAACATGTAGTTCAGCCACTCTTTATAGCTAGTCAAACCAAAGCACAAATATTTCTGTTTTGTCTTGTTTCAGGATCCAATCTGGATCGGTCATCTGGACCAGAGGTTTCGTCTTCTGAGGTTTCAGATTCATACTGGAGGAGCCCATCTTCAGAAAACATCTCTCTAGTGGACACATATTCTGCTAGAGAGAATTTCCCTGAAGATGGGCTCCAGTACCACTCAGAAGGCTTGGAAGACAGAACCTCTGGTCCTGGTGACCGACCCACATTGGATCCTGCAACGTGAACCTGGAACGCATATACAGTATCCGCCTTAATTTGTGCATCGTTTCACTTTGCAAGCAAGGTATCAAACACATGCTTCTCTCTGACTTAAACCAGCTGTGCTGGCTAGGAATTCTGGGAGTTGTAGCCTGTCACATCTAGAGGTCTCAGGTGGGAGGTGGGAGACGTGTGTATGTGTGTGTGTGTGTCAGATTGTAGTGGAACATGGGAGTGACCTTGGGAGACAGGAGGAAGAGCTGCATATCAGACAAAGGGAAGACAAGGGCAGCTGTGTCCACCGAAGGAATGAGAGCCTGGCAAACCTCTCACAAGAGACCCTACCTAGTTGCTTGGACTGTAAAGGTGGGAGGTAGGAGAGAAATATTTTCGGGTTTGCAAGATTCTGTCTATGTAACCTTAAAATAAAGTAGAATTAGTTCATCTGGGTGGGCTTCCTGTCTGGACTGCCTCACCACGCTGGCACAGATGGCATCCTTCTCCATATTCTGAAATGCAACACGTTATATCCAGTTCCAGGTTAGTTACCGCGTTCTCCATTGCTACTCGACGAATCCTTACATGGTTCATCTTTGCCCTTCTTTCTTTCCTCCTGCATTCTCCCCAGGGACACCTCCAGCAACTTTGCCTCCAGGTGCAGCGGCACATCAGCAGCAGCCTCCGCGAGGACCCCGCTCTCCTCTACCGGACCAAGCTGAAGAACCTGGCTGCCCAAACCTACGTCAAGTGGCAGGAGCTGCTGTCGCAAAGCTGGCTCCAATTAACCCACTAGCAGGTAGTTTCCTGCGCAGCCTCCAGAGCTTTGAGTTAGACCCACTCCAGTGGTAGTATTCTACCGGTTCAGCCCGGTTCAACCGAACTGGTAGTAAAAAAAAATGCTACTGGTTTGGCCGAATCGGTATTTCCAATGATCATCTGGGCGACGATCAGCTATGCCACGCAATTTAGATTAGCTAGAAAGCAGGAAATTGTCGGATTTCTTGGTTTCTAGCTAATCTAAATCGTGCGGCACAGATAATCTCCCTTTTTTGCTTCAAATACTTCTTTTTTCAGCGGCTTCCCTAAGGCCCACTAGACCAAAAACGGGGCATGGGGTGGGGGGGGAGGTTGATGCAAAAGAAAAAAAGAAAGAGGAAGAAAGAAAAGGAGGAAGGGAGGGAAGGAAAAAGGAGAGGAAGGAAGGACCACAAACCTTGGCACAAGATTCAGCTTCAGAGAATGCTTTGAAAGAGCACAGCAATCGAGTGCTGGAAGGTAACTGGAGGTCATATAGTCCAACCCTCTGCTCTAGAAAGTTAGTTTTGACACTGCCCCTGTCACATGACCACATAGCCACGCCCACCCAGTCGTATTCCCCTCCCCCAATATGCAGCTAAACATCCCTGGGGGGGAAGTAAGAGGAACCTGCCACTGAAATAATTCCTCCTGCCCACGCCCTCCACACCTTGCACTGATTGCATGCAAAAAAGGGGGGAGGGGACATCAGAGCCAGCCTGTTGAGCATTTGGGGGGAGGGCACAAAAGGCCAGGAAAGGGGAGACGGGCGAACACTCCCCTCCCCGAGCACCAGGCTAAGGAAGATCTCTTGCACAACCCTCGTCCCCTCCGCTGCACAGGTGAACAAGTGTCCTAATCAGAATGTGTGTGTGTGTGTGTGAGTGAGTGTCTGTGTTAACATATGTTTGTCCTGGGTGCCATTTGGAATATATTCTGTTCCAGGCAACACATATTCTGATTCAGCCTGGGAATAGACCAAAGCCCTGGCAGCTGCAATTTCAGTTTCCAGCTGTCTGCAGCTAATGGCACATTACTCCTCCATCCCAGCTGGTGGCACAAAGCCCACCCTGCAGCACGTGGGATTGGGAAGGAGCGCAAGCGGGCCAGCCAGAGACCCTTGGCTCTGACTCAGTCCATGAAGAATTTGCAGCAGCCGGCCAAGAAGCCGAAGTGTGGTTGGTGTGTGCTGGTGTGCAGTGAAAGAAACACACCCCCTGCGTACTTTCCGTTCCCTCTGCCATTTGCAAACATGCTCCCAAGGCCAGGCCATGGCTTCCTCATTTACTCCGATGAAGTATTTATAAGCCCCCTCCCAGCCAACCGGAACAAAATGGGTCCATAATGCGAGATTTGTTTTTATTTTTCAGTTTTGGAGGTGAAGGGAGGGGAATTGGAATGTATTGAGGGCCTCAAACGCCCACTTAGAGCAAAGGGTGGGGAATCATGGCCCTTTTCTGACTGGTGGACTTCAACTCCCAGAATTCCTAGCTGGCTGAAGAATTCTGGGAGTCGAAGTCTGCCAGTTACAAGCATTCCTGGCTGAGGAATTCTAGAAGTTGGTCCGCCAGTCACAAGCATTCCTTGCTGAGGAATTCTGGGAATTGGTCCACCAATCACAAGCATTCCTGGCTGAGGAATTCTGGGAGCTGAAGTCCATCCATCTTAAATATGTCAAGGTTGAAAAACATTGCTTTTGGAGGCACAAGAAGAATGCTGGACTTTCTTGGTGTTTCCAGCAATGCTAAAAAACATAACTCTCCAGCAACAAAGGTGTTCTTTCTTAAAACCACAACCAGGTATGCACCTGGCAGCCAAACCAAGCAGGTATGTATACATGTAAGTATTTACATTTAAATTTATATGCGGCCCATTTTCACCCTGCAAAGCAGCCCTGGATAGCTGTTTAACCCCAGTTTTTTTTTTCTCCTCCCGTGCCTTTGCGGTCATGCCAGGAGCACAACTGAGATTCTGCAGGGAATAAATTTGCAATCCCTACATTTAGCCCACACTGTTTTCACATTTTGTAAGGTCCTTTTTTTTTGAGAGCCATTTTGGTATAATAGCGGTTAAGGAATAAGCTAGAAACCATTGAGTTCTAGTTCCACCTCCTCCTGAAACACTCCTGAAACACCTTGCCTAGAAAACTGCAGGACGTATCAAGTCTCTGGGAATCGGATGAGGTCGACCAGAAGGAACAAAAAACAGGTCCTTGAAGCTAAGGATCAGTTTTGGTTTCCCGAAGGTGTTCCAAATATACCTTTAGAAAACCGACAGAATTGGAAACACTACAATCCAAGTTCTTGGATATTAACTGGCCCGGTTATGTTGGAAACACAAGCTTTTCACCCTGAGGTGGGGCGAACATTTCTGGGGGCAACAGCATGTCCCTGGACTGTGACTGAAGCAGTGGGTTGAAAGAAACAAGGAAGCAGGATTCAGTTGGACCTCAGGAACAATGTCCTACTGTTGAAAGATGGAACAAATGTCTGTGGAGGTGGCATTTATTTCAATTTTTTTCCTCCTTCACTGAAAGTCTGAGCATTATCTGCAGTAACATTCAATATGGATTCCTGCGTTGGCTAAGGAGAGGAATTCCAACTCTTAACCCATCCCTGATTCTACGGACCCGTGACATTAGTTTCCTTCCCAGAAAATCTGCCTGCAATTTTTCTCAGACCTTTTTTAAAATGTGGCTGGCTTCAGAAATGATCCAGAAACTAGTTGGGGTTGAATTCCTGCCCCAATTTACATACTTCCTCCAGGTTAGTTTGTTTTTTACGGTGCCAAGAGATTGAATCAGTGTAGAGATTGAAACGTAAGTGTACGTGATTGCTATGCCGATCCTACTTTTGCCTGAATTTGTGGGATTTTTTTTCTTTTTTAAAAAAGATGGGAAAAAATTGTGCTGGCTTCCAAACATGTCAGCCTTGTTGCTTTGAAACAAGCCTCCCTTTGTTCTGATATTTGGCCTTCTGTTCAGGAGGTTTCCTGACCTGTTTTTATTGATTTATTTGTTGAATTTATATTGCTGCCTATTTGCCCATGGCGTCTTGAGGTGGCTTACAAAATGTAAAACCATCTTTAAAAAAAACAACCAGTGAAAACTAACAAAAAGAATGAAATAAATTAATAAAGTACAATACAACAAAATCTGGCGGGGGGGGGGGAATCACCCAAGTTTCTTGGAGGAGAAGTGAAACGTCTTTAAAAGAAAAAAAAACCCAACAACCAAGAAAATCCAGTGGCCTCCTGGGGGGAAATAAAGGGTCACCTTTGCACCTCTGGGTCACCTTTGCCATTCCTCCTTCGTATTCCTATTGCGCCTCCCGGCTTTGCAAACGACTGCCGTAAAAGTTTTATCGTTTCCTCCTGTAGCTTTGCATTATTTGTGCTGCCAGCTGGTTGCTAGCCATAACTAAATTATAGCGATAATAACATCCTCCCCCCCCCCCTCCTCCAAATAATTGGACTAATTTTTCCCGTTTGGGGTGGAGTGGGGGGGAAGAAGGGCGCTGCTAGTGGTTTTCAGGACCACACTGAAATCAGAACCTTTTAACCCCTCAATCCGCAGCTGCAAACAAACAAACAAGCAAAAACGTTCTGAAAATTATTTCCATATCCTCTTTGCTGATATCCGGCCACGTCTCAATGTCTTTTATACTCAGGTCCCAGCTGGCCATGGAAACTCACAGTGTGACTTTGTGCCTCTCTCTCTCTCAGCTCAACACACATCGAAGTGGGTTGGTGTTGCGGAGAAAGAAATGGAAGAGAAATGTCTTTTGACTCCCCTGTGGCAAAAAACAAAACAAACAAACCCAGCCACAGCCCTGCCCCTTGCAATGCACAATAATAAAGCGGGGGCAACGGGGCAAGGAATGGACCAGGAAGGGATAATGCAAAGGCAACGTCATGGCTGACCATACTAACTTTGACCACATCCCATAAACACCCCTAGTTTTAGCACGCAGGGAAAGGGTTGAGTTAATGGCAGCTCTCGGGGACAGGAGCTGTGAATTTTCACAAGATCCTAGACATCTAACGGCTCTTAAGAAAGACTCCGGTGCAGTGTAAAACCAGACCCACCCAAGATTCACCAAAGGGGGTCTCAAAGGGGGGTGCTTTTTTCTTCAGAAAGGCAACTGGGTTGTTTTTTCTTTGAGGAAGGAAAAAAGGAGGAGGAGGAGGAAGAGGAGGAGACAGGAGGAAGAATAAAGAAAGAAGAGGAAGAGGAAGAAGAGGAAGAAGAAGAGGAGGAGGAGGAAGAAGAAGAAAGAAAGGAGGAAGAGGAAGAAGAGAAGAAAGAAGGAGGAAGACGAAGAAGAAGGAAGAGGAGGAGGGAGGAGGAAGAAGGAAGAAGAGGAGGAGGAGGAGGGAGGAGGAAGAAAAGAAGGAAGGAAGAAGAGGAGGAGGAAGAGGAGAAGATGAAGAGGAGGAAGTGGAAGAAGAAAAGGAGGAGGAGGAAGAAAGAAGGAAGAGGAAGAAGAAGAAGAAAGAAGAGGAAGAAGAGAAGGGAGGAGGAAGAAGGAAGAGGAGGAGGAAGCAGAAAGAAGAAGAGAAAGAAGAAGAGGAGGAAGAGGATTTATCTGTGCCCTTTGTAGTCACCTGAATCAGGGTCGAGTTGGTTGTGGAACCTTCTTGGAAGGGTTGCAAGGAGAGAGCTGGTGTCTTATTCCTCCTCATCTCAGGTGACCCTGAGGGCACAATCCTCCCATCCCATCTGATCAGAATCCATCCCACCATCCGGTCTCAACTGTCAGTACCTATCCATCCATCTCCCCATCTTCAGAAGTGATGAAGCTTCTTGGATGAGAAGTGAAACAAGACGACACCTGGAAGACTCCAAGTATTTTTGGTCATCATGCTGCAAAAAAGATGTTGAGACTTTGGAAAAAGTTCAGAGAAGAGCAATTAAGATGACCAAAGTCCTGGAGACTAAAACACATATGAAGAACAGCCGCAGGCTTTGGGCTTGGCTAGTCTAGAGAAAAGAAGAATTAGAGGAGACATGATAGCAGAATTCCAGTATTTGAGGGGCTGCCACAAAGAAGAGGGAGTCAGATTATTCTCCAAAGTGCTGGATAGCAGGACAAGAAACAATACATGGAAACTAATCAAGGAGAGAAGCAACTTTGAATTAAGGAGAAATTTCCTAACAGGGAGGACAATTAACCAGTGGAAGAGAAGTTGCTCCCAGAAGTTGTGGAGGTTTTTAAGAAGAGACTGGACAGCACTTGTCTGGAATGGTATAGGGCATCCTGCTTGAGCAGGGGGCTGGACTAGAAGACCTCCAAGGTCCCTTCCAGCTCTATTCTGATTCTTCTTTTCCTCAAAGAAAAAAGAGTCCAGTTGCCAGAAGATGAAGATGAAGAAAAAGAAGAGGAGGAGGAGGAGGAGGAGGAGAAAGAGAAGGAGGAGGAAGAAGAGGAGGAAGAGAAGAGGGAGGAGGAAGAGAGGAGGAGGAGAGGAGGAGAAGAAGAGGAGAAGGAAGACGAAGAAGGAGAAGAAGAAAAGACAACTATGACCTGGATCAGGGGTCTCCAACCTGGGCAACTTTAAGCCTGGAGGATTTCAACCCCCAGAATTCCCCAGCCAGCTTTGCCCAGGTTGAAGACCCCTGACCCGGATGGCTGAGAATCTCCACAGACAAAGGGGTGCTTAAAGGACATGACACACACACCCCTCTCCCCCTTGCCAGCACCAGCAGGAAAGGAGTAGAAAGTGCCAATCCTTTGACTGGCGTGGACTGCATGCGAATGTTCTCCACACCTCTTGAAAAACCTGGCGGCCCTGTAAAGAGAGGTCGCCCAAGGCCTTTGGGCTAATGCATTTTGGGAAAGGATCCAGCTGCAGAGGATCTGGTCTCGTCCACTTCGTGGCCAGCCTGCATACCCTCTCTCTGTGCCCCGCGGCCAACCCTCTCTGCCATCTGATTGAGAAGCTGAGCTGCTGCCAACATCCTCCTATGCAAAACATGATGGAAAACAGAAGCTGGGCTGCTAATTCTTATTAGTCAGGAACTTACTCACCCCAGACGGGACTGCTCGGCATACCCCGAAGTCATTGGAAGGCCTAGGAAAGAGAGAGGAAGCGGGGAGGGCTGGCAGCAGGAAATGACTTCATGGCAGGGGTTTTAATCCAGGCGGCTCAGACCTGTGGCTGACCCGTTCTTAAGGAGCCTGTGGGAGTGTTGTGATTTTTTCTCCTGTCTGGGTGCCTTTGGCTGGATCAGCTGAGATCTACAAGAGGAGTCCTCCACTCCTCTACTTGCAACAGAATACCTTATGGAATGGAATGGACTGGAATAGAATAGGAAACAATATAGAATAGAGTAGAATAGATATAGAGTAGAACAGAACAGAACAGAACAGAACAGAACAGAACAGAACAGAACAGAATAGAATAGAATAGAATAGAATAGAATAGAATAGAATAGGAAACAATATAGAATAGAAAGAATAGAATAGAAAACAATGTAGAATAAAGTAGAATAGATATAGAATAGAAAAGAATATAGAGTAGAATAGAATAGAATAGAATAGAATAGAATAGAATAGAATAGAATAGAATAGAATAGAATTCTTTATTGGTCAAGTGTGATTGGACACACAAGGAGTTTGTCTTGGTGCAAATGCTCTCAGTGGACATAGAAGAAAAGATACATTTGTCAAGAGTCAGGAATCATCAGGTACAGCCCTTAATAATAGTCATAGAGTACAATAAGCAATCAAATCCTACTAGGAAACAGTCAATATAAATCACAAGGATACAAGCAACAAAGTTGTCATACAGTCACAAGTGGGAGGAGATGGGTGATAAGGAGTGATGAGAAGATTAATAGTACTAATAATGAAAACTTGGTGGCCGTGGCAGGGGAAGGATACTGCAAAACCCTCATTCTCTGCCCACCCAACTAACCTGCTTTCCAGCTCTGTTCTCCTGTGCAGGGCAACCAAAGGAGACCCAGCCAATCAGCCGGGACTCAGCAGGCAGAGAATAGATGGGGTTGGCGGGGCCAGTCAGAGATGCTGGTTCTCCGAACTACTCAAAATTTCCGCTCCCGGTTCTCCAGAACTGCTCAGAACTGGCTGAATACCGCCGCTGCCCCCCTACCTCACATACACACACATACACACACAATCAATACCCGTGAATGCCAGGATTGGGCTTCTGGTTTTCCCAGGGCTTGCCGTTTGCATCCCTCTCCCCGTGCCAGCCATGTCGGTGGCAAGCCCTTGCATGGAGGTGCAGGCCGTGTTCCGTCTCAAAATAGGCAACCCACCAGGCTCTCCCGCCATCTGTTCACTGTCTCACTTCCCAGGACGCGAAGGCGGTTGCTCGCTCAGGGCTGGGGGGGGGGAGAAAATCACTCTGCACGCGCTCAAGGGAACTTTGTTGCTGTTTTTGCCTGCGAGATGTTGCTTCCCCCACTCCCCCGTATGTGTGTGTGTGTGTGTGTGTGTATGTGTGTCAGTGGCAAGGGCCCAGTAAGGTGCCCAGTGTCATGCCCTTGTTGGGGTCTGATTCTGAGGGGGAGATGGAGCAGCCGACAGGGAGTGGGAGTGTGGCTCCGGCGGCTGTGGAAGAAACGGGGGAAGGGCACAGTCCGGCTGGGGATTCAGAGGAAGACCCTCTCCATCCTAGTGCACACAGGGAGGAACGGAGAAGGGAGCAACATGGCTTACGGGAGAGGAAAAGGCCCTGATCCCTTTCATGAGTTGCAGCTGGGAGAACAGGATATAAGTGGGGCATTTGCACACAGCTCCTTGCTGGAAGCAAAGCGTGCATTATCTTCATTGAGGCTTATCTGGGTTTTGACATCCTCCCAACTGTGTGTGCTTCATTATCCTTTGGAAGTCTGCAATGTATCATCTTGGCCTGCCATGTTAATTACTTCAGTGTGGTTTGTGTTGATTTTTTTTAATTATTTCTAATTATCTTTACTTTGGGTTCGGACTGCATTTCTTTACCTCGTAGACTGTTTTTTGAAGAATTTGATCTCCAGCCCGAGGATAATTGGACATTGGGGCCTTCCAAGTTGGAGGTATTAAAGGGAATTTATTCTACTTTTGTCACTTCGTTATTTTTGTTGTCACGCCCCGGGTCATCACACCCAGGTGTGGCACCGCCAGCTAAGTGAGAAAGAGAAGGGATTTTTTTGCTGTTTTTTTTTTCCTCCCCTTTGACTTTTCTTCCCCTTTTAGGCCAAGAGTGATTGAGGATGGAAGATCTTTTGCCAGATGGAACAGCATCACAGAACTCGGGAAAGGATTTTTTTTGGGGGGGGGCGATGAAGTGGGGGCACAGACCATTCAGCCCCCCCGCCTCACAGTCACCAATAATCCCCTCTCCAAGTTTTTTCATCCCACCTACCCCCCTCCCTCATAAATGTCCTCCATGGGTCTGTTGTAAGGCGCATCCTTTCTCCCCGGGCCTAAGCCCACTCTTGTTTAATGTTTACTGTTTTTCTTTACACCCTCCTGGGCCTTTAAGGCCCCCCCTGTTTCCAAAGCAGGAAAACCCACGGAAAAAATAAGTGCCCCTCTTTTGCCCAGGAAGAGGTTAAAAAATAAAATGTCATTTTTGAATGGATATCATGTCTCTCGTCCCGGCTGTTTTTCTGGGCGCTGTTGAGAGTCCGTGTTTGGCCTTTCAAGGATGCAGGATTCTTGGTAGGGGCCGAAGAGAAGATGCTTAGTTGCACCGTCCTCTCAGGTTGCAGGAGAAATCAAGAGGACAAGAATATCTCAGTCCTCCAGGCCATGGTTGTCCCAAAAGTGCTTCCCCCCCCCCCCAAGAGGCAACTGGACTTTCTTGGTTTTTTTCTTTTGAAGATATTTCACTTCTCATCCAAGAAGCTTCTTCATTTCTGACTGGGTGGTGAGGAATGGAAGGATTTATGTTCCTTGTAGACAGCTGGTCATTTGCATCCTTCTAGAGGGTCACTGAGCCTCTTGACCAGCTGTCTGGAAGGAGCATAAAGGACCGTGTTGTAGATTGGATAACAGAGGGAGAAGGATTCAACATCACCTATCATCTCCAGTCTACAACACCGTCCTTTCAGCAGTTCCAAGAAAGCTCCGCACTCATTTGCACCACTCAGGTGACCCTGAGGACACAGATAAACCTCCAAGTGGCCTCAATGACAGTTGAGTCCAGTTGCCTCCTGAAAAAAAGCACCTTTGGGTCAACCATGACCTGGAGGACGGAGAATCTCTACAGACTTTTAGCCACACAATTAGGGATGAACACCCTCTGAATGGGTTGGGAGTAGGAAGGGATTTCCAGAGGGAAAATTGCAGGCTACAGGAACCATTTGCACTACTCAGGTGACCCTGAAGACACAGGTAAACCTCCAAGTGGCCTCAACGACCCTCTAAAACAGGGGTCTCCAACCTTGGCTCCTGGAAGCCTGGCGGACTTCAACTCCCAGAGTTCCACAGCCAGCAAAGCTGGCTGTGGAATTCTGGGAGTTGAAGTCCGCCAGGCTTCCAGGAGCCAAGGTTGGAGACCCCTGCTCTAAAAGGATGCAAATGACCAGCTGTTCTTCAAGGAGTATCAATCCTTCCATTTCTCCACCATCCAGTCAGAGCTGAAGAAGCTTCTGGGAGGAGAAGCGAAACATCTTCAAAAGAAAAACCAAGAAAGTCCAGTTGTCTCTTGAAAAAAAAAAGAAAAAAGCATCTTTGGGACAGAGTGCAATTTCCTCGACTAAATGCCCCATCAATTGCCCTGGAATGCAGTCATAAAGCGGGTCATTGCAGTCATTTTAGGACCTTTTTCCACAATGGTCATGAAATGAATACTGCAGTCGTTAAGTGAGCACCATTGGTCAATAAACGAACCTCTTTTTAGCCAGTGGGCTTTTTTTTTTTTTGGAGGTGGGGAGGGGACAGAAACAACAAAAAAATAATGGGAAATAATGTGTGCAGGATGCTACAAGCTGCCATAAATGCAGGCCGTTTGCCAAGCACCGAAAACACAATCACATGATTTGTGGGAGGAGGGGGGGGGAGGGCGACCATCCCAACTTTGAAACCGGGTCATAAGTCCTCAGCTTACGACTGCAACTGAGCCCAGCACTTACGTTGCTAAGTGAAACATTTTGTCAAGGGAATCTTGCCCGTTTTTACGACCTTCCTTGCCGTGGTTGTTAAGTGAATCACATAACTTGCTAAGGGAGTCGCACAATGGCCATGAAGTGAATCAGCCTTCCCCATCGAACTTGGCTCGTGGGAAGGTCACCCAAAGGGGATCCTGTGATCCAGGGAAACTCCGATTGTCGTAAATGGGAGTCCGTTGACTTTTAGATGCTGCGATGGCCGTAACGGTGAAAAAAAACCCAGACATAAGTCACTTTTTTCAGTGCTGCTGCAACTTCGAATGGTGACTCAATGAACCGTTGTATGTCAAGGACTACCTGTGGCTCAGAGATGCGAAGGCTCTAGATTTATGTTCTCAGCCACATGAAGATGCATCAGCCATCTCCTAGAATTCCCCATCCATTAACAGATTGATACAATTGAGGTCAAGTGAGGTGCTAATACCACTCTATAAAGCACTAGTAAGGCCACACCTAGAGCACTGCATCCAGTTTTGGTCACCACACCATGAAAAAAGATGTTGAGACTCTAGAAAAAGGGCAGAGAAGAGCAACCAGGATGATGAGGGGACTGGAGGCTAAAACATACAATGAACGGTTGCAGGAACTGGGCCTGGCTAGTCTAGAGAAGAGAAGGACCAGGGGAGACAGGAGAGCAGTCTTCCAATATTTGAGGAGCTGCCACAGAGAAGAGGGGGTCAAGCTATTTTCTAAAGCACCTTTGAAAGACAAGGAATAATAATGGATGGAAATTGAACAAAGAAAGATTCAACCGGGAAATAAGGAGAAATTTTCTGACCATGAGAACAATCAACAGAATGGAACAGAAGTTACCTTCAGAAATTGTCAGAGCTTCATCCCTGGAGGCTTTCAAGAGGAGACTGGACTGCTATTTGTCAGAAAGGATGTAGGGTCTCCTGCTTAGGTAGGGGGTTGGACTAGATGACCTACAAGGACCCTTCCAACTCTGATTATCTGTTATCAGGGGGGTGAACTGCTACCAGCTCTCACCGGTTCATGCGACCCGGTTGTTAATTTGATGGCGAAGTGGCAAATCCTATCACTGGCTGGCCCCGCCTGCCCCTCCCTTCCCAGGAATCCCCATGCAGTCCGTTTCGGACCACAGGTAAGTGCAGGCCACATGCAGAGGCTCGGGGAGAGTGAAAAATGGGCCTCCTTGAAGTTCTGGAAGTCCAGAACCAGACCTAGGGAGGTCATTATCAGCATTCCAGCAAACCTCGATTCCCATCAGTAATTCCGAGACAAGCATAATCTCAAAAGTACCTTTATTAGAATAGCACCTGGCCCATCTGTGGAAACCCAAATCTAAAAGTGTTTTTGGCTTTCCACAATTTCTCAAACTACAAATCCATTCCCCCTCCCTTGGTCATCATCCCATCCCATGGCCCAATCGCGATCCGTCCAAAAGTGAGATCCTTATTTCATCCTGCACCAATACTCAATGACCTTAGACTAAGGAAAGAATTTTTATTTTGTCTACTTAGAGCTACTTCATTGAAATCATCCTCACTTCCACTCTCCCAGGCTGTGTGGCAGCGTAGAATATGGCTTCCAAAGCGGACAGGTTTTCGCTCTCCTGGCGGCTCTAGGAAAAAGCCTCCGGAGCCCGGGGATGGTGAAAACAGCCCCTCCCCAAGGCCCATTTTCACAACCAGGGTGGTGCAGGAGGCTGACTAGGCCACGTCCACTATTGCCACGCCCACCAAGCAACTGGGCAGAGAACTTGGCTGTTAAACTATTTAAAGCCCACCCCCCTGCCTCCAGCAGATGGAGAAACACTGCAAGAGAATTTGGTCCAATTTGATGCTTCGTGCGAAGTTGTGCTTCCTTTTTCTCGGTGGTTTCCTGAGCAAGCTGGAGGTGCCTTGTTCCCAGAGAGATGGGGATGCAGGACCTTTATTTCGGGGAAGTTGGGGGGGGGGTGACAGGCAAAAAGTCCCCTTCCTCAAAAGTGGGCTGGCCAAGAAAAGGAGCAAATGTGACCGGTCTCAAACTGAACTGGATTAACTGAAAGAGGCAGTCAACCGCTTCCCTTTGGCCACGTGAAAATTTACAGTTCAATGACCGTTTTGGGCAGAGCCTTGGGGCAGTTGGGGCCAGGCTGCACCAAACTATTAGAGATTCGGTAGAATAGCTTACGCCACCAGGCTCGAAACCTGGGCAACCTAGAACAGTGATGGGGAACCTTTTTGTTGTGGTGTGCTGAAAGCACATGCATGTGCCAGAACCCACAATGCCACGTACCGCCCCCGTGCATGCACATGCAACACTCCCACCTCCATTCCCTTACCTGCACTGGGCATGCATGCACCTCCCAGTTGATTTTCGGCCTGTTTGTGGCCTTTTTCAGCCTCCCAGAGGCTCAAGGGAAGCCTCTGCAGCCTTTGGAGGCCGAAAAACAGGCCCGTTTTGTCACTTCCAGTTTCGTCACTTCCAGTATTTCCAGAAGGCCCTTTTTTCGGCCTCCAAAGGCTGCAGGGGCTTCCCTCAAGCCTATGGGAGGCCAAAAAAGGCCTCAAACAGGCCAAAAATCAACTGGGAGGCGCACACATTCCCATTGCAGGTAAGTTTGGCTGGGGCTTGCGTGCCCACACAAATGGTTCTGCGTTTCTCCTGTGGCATGCGTGCTATAGGTTCGCCATCACGGACCTAGAACTACGTCGCTTTACAATGTCCTACCTGTCAATGACAACTTGGTTTCAACCGCAAGAACACACGGGCAAACAATAGATGCAAACTCCAAGTAAACGGCTCCAACCTCCATTGCAGAAAATACAACTTCAGCAACAGAGTGGTCAATGCCTGGAACTCACTCCCTGACTCTGTTCTTACATCCTCAAACCCCCAAGACTTTTAACTATCCACTGTGGACCTCACTCCCTTCCTAAGGGGTCTGTAAGGAGGCGTGCATAAGAGCACCAGCATGTCTACCATCCCTGTGCTACTGTTCCCATTGATTTGTACTCTTTTATTATGTCTATATTTATACCAGTTTAAACTTATATGTTTATATATTATGTTGATACTTCTACTTGCTTTCTCACACATGCTTGACAAACTAAACTAAAATAAATAATGGCCATCAGATCCTGGAGGGCGCGGGGAACCAGAGTCCCAGGCAGGGGCTATCAGAAGTTATGGGGGGGTTATTAAAAAAATCCCCGTGGCACCTAGAACCTGGTTTGTGATGTCAGCATCACACACACACACACACACAGAGGGTGCTGGTTTTGCATCCTGCCCTAAATCCCAATTTGCAGACTGGAATCTCTGGGCAGGGAGATTGTAATTGCCCAAACCAGAAGCCCTGTTATAGTTTGGATACCTTGGAGAAACTCAGCCGCTTTAGAAGATAGCAGCTGCAGCCTCCATTTCTTCTCTGAGATGATAGCTGCCAGGAAGGATTTGTTACCCTGTTTGGGCTGTTTACAGAAAAGACACACACACACAAACCCTCAGCATCTCTGAGGTAATGGTTCTCTCTTTGCATACACACACACACACATATATCAGGCCTGGCTGGCTGTGTGATGCTTTCCTTCCTTTTGCAACTGGCTGTCCAGTCCTGTTTATCTATCCAGCTGTTTCTTTACTGCACTTTCACAAGCTCTGTTGGGAAGGGCAAAAAAAGGCTCCTCCCAACAAACCAAGTTTACGGGAAGGAGAGCCTTGCCTAAGCGTTACCCTTTGCTGGAGGGACGCCAAGCCTTCCCCGTCTGTCACTCCCATTCTCTGCTTTCAAGGCTCCAGGGAGGGGCCTCTTTCCAGGGGAGCATCCCTTAAAACCAAGGGAGGGATGTTCGTTCACAGAGGGATCGAATCCAGATCACGTCAAGCGTTTTGCACCACTTTACAAGGCCTTGGAAAGGCCACACTTGGAAGACTGCATCCAGTTTTGATCGCCACGATGTAAGAAAGATGTTGGAGACTCCAGAAAGAGGGTAGAGAAGAGAAACCCAGGATGATGAGGAGACTGGAGGCTAAAACATATGAAGAATGGTTGCTGAATCTCTAGTTTGATGAAAAGAAGGAGTAGGGAAGGTGGTATTCAGTCGGTTCTGACCAGTTCTGGAGAACCGGTAGCGGACATTTTGAGTCGTTCGGAGAACCGGCAAATACCACCTGTGACTGGCCCTGCCTCAATCTATTCCCCGCCTCCCGAGTCCCAGCTGATTGGCTGGGTCTTCTTTGGTGGCCCCGCCCAGGAAAACAGAGCTGGAAAGCAGGTTGGTGGGGTGGGGAGGGAATGGGGATTTTGCAGTATATCCTTCTGCCACGCCCACCAAGCCACGCCCACAGAACTGGGAGTAAAAAAATTTGAATCCCACCACTGGACTAGGATTCCAATAGTAGTGTTCCAATATTTGAGGGGCTGCCCCAAAGAAGAGGGAGTCAAGCTATTCTCCAAAGCCCCTGAGGGCAGGACAAGAAGCAACGGATGGAAACTGATCAAGGAGAGAAGCAACCTGGAACTAAGGAGGAATTTCCTGACTGTGAGAACAATTAACCAGTGGAACTGCTTGCCACCAGAAGTTGTGAATGCTCCAACACTGGAAGTTTTTAAGAAGAGATTGGATAACCTTTGTCTGAAATGGTGTAGGGTTTCCTGCCCAGGCAGGGGGTTGGACTGGAAGACCTCCAAGGTCCCTTCCAACTCTGTGATTCTATTGTATTCTTCAATCTCAGAAACCTGAAGAATGTGTGAACCAGCATTCTGGTTAGAGAAATTCTGGGAGTTGAAGCCCCGCACCGTCTTACAAGTTGCTTAGGTAGAAAGTCCCTGGGCTGCGAAGCACAAAGCACCAGTGGAAAGGGGAGGGAGAGAGAACATGCAGGCAAGAGAATTTAGAAGGAGAAAGAAAATGTGTGACGAGAGCCCCTTGGATCAGTGCAATCTACCCCTGAGTCCTGGAGGCTGGGCTAGAAGCAACCATTGGAGACTTAAATCAGTGAAAAGGGGGTAGGGGGGCTAAAGGATGAGAAGACCTGGCTGGGGACCAACATTGTTGGGCTTTGTAACTGCAGAAGACCAGGATCGTCAAGACCCTGAGAGTTACTGGACACAAATTCCTTGTGTGTCTATAGTTCACACTTGGCCAGTAATGTATTCTATTCTACTTTTTTCCTACAAACCCTTAGTTAACCATGATTGTTCTGTCCAACTCAAGGAACCCCACAGTTTGCCATCTAAGGAGACTTCTGCCCAGGCTTCGAAAATGTTAGCATCGACTTCTCTGCCCAGTTGCTGGGTGGGCGTGCCCATGGTGGGCGTGCCCTAGTTGGCCTCCTGAACCACGGGTGGTGGTGGGGCGTTTTCACCCTCCCTGGGCTCCTGAGGCTCCCATTTCCGGCCTCCCTGAGCCTCTGGGGGGAGGCATTTTTGCCCTCCCCCAAGCCTTTGCACATACCCTGGACTTACCTGGAATCCAAAACAGGCCTCGTGGAGACTCCGGGGAGGGGAGGGGAGAGGTGGGCGGGTGAGCCAGTGGTTGCAACTACTGGTTCAGTGAACCACATGTAAAATTAACATCCAGTTCATCCGAACCAGTGCAAACCAGTAGGAACTGGTAGCAGCCCACCCTTGCTTCTGCCCCATCATTACATCTCCTTTTTCCATGGAAAGCACCTTCCATAGATATCCAGAGAACAGTTCAAAAGGAATGGATTTTAAAAGCCAAACCTGGCCCTAGGTTCTGCCTCAGTTTACCTTCCCGGCAAGCAACCGAATCAGAAGATCATTTAAAAGCTGTTTATTCAAGTACCCTGATAAAGTGAGATCTCTCTGTGAAAAAGGAGAGAGAAAGAACCCCGAGCCCCAATGTTCCACTCCTTTTTAAAGTTAACACCACATGCAAGAGGAAAGTTGACTCGATATGCAAACTCTCCTTTGCATAGGCAATCGGTTACATGTAGTCCAGCATGTTACATATTCGCATCCCATAATATCACTCTTGTTCATTAAAAGGAGGTCTGACGTCAGAAGGGGTATAATTGTAAGGGAAAAGGTTGTCTGGGGTTCCTGAAAGAGATAAAGCAGACTCCAATTTGTACTAACAAACACTTTCTTATCTGGGAACTCGTCTCCAGCTTGTTTAATCAGTTTAGAAATACTAAGCACTAATAATAAACCTGAATCTCATTTTAAAAGAGAGAAAATAAATTGAATGAAGATACAAAGTATGCTTTTTATATATATTTTTTTTATTTCATTTGTCAATCACTTACAGGATAATAGGTATAAGAACACACATGAGTAGGAATACAGGAAATAGGTACGAGTAAAAGAGGACAATAGGACAGCGACGGTAGGCACGATTGTGCACTTTTGCACACCCCTTACAGACCTCTTAGGAATGGGGTGAGGTCAATAGTGGTTAGTTTGAGGTTAAAGGAGTGGGGGTTAGAGGATGTAACAACAGAGTCAGGTAGTGGCATTCCAGGCATGGACCATCTGTTGCTGAACTTTTATTTTCTGCAATGAGTTTGGAGCGGTTTACATTGAGTTTGTATCTGTTGTGTGCTCTTGTATTGTTGCGGTTGAAGCTGTAGTCATAATTTTGTGTACTACGCTTAAGTCCAATCATAGGCGGCATAGTTCAAGGTTGTCCAAGCCCCAGATTTTAAGCCTGGTAGTGCAGAGTATTCTGTTGCGAGCAGAGGAGTGGCGTACTCTTCTCATGAAATACTTCTGGACCAGTGGTGGGATTCAATTTTTTTTAAACTAATGGTTCTGTGGGCATGGCTTGGTGGGCATGGCATGGCTTGGTGGGCATGGCTTGGTGGGCATGGCAGGGGAAGGTTACTGCAAAATTTCCATTCTCTCCCTACCCCACTAACCTGCTTTCTCCTGTTCTGGGGAACAAAAGGAGACCCAACCGATCAGCTGGGACTCAATGGGAGGCAGAGAATAGATGGGAGCATTTGCTACCGGTTCTCCAGAACTGCTCAATACCATCTCGGTTCTGGACTCATTCGATTGTGTTAATGTCCGATATACATTGCGGATTCCAGACGGATGAGCTGTATTCAAGTATTGGTCTAGCAAAGGTTTTGTCTGCCCTAGTTAGCCATTCAGTATTACCGGAGGAGAAGCTTTGTAAGGTTAGATTTACAACTCTTAATGCCTTTTTGGCAATATTGTTACTATGAGCTCTGGTGCTTAGGTCATTAGTTATGAGTACTCCGAGGTCCTTGACAGCGTGAGGGTCATCAGTGAGGTCATATCCGCCTAGTTTGTATTTGGCTAGGTAACAAATTACAAAACCCATGTTATTTGCCCCTCAGAGGCAACTGGACTTTCTGTTTTTTTCTTTGGTGTTTTTTTTTTATCTGCAAGGAATATAAATCCTTCCATTCTCCACCATCCAGCCAGAGTTGAAGAAGCTTCTTGGATGAGAAGCGAAACCTCTTCAAAAAAAAACCCTAGAAAGTGCAGTTGCCTCTTGAAAAAGAAAAAAAGCACCTTTGCGGCTACAAGTTGACTTCTAACCATGAGTGACCAATATATAGCTTCAACAGCACTGAAAAAGTGACTTGCGGACTGGTCCTCGCACTTACAACTGTTTTTCACAGTTACAACAGTTACTGGTCCTCGCACTTACAACTGTTTTTCACAGTTACAACAGTTACTGGTCCTCGCACTTACAACTGTTTTTCACAGTTACAACAGTTACTGGTCCTCGCACTTACAACTGTTTTTCACAGTTACGACCTTTGCAGAATCCCCATGATCACTTGATCCAAATTCAGGTGCTTTGGCAACTGGCATGTATTTGGAACTGGGTTCAGGCTCATGCGAGTGCCGTTTGTGAGTCAGTATCCGGCAAAGCAAAGTCAGTGGTGTTGGTGGGGAGCCAGATTCACTTAATGACGGTGTGATTCCTTTAATGATTTCCTTAACTGTGCAATGGTTGCCACCATGCGAAGCCTGGAATAATCCACTTAACAAACATGGCAAAAAAAGGTCATAAAATAGGACACGACCGACTTGGTTAGCAATTCTGCTTCCCCCTCCCCCCCCCGTCTCCCCGAGGGTGGTCATAAGTCAAGGACTTACCTCTCTGCCTTTTAGACATGGTAGTAAAGCATTTCCGGTTTCACGCAGCTGCTGCTTTGTTTTGGATTGAATGCTCAGGTTGTGTTTTGTGTGTTGGCGTTGCTTGATTTATTTGCCACTGCTACAGAGAATTTATGGCCAGTGTGCCGGTGTGCAAAAAAACCTCCTGGCAGAAACTGGAGTTTATTTTGTGCAACATCAGAAAAAGCCAAAAGACGGGGGTTGTTTTAAACAGCTGAAGCAGAGGTGGTATATTCAGCCGGTTCTGACCGGTTCTGGAGAATGGGTTGCGGAAATGTTGAGTAGTTCAGAGAACCGGCAAATCCCACCTCTGACTGGCCCCGCCCTCATATCTATTCTCCGCCTCCCGAGTCCCAGCTGATTGGCTGAGTCTCCTTTGGTTGCTCTGCAAAAGGAGAACGGAGCTGGAAAGCAGGTTAGTGGGATGGGGAGGGAATGGGGATTTTGCAGTATCCTTCCCTTGCCACGCCCACCAAACCACGCCCACCAAGCCCAGCAAACCACGCACACAGAACTAGTAGTAAAAATAATTTGAATCTCACCACTGAGCTGCAGGTAGACCAGTGGTAGGATTCAAGCATTTTTACTACCAGTTCTGTGGACGTGGTTTGGTGTGGTGTGGCTTGGTGGGCGTTGCAGGGGAAGGATACTGCACAATTTCTATTCCCTCCCCACTCCTGGGAGAAGGTTAACTAACCTGCTTTCCAGCTCCATTCTCCTCTGCAGGGCAACCAAAGAAGACCCAGCCAGTCAGCTATGGGCATGGCTTAGTGGGCGTGTATTCTGTGGGCGTGGCTTGGTGGGCATGGCAGGGGAGGGAGACTGTAAAATCCCCATTCCCTCCCCACTCCTGGGAGAAGGTTGCTGCAAAATCTCCATTCCCTCTCCACCCCACTAACCTGCTTTCCAGCTCCCTTCTCCTGTGCAGGGCAACCAAAGGAGACCCAGCCGATCATCTGGGACTCAATGGGAGGCAGAGAATAGATGGGGTTGGCGGGGCCAGTCAGAGGTGGGATTTGCCAGTTCTCCGAACTACTCAACATTTCCGCTACCGGTTCTCCAGAACTGGTCAGAACTGGCTGAATCCCACCTCTGCTGCAGCTGTTTAGAACAACCTGGTCTTTTGGCTTTTTCTGTAGGTAGACCCAAGGATTTCCTCCTGCTTGTCACGCTCCATTTTTGGAATCAACCCTGACACATTGTACAAATCTCACAGTTATCACTATAATTTCTCCTGCCAGTCTTTCTGTCAGAATTACACCATCTTCTGCAGTTAAAACCCAGTTACTTAAACACTTCCTGGTCACTTGGCATCGTAGGCTTTTGTGCAAACGGAGAAAGATTAATGAAAGGTTTTAGAAATTTCTCCTTACCTTTTTCATGCTTATCTTTCGGTGTTTGCTAAGTGATTATTCCAATCCTCATTCAATCATTATCAGCCGTTGCAAAACTGGGGCAGACATTATTTAAAATTAGCTATTTGCTCTTGGAATAAGAATTAAGACCCTGGGAATAAGCTGGGGGCAAAGTCGTGAAAAGGCTGAGGCCTTAAAGGTTTATTATCCCAAATCAAGTTGCCTTGGTTGCTACTTTTTTTTTTATTTGCCCGTTTTTTAAAAATATATGACATTCTGTCTTGGCTTGACGATCTCTGGAGTGAGTAGAGGAAGTGTCAGCCTTCAAGGTTGACCAAACTCCAGATTATTAAAACTGGCGAGATAAGCTATTGTAACAGAATTCTGACTGCATTTTCTCTTTCCCCTCTCTTGTACCCCAGGGAGTTTGGAAAGAGTCAGTCTGATTTCTCATGCTGTCCCTGTTTCTTGGGCTCTGGGTATGTTTCTGCACACGTTGAATACTTTTTCCAAGGTCATCTCAGTTGCTCGCTTCCCCACGAGGGGCTGAGTTATCTGTATGGAGGACACTCCATTGGCAAAGTGGAGAACACTCCCTTGTCATTCTTATCACATACCTGGAAAGTAGACCAAGCTACAGAAACAGGGAGTTAAAGCAAGGGGCCCCAACTTTGGCAACTGTAAGACTTGTGGACTTTCAATTCCCAGAATTCCCCAGTTAACCCTTTTAAGGAGTTAAAGCAGGAACATTCAATCTTGGCAACTTTAAGACTTGTGGATTTCAATTCCCAGAATTCCCCAGCCAGTTAACCCCTTTAACTGGGGTTAAAGCAAGGGGGGCCAACTTTGGCAACTTTAAGACTTGTGGACTTCAGCTCCCAGAATTCCCCAGTTAACCCTTTTAATGAATTAAAACAGGGGCGTTCAATCTTGGTGACTTTTAAGACTTGTGGATTTCAATTCCCAGAATTCCCCAGCCAGTTAACCCCTTTAACTGGGGTTAAAGCAAGGGGGCCCAACTTTGGCAACTTTAAGACTTGTGGACTTCAGCTCCCAGAATTCCCCAGTTAACCCTTTTAATGAGTTAAAACAGGGGCGTTCAATCTTGGTGACTTTTAAGACTTGTGGATTTCAAATCCCAGAATTCCTCAACCCTTTTAAGGTTCCCCTTGCACATCCGTGCTAATCGTTTCTGGCTCTAAGGGGGACAATGCTCATCTCCATTGCAAAACCAAAGAGCCAGTGGTGTCCAAAGACGTCTTCGTGGTCATGTGGCCGGCAGGACTAACGCTGTTACCTTCCCACCAACATGGTCCCTATTTTTCTATTCGCATTTTTTTTTACATGCTTTTGAACTGCTAGGTTGACAGAAGCTGGGACAAGTACCGGAAGCTCACTCCATTACGTGGCACTAGGGAGTCGAACCACCAAACTGCCGACCTTTCTGATCGACAAGCTCAGCCTCTTAGCCCAGGGCTGGCAACCTTGAGTGATAGTTCGGAGTGAGACACTGCGAGGGAGCGGAGCGACCAAGCCCGAGGGAGCGAAGCGACCGAGGGGGGGATGGTGTGGAAGGGGGGTGTCCCCCCTTCCACGGTAGGGAGCTTTGACAATTTTACATTTTAAATGGTGCAATCTGATGCATACTTTAGTCATGATTTGGACATATACATACATACATACATTTTAACCCATAGGCATAAGAAAAAAAATGAGGACACATATTACAAAAACACATTTTTCTTCAGTGAGGGAACTTGACTATGAAAACCAATGAGACATAGCATAGGCCTTTTAGTTTCATAAAAGGTTTGAAAAAATAATTGGGTAATTATTTGAAATGGACTGTGATGTTTCTTTGTCATATATGTATGTGTATGTGGGTATATGCGGGTATATGCGGGTATATGCATAATGGTTATATTTTGAGAACTGAATGCAACGAAATTTTGTTTTAATGTATGCTGATTAGTGTACATTTAAAGTGACAATAGTTTTCTGTTCTGTTCTATTCCAGTTCCATTCCAATTTATTCCATTCCATTCCAGTTTCATTCCAATTCTATTCCATTCTAACTTTTGAATAGCTGATGCAGCTTGCATAAAAAGGGCAAAAGGAAAAATAAACCAGGGAACACTTCACCAATGCCCTTAGTACAATCAAAAAACAAATATATTTTTATCGGCGAGGCGAGCGGCTGCTCGGAGCCACCGATCCCCTGAAAAATCACATCTAAAGCAAAGTTAGAGGCAAGGAGCTACGGTTTTTGAAGGGTTAAAATTCAGATTAGTTTGCTAGAGAGGTGTGGCCGCGGGGGAAAGAGACGGGGAGGGGAGTTTCTTTCTGTTAAACCCGCCGTTCTTCGGCAAATTTGCAAGCGGATTAGCCTGCTTTAAATTGCAAATCTAAGATGAATTAGAAATAAAATTTGGGGTGGAGGGGGTCTTATTCCACAAGCGCGCCTTTATTCGAGGCCGGAATTCCCATTGCAAGGAAGATCTCTCAGGCCTTTAGCGTGAGATTTTGTTTATCAGAGTGAGACAGTCAAAATTGGTTGAATTGCGTGAGTCTCACTCTGATTGCGTGAGAGTTGGCAGCACTGCTTAGCCACCGAGCCACCGCGTCCCTTTCACTGGGTTTAAAGCAAGGAGTGCCCAACCTGGACAACTTTTAAGACTTGTGGACTGTCAACTCCCAGAATTTCCCCAGCCAACCATCAAGAATTGCCACGGTTGGATGCCCCTGGGCCAAAATGTCTCCTTTAGCAGAACTACAGTGGGAATCCATATCTGGGGATCGGAAGCCCAGTTGGCAAAGGCTGCCAAGAGCCCAGGTTGGTTCTTTGGTTTTCCCAAATGGTGAGAGAAGACCTGAAAGAGAGGGAAGGAAAGGAAAGCATCAGATGGATGGTTGATGTAGCCTTCCTACTGATAGCTACACCGCGAGATTTCCCCAACACGGAAATCAGCTGCACGCTCCACTTTTTTCGATCCCCGCCACAAATAGACTGGGCTGCTGGCATCGCTGACTTTGTTCTTCTCGTCTCCTTCTGTGCAAGGCCTTGCCAGTCAATGACTCTCACGCCCATCTGTTACTCCAGCTGTGCTATCCCACACATGAGGAGGTGGGGCTGTGGACAGCTGCAATGCCCCACATTCCATATCCCCAATTCCTGCATCCGGCTGCGGAGAAATTTGTCATGGAGGAAAACCGACGTGGGTAGAGATCGGTCCTCGACTTAACGGCCACAATGGAGCCCACGATTTCCGTGGCTAAGCAAGACTGTTGCTAAGTGAGTTTTGCCCCATACAACCCCTCCTTTCTCTTGCCACCGTTCTTCAGTGAATCACTGCAGACGTGAAGTGAGAAACCCGGTTGTAAAGCGAACCCAGGTTCCCCACGGACTTTGCCAGTTGGAAGGCCGCAAAAGAGAACACTGCAAACGTCACAGATATGAGCCAGTTGCCAAACATCTGAA
Organism: Hydrophis major; assembly: GCA_033807585.1. Taxonomy (NCBI): domain Eukaryota; kingdom Metazoa; phylum Chordata; class Lepidosauria; order Squamata; family Elapidae; genus Hydrophis; species Hydrophis major. The sequence goes on along the minus strand of CM066334.1, from coordinate 24,723,684 downwards.
TTCTATTCCTGTTGACCAAGGGATTCCTGCAGCCATCGTCAGTGTGAAAATGGCCATAACTGAAGTCACTTTTTTCAGTGCCGTTGTAACTTCGAACCGTTGCTGAAGGAATGGTTGTAAGATCAGAACTATCTGTACCAACTTGTACCCTTTCCAGACACGATTTCATGGGGATTTTGTTTTTGCTGATCTCCAAGTACGAAACTTCCTATGCCCGTTTTCTGAATTTTTAAAACTCTGTGCCTAGAGGCAAGTGTTTGGGAACTTAAAATAAAATAGTTTGTTTTCATTTTCACTGAAATTCCAATAAAAACAAAACCTTTATTGTTATGAACCTGGAAGGTTAGTGAAGACTGATCTCTGTATATGATTCACTACTCCTAGCCCACTGTTATCCTTTGGGGAATTGGGTTAGGCTGCCCTTATGCCGCTCATTCCACTCTCTTATTGCTCAGCCAAAACCCAATTATCTTGATGGTTGTTTCAGATAAACAGAGTTGGAAGGGACCCTGTAGGTCATCTAGTCCAACCTCCTGTCCAAGCAGGAGATCCTTCTCCATTTCTGACAGCTAGCTGTCCAGTCTCTTCTTGAAAGCCTCCAGGGATGAAGCTCCCACAACTTCTAATGGCAACTTCTGTGATTGTTCTCCCTCTCAGAAAATTCCTCCTTATTTCCAGGTTGAATCTCTCTTTGATCAGTTTCCATCCATAATTCCTTGTCTGGCCTTGGAGTGCTTTGTAAAATATCTTGACCCCCTCCTCCTCTCTGTGGCAGCCCCTCAGATACTGGAAGGCTGCTCTCCTGTCTCCCCTGGTCTTTCTCTTCCCAAGACTAGCTAGGTCCAGTTCCTGTAACTGTTCATCGTATGTTTCAGCCGCCAGTCTCCTGATCATCCTGGTTACTCTTCTCTGCACTTTTTCTAGAGTCTCAACATCTTTTTTCATAGTGTGGTGACCAAAACTGGACTCAGTATTCCAGGTGTGGTCTTACTAAGGCTTTATAGAGTGGTATTAATATTTCACTTGATCTCAATTGTATCCCTCTGTAAATGCAGCTTAGAATTGCCTTGGCCTTTTTGGCTGCCATTGCACACTGTTGGCTCATAGCTGGTTGGCCACTAATACTCCAACATCCCTCTCACAGTTACTACTGTTTCCCTTGAAAGAGTTGCTGTTCTTAATTGGCCAAACCAGAAGGCTCTGCTTAAGTGGTTAGGACAAACCAGCTTTTTGCAATCTTGGAACCTGATTTTAAAGAAGCACAGAGTTGGAAGGTACCTGGTAGGTCATCTAGTCCAACCCCTCACCCAAGCAGGAGACACTACACCATTTAACTCCAGTCTCTTCAGTGATAAAGCTCCCACAACTTCCAAAGGCAACTTCTGTGCCATGGGTTGATTGTTCTCACTGTCAGAAAATTCCTCCTTATTTCTAGATTGAATCTCCAGATTTTTTTTAAAAAAATATTTAATTGTAATGGTGCCCTTGCTGTTCTCAGAATTACTCAGCTTCTGTGCCTGGCTTGACATTCTGGACGTTCTAATGCAGACGTTCTTGGCAACTTTAAGACTTGTGGGTTTCAACTCTGGGATTTCAACTCTGTTCTGATGTAACTGGGGGACACTGGGATGGAGAAGAGTGATAGAAGAATGGGGATAATGGCTTTAATTGTCAGTTCTGTAAAGAATAGCCTTGGGGGCGGGGACGACCCAGCACCCCCAGTTATCAGAAATCTAAAACATTATAAACACACAGAGAGCTCTGTTTATCTTCGGATGTAGTTCACACCTCCCAACTTCCTAGTCCAAGTATGGTGCTTGTTCCTAGACTGATAAGGACTCTGGAGATGATCCTGTAAACAACTCTCAGCAAAGAGATAAAGCCAATTCCCAGAAAGGCAGTGAAAAGGCGAAAGACTTGCCCTGATATATTTTGGGAAAGACTGGGCCGGAAATAGTTTTAGGGGGTGGAATTCTTTTTCAGCCCATCCTTTTCTTCTGAATCAGTCTTGCAAAGACAAAGTCTGCATTTTATACCCACTGGAAACCTCTTATGGACTTTTGCATGCAACAACAACAACAAAAAATTATTTGTGTGCTTGAGGATTAGAAAATATTAGATAATAGAAAAAAGAGAGCCTTTCTTTATGTAACGGTAGCGTAAGAGATAATTTTGTAAACATGCTTGTATTTGCTACAAAGAAAATCAAAAGCTGCTTCTTTCTGTTTCTTTTCATCGTTTCTTTGTGCAGTCTGGATTTTTCCTCTCTCTCCTTCCTTCCTTCCTCTCACCCATCTATTTCTTTCTCTCTCTCTCTCTCTTTTCTTTCTTCCTTCCTTTTCTTCCCTTCTTTCCTCCATCCCTCCCACCCTTCTTCCTCCCTCCCCCCCTTTTCTTCCCTCCCCCCTCACATTCTTCTTTCTTTCCTTCCTTCCTTCCTTTTCTTCCCTTTCTTCCTCCCACCCTTCTTTCTTTCCTTTCCTTTCCTTCTTCCTTCCTTCCTTCCTTCCTTCCTTCCTTCCTCCCACCCTTCTTTCTTTCCTTTCTTTCTTTCTTTCTTTCTTTCTTTCTTTCTTTCTTTCTTTTCTTCCCTTCCTTCCTCCCTTTCCTCCTTCCCTCATTTCTTTCTTTCTTTCTTTCTTTCCTCCCTCCCTCCCTCCTTCCCTCCCTTCTTTTTTTCCTTATTGATTGATTGATTGATTGATGATTTGTTTTGCATCAGTTTTTGTTAGTTTTTTTAATCTTTTAAAATTTTTCAATCAAATTTATACCAAAAGAAAGAAAGAATGAGCCTTGCTAGATTTTTTGTGTTTTGAAAAGGGTTTATTTTATTTTTTTTTGCTTTTGCTTTAGGCAGATGCCAAGAGGTTGTAAGTTGGATGGGTCTGGGCAGATGGGCAGCCTGGTCCAGCTGCCACCTGTTGAATCCGTTGGCCTCCCAGCCCCACTGGCAGCTGCTCCCCAAATTTCAGACAGAAAGGTTTCTTTTCGGCCTTATTGGATACGTTGGCACATTGCGTGAAATCAAGAGTGCTCTTCAATTTAATCTGATTCATGCAGCATTTAAATCACAGCTTGATTAACTATGTTTGCCTGTTTATTTAAGCACAGCCGCATTATGGCTTTGTGGCAAGTACAGCCTAGATTTGGGGGGGGGGAAGAAATAGCAAAAAGTGTCTCCCACATTTTAAGAATAGAACATAGTTGGTTAAAAAAAAAAAAATCAATGGCTGATTTTACACACCACGCAAAATCCAAGTCAAATTAGCTACAGTGTAGTTTAGCATATTTCTGGATCCTGTCTGAGTGGCACAACAGTTTAGGCTGAAATGTTGTGGATCTATATGTGGCTCAGTTTATTTTATGAGATGCTTGTTCTATCCAATATATAGTCTTTATGGCTCCTCGCACAATCGTCCAACCAGTTTAGACTGGCTTCGGCAATTTTAATCCACCTATCGAGGCCTTCCCAAATATCTGGGATAGGCAGAGATGGATGTGTTAAAAGCCATCATTGCAGGATGTCAGGTGTTCCAAGTAATGCTGCCTTTTGCAATTGATGGATGGGGATTCTGTCAATGCCAAAACACCTCTTACTTTGATGGTTGTCACACAGCCAGATGTTCAGGCTGGATCTGGCATTTTTGTCAACTTAATTAAGTCCTTCCCAAAGGACCTGGGATAAGCAGCTGTTGAGGTTTGATGGTGTTAAAGATTTCATTCCAGGATGTAAGTCGTATTAAGTAAAGCTGCTTTTTGCAATTGACTGATGGGGATTCTGTCAATGCTGAAGAACCCTCTTACTTTCATGATTTGTCACAAGCCAGATGTTCAGGCTGGATTTGGCATTTTTGTCAATGTAATCGAGTCCTTGCCAAAGAACCTGTGATAGGCAGATGTTGAGGTTTGATGATGTTAAACATTTCATTCCAGGATGTAAGCCGTATTAAGTAAACCTGCCTTTTGCAATTGATGGATGGGGATTTTATCAATGATGAAGGTGAGTGAGTGGTGCCCCAGTTATTTTGGGATTGTGGTGGATATTATTTATTACATTTATCTCACCGATAAGGTGCTCTGGGTGGCTTACAAATGTTCAAAGGGTTTATTGAATTCTGGCTGTTGTTTTAATTCTGCAAGTGTGGTTCAGCTAATATGGTAGGCAATCCTAGTACTTGAAGACCTAAAAGGTTTGGGAATTGTGTCCACTGGCATAAAATGTGACTTCAGCCTTCCTTAGAAGTCAAACTTCTTTCCCAGGATTCAGTGTTGTAGCAGAGATCACATATATCCACTGTGCATGAATTCACAAGACAAAGCCAGGTTGGCCTTGGATAATGCTTGGATAGAAAATTTATATAAAATGTTTTATAGATGGCACTTACCACCAGCTAGGTTAGCTAAAATGTTTAAAAATATGTCTGGCAAATGTTGGAAATATGGTAGACTTGTGTTAAAGCAAAAAAAAGGGGGGGGGGGGGCAAAAATACATAAATTGTCAGAAAAAGATGATAGGAAAACATGTAGATTTTAAACCCGAACTATTTTTACTAGGTATAAGATCAGAAAAAATTGATAAGCAAAGTATATATTTCATATTGCATGTCTTAACAGCAGCGAGGATTATATTTGCACAACATTGGAAAAGTGAAAAAACATTGTGAGACAAAGAGATAATTAGGAAGATACTAGATGGTGCAGAAATAGACAGACTTACACTGGAAATTAAGCAGAAAGATGATATAGAATATTATCAAACATGGAACTTATTCTACCAGAGGTTGGAAAAAAAGGGGTGGTGATTAAAAATGTAATCAGTATTGTTAAATCAATTAAAGAACCCAGACAACAGGATGTTTATTAAGCACTAATAAATGTAAACCAGGGGTTTCCAAACTTGGCAACTTTAAGACTTGTGGACTTCAACTCCCAGAATTCCTCAGCCATAGCCATGCCTATTTTTTTCCTCCCACCTTTTAGAGCAGAGAGATTGTAGAGAAAGGGATTACAAGAGAGTAAGCAAGTTACAGTGGAGATACACATCAAAAAGTGTCAGGGAATTCTGGGAGTTGAAGTCCACAAGACTTAAAGTTGCCAAGTTTGGAGACCTCTGATGTAAACAAGAGAAAATTAATACAATCTTAAAATAATAATAATAATAATAATGCTTGGATAGGAGAGCACCAGGAAAGCCCAGAGCAAATGGCTAAGCAAAAAAACATTGCCCCCCCCCCAAAAAAGACAGTAACCAATCATTTCAGTAATGCTACCCAGCATCTACCTGGATATATTCATGGCATCACCAGGAGTCAGGCTCGAATTGTACTAGGAACAATTTTATAAATGAACAAATCAAAATGTCTCCCGTTGAGCTCAGCAGGAGTAAACGGAGAGAAAGCTGCCGGATCAGGGCTGCAGGGCTATTTATAGCAGCCTATCCAGCCTTACCTGGCTCCTAATGACTTCTCCCCAGCCCCCTTTGGCTTCTTCCTGGTTCAGGTGGAAGCCCACCAAGGGCTCGTGGCCATTCTCTGGCTTATAAACTCTTTAGAGCCCAGCCTCAAAGGAGTTGGCCAAAGACTTTTAGCCAGGTGGGATTCATCTAATTTAACAACCACTTCTCTGCCCTAATGATTTCTTCCAACAACCAGTTCACCAAACGGCTCAGAAAGTTACCAACCTGTTTTCTCGAACCGGTGCAAACCGGCTGAATCACACCACTGCTTTTAGCTAAGAGGAAGGGACATGGGGGACAACCAGAGGCAGCCCCCAGACGAGAAGGACACAAGTTGTTTGTTTGCAAGTCTGCTCTGAGATGCCTTCCGTATTCAACGCACCACTGGGTGCCAACTCGTGCCAAGAGGAGATAAGTTGAGGCAAGCTGCTAGCTCAGAAGGAAGAAAAATCAAGGCAGGAAAATTTTGATTTTCCTCCCTGAAGGCTACCTGGTGCAATCTCTCCCCCGCCCTGCCCTTCAACACACACTTCCTTTTTGGAGGGGGGAAGGGCTCTGAAGTTTTCAAGTTGGTGATAGTGTATGCTGTCCTGCTCATACACACACACACACACACACACACACACACACACACACAAAACGGGTGTTAGGAATCTGTATCAAGGCTTCCAAGCCTGAATTAGTATTCCCCAGCAATTCCCTGTGACAGTACCAGCTCAGTCACAGGCAGTATCAAAAGTGTTTTTTTATTTTTGAAAAGGCAACTGGACTGATATTTGGGGAAAAACGTTTCTTGGGATATAGGATATGGAGAATGGGATAGGATAGGATACGGGAGGTGGGATGGGACAGAGGAGATGGGATGGGATGGGATGGGATATGGGTTGAGATATGGGATAAGGAATAGGATATGGGAAGGGATATAGGATAAGGGATATGGGTAGTGGTGTGGTGGTCTAGAGGTGAAGTTCTCGCCTCACAATCTGGAGGTTGTGAGTTTGATCTTAGGTAGGGGCAGATATTTCTCTCTCTGGGCACAGTGAGAATATATCTGCTGAACAAAATCCCACTCTGGTGACAGGAGGGGCATCTGGCCAGTAAACACTTCTGCTATTTCCATTCAGTGGCCCAGACTCCACCTCGCAAGGGATTATGGGGTTATTAAAAGAAGATAATATGAAATAGGGGAGTGGATAGGGGATGGGATGGGATCTCTCAATGCCCAGGATCTCTCTTGGCTGCCATTTCTCAAGAGCCCCCACCAATCTCCAGAGGCCACGGATGCCTCCTTGAAGCCTTTCTGGATCTTAAAAAGACTGGTGGAGTCAAAAATCCTTAGAGGAAGCTCTCTTTCCCAAGGGTCATGAGGTAACTAGTGCTGGGTTCTAGCATGACATGATTCATGCACTGTTTAATCTCCCTTTCCATTTAATGCTGGTATGATTATTTAAAATGCCACCCTGTAACCGTTAGTGAATCCCCTTGAAATATTATTTAACAACGTAAAATCTTCTTGCGGCCCACTTAAGGAGGGGGAAAAAGGCAGCGTACAAATGAACAGACTTTCATGCTGCTTCTAGTGACGCAAACTTCTGGAGAGCATTCCCAGCTCGTTTTACAAGTTGTCAGTGTCATCTCCTTGGGTTTCCAGAGGATGGAAATGTAAGTTCGGGTTAGTTTTTTCTTTTTTTAAAAAAAATAAAAATAAAATAAACCAGTCGTTTTCGATTTTGAAGTCCAGGCCCAAGAACACGAGTTGCTGAAGTGGCATCTCCGCTGCACAAGATGGAAACGTTATACACTTGGCAGCACGCGGTCCTGATGGCTTACGAAAAGAGGGAAGAAAACTGTTCGGGGGGGGGGAGAAGAAAAATAACCACTGGAATGGAAAAAGTAGAGAAGACAGACATAAACAAGAAGGTGGCTTTGATCAACGGTTACGAGCTGCCGTCTTGAGTTTGGTCTCCACCCTTTCCACAGGCAGCCAGGGTGGGCATATCGTGAAGGAGGACAGGGTGGAAAAGGTGGGGGGGGGCACGGACAGGAATGCATGACCTGCCACTGTTCCTTTCTCACACATTCCTTGTATAAGTCTATTGGTAATCATTATTTCCCAGCTTCATACTGTTAGATCGGAGGCGGATCGGTTCGACAGAGACGCGAGACCATTCTGTGAGTTCAGCTCTTTATTAGGTTTAGGTAAAGGTCTGGGGATGTGAGCCGCGGCAGCCCTTCATATAGTGCTGGCTCGCGGCTCGGCAGCCAATGACAGCACTTTGAATCCCCCGCGATCGGCACAGCCAGTCGCGGTAGATTCCTAGCGCTCCAATCACGGCTGACCTGTTGACCAATCAGGTCTTCGCTGGTCCGGACCAATCGGGTGCGAGGGTTTCTGAGTATGCTAATACTGTACACATACAACTTAGAAGAAGGTTAACTTCATGGCCAGAGGCAGCATCTCTCATGGGACCGGGGAAAACATTGGGCAAGGAGAGAAAATGTGTCAAGTTGCACAACACATTTCAGCAGCACTGAGATTTTCAGGGAGTTTTCGTAGGTTTTTGAAGAGAGTGAGGTTTTTTCTTCAAAAAAAAAAAAATGGGGGGGGGGAGTGAGGAAATGGAGTAGCTTATTTTGATAAAGTTAAGCCTATTTTAGAGCTTCTGTTACACCAGACTTCCAAATGTTGAACCAACTCCCAAGGTGGGCATTGATGAAAATTTGGGGGGCTGAAATTATTCCACCTGGAGGGCCCCCAGATAGTAGGAATGAGAGTAGAGTAGAGTAGAGTAGAGTAGAATAGAATAGAACACAACAGAACAGAACAATGGAATGAAGAATAGAGTAGAGTAGAGTAGAGTAGAATAGAATAGAATAGAACAATGGAATGAAGAATAGAGTAGAATAGAGTAGGGTAGAGTAGAATAGAATAGAATAGAATAGAACAATGGAATGAAGAATAGGGTAGAGTAGAATAGAATAGAATAGAATAGAACAATGGAATGAAGAATAGAGTAGAGTAGGGTAGAGTAGAGTATAATATTCCTTGGAGGTCTTCTATTCCAGCCTCCTGCTCTGAAAAACATTTGAGAAAAATTCACTCTAAATCAGTGTTTCCAATCTCAGCAAGCTTGAGATGGGTGGACTTCAACTCCCAAAATTCTTGAACTAAACCTACCTGCAGTGTCTCTATGGTATGCTGACTGGGGAATTCTGGGAGTTGAAGCCCACCCATCTTAAGGTCGCTAAAATTCAACAATACAGCTCTAGACCTCTTCCAAATGGAACTGGGGGCTACGGAAGTCCCCAAGACAACAGTTTATGCACTTCTGGGCTGAGAGATATGAAGGCAGGAATCCTGCATGTTCCTTATTTCAGTACACTTGACTTCATTTAGACACAACAGCAGGTCTGATGAAAACAAACTGGCAACTAAATATTGCATGTTGATGAGAGATTGGGACCGAGCTATGAAGGACAGCAGGAGTGGAAACCTTGAAGTTCTCCAATGAAGTCCTCCATGTCAGATGGAGATCCTGTTTGGCCATTTTTGCAGCCAGACATTGCCATTATTGATGGAAAAAGCTGGAAGACATCAGCATGTGAAGAGAATTGGCCTTTTCTACGAGGAACAAGAGATGGGGAACGAAGATGGGATGGGTTTGGTCTACTGTTGGCCTGTCTTCCAAGGAAGAACAAAGACACATCTACGAGGCCTTGGATTCTTTCATCCAGGATTCATTTGGTTGGTTATTTACTCACCCATAAAAATAATCACCCCATGCTAGTTAGCATGGGCCCAATCTCCTTCAGCTGGTTGGCTTTAAGTCTTTCAATCCTCAACCATTATGGCCACTGAGAATTAAAGTCAAAAGAAAGATGGGCTATATAATCTGCCTTCAATTTTTTGAAGTAGATTGCTACCTTGATCTAACAGCTGTCTGGCCTTGGAAATCTACTCATGCTGGAGTTTGATTATTGTAATTTTGGAGTTTGATTGTTTCTTTTGTCTCCCTGTTGTTTGGCCGTGATTGCTTAGATTCTATTATTATGGTTATTGTTTGTTTTGGCTCCTTATCCACAACCTTGGACATTCAAAGAAGGAAAACAGGCGTATAAATGTTTAACCACTCAGTTAACTTTCTGTTTTCTTTTCGATTTTGTTCTGAGAAACCTCCAGATGGGAATTTGTCTCTTTAATTCCTGCTGAGAAGTCAAAAGGCTGTCTCCTCCAAGACCCAGACTTTCTCCTTCCTTGGAGAACAATCGTGCTTCTCCAACTCAATGGAGGTTGGGACTTAGAAGATGGCGACAGTGATAGGGATGAATGATAACAGCTGTCTCCTCCTTCTGCTTCTCCCTTATCCACCTGAACTCCCCCTTCTCCAAAGTCACCGTTTGCTAGAAAAGCCAGATTCAGAACTAATCCAAATTGGGAGATTGCATGACTGCTTTATAAAAAGGGAATCGGCAGACAGAGGGGCATCCTGTGATCAACCTTCTTGGTCTCATCTCTTTGGCCCTTGATTGGTGCTTCTCATCCAGTTAGCCACCCGTGTCAGCCACCACCTCTTCCAAGGCCTCCCCAAAGATTTTGCCACTTGGAGGCATGAAGGATGCTTGGATTCTCCAGGTAGCACAGAGGTTTGAAGACACTGTGTCCTCCTTGACTTTTATCCCATTTATTTCCCCTTGTCTTCTGCTTCCCTTAACTCCTGTCTTGCATTTGGCTTTCTATTCCCGCTGTGTGAAGAATTCCCCTTGGACATCAAGGATTCTCTCCTAGAACTTCTTCTATGAAATTTCCTGACAGCCAGGACAATTAATCAGTGGAACAAGGAGTTGCCGTTAAGAAATCATGGGATGCTCCATCAGTGGAGGCATTTAAGAAGAGACTGGAATGCCACTTGTCTGGAATAGTATAGGACAGTGGTGGCTAACCTTTTGGGGCTCCTGGGCCAAAGATTGTGCCCGCGTTCGCGTGCCAGCACCCAGAAGGCAATGTGCTCCCCCTCCCACACCCCCTATACATGCATGCGAAATCCTCACCCACCCACTCCTGCTGTCTCCTTACCTGCACTGTGCATCACAGCTGATTTTTGGCCATTTTGAGGCCTTTCTCTGCCTCCCAGAGGCTTGAGGAAGGCTTTTGCAGACTTTGCAGGCTGAAAACTAGGCCCGTTTTGTCACATTGTATTTCCGGAAAAAAACAGGAAGTGATGAAATGGGGCTAGTTTTCAGCCTGCAAAGCCTGCAGAAGCCTTCCTCAAGGCTTTGGGAGGCCAAAAAAGGCCTCAAACCAGCTGAAAAATCAGTTGTGAGGCACACGCAGTGAGGTTCATTTGCCTGCAGGTTGCGTGCCGGCACAAATGGCTCTGCATGCCACCTGTGGCACGCATGTCATAGGTTCACCATCACGGTTCTCTCCAGTCATTATGGTGATTGTGTTATGTCGTTGTTTAGGATCAGTGGGTGTGATCCTGAGTATATGATCTACTATTTCTTCAGCTGAAAACAGTGTGAATTGCGGTCAGGTGATCATAGGATACTACAAACAGCCATGGCATAGGGTCTCCCGCGTGAGCAGAGGGTTGGTCTAGAAGACCTCTAAGGTCCCTTCCAACTCTATTATTCTGCGTTCTGTGAGATCTGGGTGAGGGCCCTTTGCCCCCACTGCTGTTCCCTGCTGCCTCCCCCCCCCCAGCTTCCCTATTAGCATTTTTTTTTGGAGAAGATGGAGAATGTAATGGCTTGCAGTGCTTCAGGGTCTATAGCAGTGGGTCTGGATGAAGTGTTCTCCCCTGGCAAGGTCTGAATTCTTGCAGCATCCTCATTCTGCCAGGAACCCAATTCTCTGGGGACTGTTAACCACGGGGAAGGAGAGGTCTTCTGGGAAGGGGCTGCCAGAAACAGATATTCTCCAGATGCTGCATCAGCAGACTCCAACCTACACACCCAAACACACACCTCTGACACAGACAGGCAGGATTACACCCTGCCAGGCACCCAGACAAGGACAGAGGATGTCTCTGTTGACACACGCGCACAATTCTGCAATCGGCTCGTGTGTCAGAGACGACGTGGAAGTACGGAGATGTTTTTTTTCAAGGGGCTCGAAGGAAACAATCCCCTCGGTGGGGAAAACTGGTTGGGTGAGAGTCGACAGGGGTGGAGACAAGAAGCCGAGAAGGCCCTTTTGTCTCCCAAATCAAGAGGGGGACCCCCCACCGTTCTGCAATCTGCTTTGTGGGAAACCAGGATCCTCGAAATAAGCTCATTTAGCTATTTAACAAATTTAGAGATTGCCCAACTGATGCAAAGAGAGAAGCAACTGGAATTAAGGAGAAACTTCCTAACAACGAGAACAATTAACCAGTGGAACAACTTGCCACCAGAAATCATGGGTGCTCCATCACTGGAGGTTTTTAAGAAGAGACTGGACAGTCACTTGTCTGAAATAGTATAGGTCCTCCTGCTTGAGCAGGGGGTTGGACTAGAAGACCTCCAACGTCCCTCCCAGATTCCTATTCCATCCCATCCCATCCCATCCTATCCTGTATCCTCTTCCTTATTCTATTCTAATACTAATTCTATTCTCTATTTTGTAGTCTATTCTCTATTGTAATTCTATTCTATTCTATTTATTATTCCATTCTCTTCTCTTCTCTTTTCTATTCTATTTATTATTCTATTATCTATTCTAATCTATTCCATTCTATTCTATTTATTATTCTATTCTATTTATTATTCTATTCTATTTTCTATTCTATTCTATTCTATTCTATTCTATTCTCTATTCTATTCTATTCCAATATTTTATTCCAATATTCTATTCCATTCCATTCCATAATTCTATTCTATTCTATTCCAATATTTTATTCCAATATTCTATTCCATTCCATTCCATAATTCTTAAATCTATTCTATTCTATTCTATTCTATTTTTCTATTTTATTCTCCGAGAGTGAAGGAGTTGGATAGACGAGGGCTCTCCAAACTTGACAACTCCTAAGACTTGTGGACTTCAACTCCCAGAATTCCCCAGCCAGCATGAGGAATTTGAAGTCTGCAAGTCTTAAAAGTTGCCAAGTTTTAGAGACCTCTGGGATAGATGGATCCCAAAATCCAAGTAGTGTGTTGTTTCTTTGAGGGTTAGCACTAAAAAGCCATTTTCTTCGGTGCCTCTTTCCTGAAAGTTTCTTTTCACCCTTCCCCAAGACCAAATATTGAACTAGCAGAAAGTAATGTGGATTTAAAGATTAGCAAATGTAGACATGGATAAAACATGTCATTGCACGGTTTTGCGAAAATCCATGGCAAAAGTTAGAAAGTGCTGCTCAAATATGCTTACTTCAATATCCCCCCCTTTCTTCTTTCTTTTTCTGTTTTTAAATAAGCATTTATAGGTGTTGTCCCAAAAGTGCTTTTTTCAAGAGGCAACTAGACTTTCTGGACATTCAAAAACCTTCAAAAACGAATAATGGATGGAAACTGAAGAAGGAGAGAGATTCAATCTGGAAATACGGAAGAATTTTCTGACAGTGAAAGCAATCAACTCATGGAACAGAAGTTGCCTTCGGAAGTTGTGGGAGCTTTTTGCCTTCGGAAGTTGTTTTCATCACTGGAGGCTTCCAAAAAGAGACTGGACTTCCAGCCTGTCAGAAATGGTGTAGGTTCTCCCGCTTGAGTGTGAGGGGTTGTTGGACTAGATGATCTCCAAGGTCCTTTCCAACTCTGTTCTCCTATATTTAATGGAAGAGAAGAGACCGGACTGCCATTTGTCATAAATGATAAAGGGTCTCCTGCTTGGGTGGGGGGTTGGACTAGATGACCTACAAGATCCCTTCCAACTCTGTTAATCTGTTAAAAAAAAAAAGCCCAGAAAGTCCAGTTGCCTCTTGAGGAAAGAACCATGACCTGGATGACTGAGAATTTCCATAGACATTTATAGGTGTTAAACCCAAATGAGATATGCTTTAAGTCAGTGGTGGCTAATCTTTTTGGGCTCCTGTGCCAAAAATTGTGTGTGCGCTTGCACGCTTGCGCTCGCGTGCCAGCACCCAGAAGACAATGCATGCCCCCCCCACGCCCCCTATGTATGCGCGTGCAATCCCCACCCACCCACACCCCCTCCTTACCTGAACTGTGCCTCACAGCTGATTTTTGGGCCTCCCAGAGGCTCGAGGAAGGCTTCTGCAGGCTTTGCAGGCCAAGAACTAGCCCCGTTTCGTCACTTCCGGTATTTTCGGAAGAACAGGATGGGACGAAACAGGGCTAGTTTTTGTTCTGCAAAGCCTGCAGAAGCCTTCCTCGAGCCTCTGGGAGACTGAAAAAGGGCTCAAACCAGCCAAAAATCAGCTGTGAGGCGCACGCATGCCCAGTGAAGTAAGTTTGCCTGCAGCTTGCATGCCGGCACAAGTGGCTCTGCATGCCACCGGTGGTATGCATTCCATAGGTTCCCCATCATGGCTTTAGGCTATTCTGGGCTCTTGAAAGGGTTTAAGAAACACCGATCCAGAAATCAGTCCTTTCAAATGAAGCACAACATCCTGAACAGGACCTCAAATTGACATATGTCTCCAAGCACATCGTAAAATGGGAGGGGGGCAAAACTGCAAGATTTGTTCTGCAACTTGGTGCCCTCCAGATGTGTTGTCAGAAACTGTGTTGGGAAAGAGAGAGAGAGAGAGAGATGGCTATATGTAGCCTTGTGGAAGAGCCGTTCCTTTCCTCTCTTTCATTATTTATTTGTTTATTTTTATTTATTCACCCGCTATCCTGCCAAATCTTGCTGGACTCCTATGGTTGACAAGATTGTGCAGCTAAAACTTCCATGGTAAATAATTGATAAAACCTTCACAGTAAGAGTTCAATAAACATCCATAAAACATCCACGGGGAAGATAAACTTTTCCGGTTAGTTGCAGCGAAGGCGAGACCTTGAGGATGAAGCCAAGGGCCTGGCTGATCAGTTTTGTGTGTGTGTGTTGTGTGTATGTGCATGCATGCAGGCAAATGATCCAAGCTGCCACAGGCAACATTGGGCTGGTCAGTGTGATAAATTTGACATCTTTTTTTTTTTAACAGGGCCAGGGAAAAGTCTAGCCCATGATTTTATTGGTGGATTTTAAATTTGCTTATTCAACCTTTCCTCTTTTTCAAAACCTTATTTAGCCTTGCCCAAGTTTCTCTGCCTGTTCCGATCAGAGAACAGCGAGGGTCTTGCAATTCTGTCTACAGCTGGGTTCAAATCCTATTAAAAAGTCCCCCTCCTGATTAAAAAGAACAACTAAAATGCAGCAACTCTTTCTATTGCTGTCTCAATCAATATTAATCAGAATAGAGCTGGAAGGGACCTTGGAGGTCTTCTAGTCCAGCCCTGCTCAAGCAGGAGATCCTATACTACTTCAGACACGTGACTGTCCAGTCTTTTCTTAAAACCCACCAATGACAAAAAAACACATAGACTTGAAACCAGAGATATTTTTATTGGGAATTTTACCTGAAATATATAGTAAAGACTTGAAATATCTGATTGTAAATGTATTAACAGCGGCTAAGATTGTATTTGCCCAAAACTGGAAAAATGAGAAAATACCATCACAGGAGGAAATCATTAAGAAAATATTGGAATGTGCTGAAATGAGTAGATTGACATTTGAAATTAGAGAACAAGAGGATAAACAATTTTATAAAATTTGGGATCTATTCTATCAATGGTTAGACAACAAAGTACAGGAATGAAATATGTAGACTTTTAGAAAATAATAAATATATAAAGCTGTACTTCTTTCTTATTATATCTACAAAATGGTTTTAGGATAGATTTGGGATGATAATATATAAACTGTTATAAAACAAATTAAGTAAATTATGACTATCTTGTAAAACATGAATGAATAAAAGTATAGTCAAATGATTGATTAATAATGATACTAAGGTATTTAATTTTTGATTGAAAATACGAGATTATATGCAATGTAATTGTAATTGAAGACTACGAAATGGAAGCACAAAACAATTTGTAAACCAACCGGCACACTGTATGCATACATATGGAAGATGGCTTGATGTTTTTATGTTCTGTTTGTTTATGTTTGTTTTTAAAAACCAATAAAAACTTTAAAAAAAAACCCACCAGTGATGAAGCACCTACAATTTCTGGGGGCAAGTTGTTCCACTGGTTAATTGTCCTCCCTGTTAGGAAGTTTCTCCTTCATTCAAAGTTGCTTCTCTCCTTGGTTAGTTTCCATCCATCGTTTCTTGTCCTGCCCTCTGGTGCTTTGGGGAATAATTTGACTCCCTCTTCTTTGGGACAGCCCCTCAAATACTGGAATACTCCTATCATGTCCCCCCTACTTCTTCTTTTCTCTATACCCGTGATGGCGAACCTGTGGCACGCAGAGCCATTTGTGTGGGCACCTGAGTCTTAGCCAAACCTACCTGCACTGCGAATGCATGCACCTCCCACCTGATTTTCAGCCTGGAAGTACCAAAACGGGCCCATTTTTCGGCTTCCCGAAGCTGCAGAGGCTTCCCTTGAGCCTCCAGGAAGGTGAAAATGGCCTCAAACAGGCTGTAAATCAACTAGGAGGTGCATGCATGCACAGTGCAGGTAACGGGGTGGGGAGGGGGTGTTGCGCTCACAGAAAAAAAAGGTTCCAAAAGATATTTGGAAATTTAGTGACGGATGGAAAATAGAATGGATACTTTGGAAAAAGAAGAATGGATAAAAGGTTTATAAAGTTAAGGCCAGGGATGACAGATGTTGAAAGACAGAAAGGTCTATAAAGCAACTATCTGGAGAAGTCAAACAAATTAATGATGAAGTGGAAATTTTAGAGAGTAAGATGGAGGTTTAAGGCAGAGAGTTTGGAAAGAACTGGATAATATGGCTTTAACAGATGCATCAGGAATTGTAAAAAGGTACTGAATCCCAACACTACAATTATAAATTAGTCTGTCTTTTTGGAATGAATATGCATTACAAATGTTTAATGTAGAACATAAATTCAAAGAGAAAAATCATTGCAGTATTTGAAAAAAATAAAGCAAGATATTATTTGCCTACAAGAAATTCACATCAGAAAAACGGTATAAAACATTTAACTCATAAGTCCTTGGATGAAAAGTTTTATTTCACTATCAAGAAGAGAAATTAAGTTGTTTTGCAAACAGATTTCCAGCTAAATCCAGAACTTATGTTAACTGATGAATATGGCAGATTTGTGGTGGTAGAGGTTAATTGATTCTGATAGATTCTATGATATTTTATAGACGTTCATCTTATAATCAACTCTGGTCAGCTCTCCATAAATTGCATTAAACTTTTAATGAGTAACTTAAAAGAATTTGGAGATTGGCAGGTTTCAAGATTAACAAACAGAAGAGAAAGATATTAACGAAAAACATGAAAATTACAAAATCAGACAGAACTGATGAATAAAATAGGTTTTAAGAGTGAGGAGGTAAAAAGCTTGGGTATTACTATGACAGATGTGAATTGTATGTTATTTTAATATAACTAAGTTAAGACATGGAAGGAAGTTAAAAAAGAGATGTTAAGATGGAGTACAGTTGTCACTGTTGGGAAGAATATCGGTGATTAAGGTAAATGGTTTAGCTAGAGTGTTATTTTTCTTTCAGACAAACCTGTTTTGACAACCAATGTACCATTTAAACAACAGCAGAAGGATGTATCTAAATTTGTATGGCAGGAGAGAGAAAAAATATTTTGAATTAAATATAAGGCATTACAAGATGCAAAAGAAAGAGAAGATTGGGTTTATCATATTGGAAATTATACTTTGCAGCCTGCCATTTAGCTTAGTTTAAAGAATGGGTGATTGCTAAGACACAGAAAGCTATTTTGAGTTAGAAGGACATAATCTGAGATTTGGCTATGCAGGTCTCTATGGTATTACAAAACTAAGGTTAATATAGATTTCAAAAATCATTATGTTAGGCACCCAGAAAACAGAATAAATAAAAATCTAGGCTGTGCCTGAAAACACATTTGTAGCTTTCAGCATGAAAAATATTTTATATATGAGAAATGGTAAGTAAGCATAAATGGTGAACTTACTGTTATATATTAGAATTTCCTCCAGAGGATTATAAAATAAAATCACGAGAGGATTTGACAATCTATTTTTTTTTAATGTGTGATTGCCACTAAGTTTTAAAGTGGGTAAAAACTTATATGGTTCAGTACAATGCGAGACTGAATTTGAAACAGTATAAATACAAATGATGAATGTGTTATTGTTAAGATGTCTAAACTCTTGTTGAAATATAAGATAGCAGAAGAAAAAAAAGTGAAAGAATGCGCGATAAAATGGGCTAACTATTTTGCCTATGATATACAAATAGATCGATGGGAAAATAAAATCTATTTTGAATTATTTATACTATTGAGGAGGCTGAAAATTTTATAAAATGATGGATCATTGCTTTTTGTCACCAGATAATTTGTCTAGAGTGTGTAAAGATACTTTGGATCTTTGCTGGAAATGTGAACCATATGATGAGGCATTTTATCATGTATGGTGGATGTGTAAAAATACAATTTTTAATACAAATGCACACATTAATTCAGAAGATTTTAAACACACAAGTGAAGCCACAAACTTTTCTTGTGGGATTAATGGGCAAATAGAAAAAAGCCATGGAATTTTTATATATATACGATATATATATCATATATATATGATAACTGCAGTCAGATTCCTATATGCACTAAAGTGGAAAAGTACAAGGAATGGTTGGTGAAGATGATGGAATTTACAGAGATAGCTAAATTGACTTTCTTGATTAGAGAAAAGACAATATACATTTATGGCTGATGGAAACTCCTTATAAACTTTTTGCATGACACACATACACCCACAAACAAAATGTGGCTTTGATAGTTGGAAAACCATTACATAATCGGAAAAAAACCCCAGCTTTTCAATCCATAGGGTAAGAAATAACTTTGTAATCATATTTACTGTATATTTGCTGTAAAGAAAATCGGAAGATTTTTCTACTTTTCTCTATTCTTTTTGCACTCATCTTTTTTCTTTTTAATTCTGCATTAGCTTGTTGGTTTTTAACATATATCTATGTCCATGAAGGAAATGGGCAGCTATACAGAATGAATGAATGAATGAATGAATGAATGAATGAATGAATGAATGACTGAATGAAAACTGAGATGGACGGAGTTGAAATCATCTTGCTTTGTATCTCTATTATATATATTGTTTTGTTTCCTAGTATGATTTGATTATTTAGTATCCTATGACTATCACTAAGTGTTGTACCTTATGATTCTTGATGAATGTTGTTGTGAATGAATAAAGGTGTTAATAAAGTTATCAAGAGCTTGAAGTCAAGTGCAGGGTTCTGGCCCTGCACTTCTGATTGGCCGTTAAATGGCGAGATCAGATTGGTCCGTTCAGGAGAATCTGATTGGCCATTCACGAGCCTTCCTGATTGGTTAATGGAGCTAGCGCTCCCTGGTTTTCATTGGTTGAATATATAATAAGTTGCCTATATAAGGAAGGCTGTAGCAGCCATCCAGTTTGAACTGTCACACCATGTAAATAAAGAGTTGAAGTTCACTGTTTCACTGGCTCGTCTCCATTCTTCACGCCCACGCTTAGTACTTAACAAATGTAATTTTATTTTTTTACACTTGACAGCATTTGCACCAAGACAAATTCTTTGTGTGTTCAATCACACTTGGCCAATAAAGAATTCTATTCTATTCTATTCTAATTTTCCTATTCTATTCTATTCTTCTATTCAATTTTATATTCTATATTCTATTTTACTCTACTCTATTCTACATTCTATTTTAAAAATACCCAGCAGATTCCCCTGGAAACTTGTAAGATTAACCAGTTTAATTGGACTTCAAGCTTTTACGGATGAAACCCATGTCATTGAATGAGGGGTACATTTAGGGGGTCAAAAAAGTCATGATGGCAGCACTGACCATGCAGTCAAAGTCAGGCCCATTTCTACGTAAGTGGCAGATGTCAGCTTCACTTTGTCTGACCCCCTTCCCCTTCTGGACTGTCCTTTGAGGGAAGGAGATGGATAACAGTAAAAGAGGGATCAGCTGGTATAATTGGACTCATCCCCCTTACAAGAGGGGCTTTCCTAAGGGGGGCACAGCCCCTCCAGCCAAGAGGCATCCCCCTAAGAAGGCCCCCATTAAGAAGGCTCAACCCCAGCCCTCCAAAGTATCTGGCTAATTTTCCTAGAACAGATAACATAAAACAAGGTGGGAGATTATTTTGATCTGACGTGTATTTGAAATACAACATGGTCCGTGTTCTCAATCCAAAGTCCTCGTGGAACAATTCCATCTTCCTGTCTTTGGTGTGTTTTATTAGCCAAGTAAGAAAAAGAGGGCACAGCCAGGAGGGAAAATAGTGAGGTGGGAAATAAAGCTGGGTGACTGTTGGTCTTCCAGGTAGAAGGTGGTGGAAGGAGAAGGAGAGAGGAAACAAAAGGAGAAGAAGGCAAAAGTAGAAAACGGAGACCGAGAAGGGAAGGCGAAGAAGGCAGAGGAGAAGAGGAAGAAGGCAGAGGAGATCGAGACGGAGAAAAATGGAAGGTGAAAGAGGAAAAGGAGGAGAGGGAGAAAGAGAAAGGAAAGGAGACAGAGCAGAGAAGGAAAAGAAGAGAGGCTGCTTCGTGCAAGCTGAAACATCCTTAAAAACGAATTATTCTTTTCTTTTCAAACCATGAGAGCCAAATCCAGACATCCCAAAACTGCACGAAAAGTAACTTTTCAGGATTCAGGGAAACCACCATTCTGGGATGTTTTAGCCTCCTTGATTGCTCTGTTACCTACATTGATCCAAGAGAATTTACAGAATTTAAAAGCGTAATTATCATAAGCAAGAAATGACCAGAAATAAATGACCAGAAATATCTGGCAGGGTTGGGGTTTTATTATTTTATTTTTGAAAGTTTTGCCTCTCCCCCTGTTCTTCTGGCCCCCATTAAACCTAGCAAAGGGTGTAAGGCATTCCCACATTGGGCAGGGCTGGAGCCTGGAGTTGGCCAAGGTCTGTCTATATGGCCTCAGGTTGACACCTCCCCCTCTTACTGGGAAAGACATCTCAAATGGTGAGTCTGCTCACCTCACACCTGCATGCAGAGGTCCCCCTTGCATTTAAAAAAAAAAATTGTGCAAACTAATACAAAGGAGATATTCAGGCAGGCAAGCTTGGCTATCAGTCATCTTCTAGGGGCTTGGTTGTTGTTTTTTTTTTTAAAATCAACTTTTTACTGCTGGCAGGAATGAATTGATTGATTTCCAAACTGCTCCACTGAGATCGAATATAGTTTTTATCACTAAGATTCTCAGCAACTGTTGCTTAACGCCAGACACTGTGGGTGTAGCATTCACACACAATGGCTGCCCAGCCACCGTTCACACAGTTCCGCCTGGTCAGTTGTGAGACTGGGGCAGTTGTAGGATGTGGAGGGGATTCCCAATCCAAAGCTGCTGGGGGATTCTGGGAGTTGAAGTCCTGCAGGCTTAAAGTTGCCAACATTGGGGAATTCTGCGAGTTGAAGTCTGCCAGGCTTAAAGTTTAAGGTTTCTTGCTTCAACAGGGGTTGGACTAGAAAATCTCCAAGGTCCCTTCCATCTCTATTATTCTAGGATTTATAGTCCTTGCAGACAGTTGGTCATTTGCATTTTGCAATATCAATCCTTCCATCCCCCACCATCCAGTCAGAGCTGATGAAACTTCTTGGGTGAGAAGCGAAATGTTTTCAGAGAAAACGGTAAGTACACCCTTGTGCCTACCGTCCCTGTCCTATTGTCCCCAATTATTTGGATCTATTTCCTGTATTTATGTTTATTCTTATCTCTGTTATCTTGTAAGCCATTGACAAATCAAATCAATTTTTTTTTAAAAAAAAAACCCAGAAAGTCCAATTTCCTCTTGGAGGAAGAAAAAAAAAAAGCACCTTTGGGACATCCTTGGTCCCAGGTTAGTTCTCTCATACAGACCCCAGAAGGTAGAATAGAACCGGAAGGGACCGTGGAGGTCGTCTAGTCCAACCCCCTGCTTAAGCAAGACACCTTAATAAAACATCTCAGGCCAAACAATGTCAGAAGCAGCTTCTGGGACAAGAAGCGAAACGTCTTCAAAGAAAAACCCAGAAAGTCCAGTTGCCTCTGGCGCCAACGGATCAAGGCACGTGGGAAGGGCGTTCGGGAGACACGGAAGTCACTTTCCCACCCACCCCCGAGCTGGGTCACCCCCCCAACCCCTCTCCAGGCCCAAAGAAAGGCCGGACGGATGACCCCTCCGGGTCCCAAGGAAAGCCAAGCGTTGAGCACGTTGAGCCCGGCAGAGAGCAGCGCTTTCAGCCGCGCCCGGGTTGCCTCCGGAGGAGGCTTCGTAACGCCCGGATGGCGGGAGGAGGAGAACGCCGGCTTTGTTCGGCCTCTTGGCCGCGGCCCCTCGGAAGGGGAGGGGATGCGCCAGCCAGCCCCCCCATACCCGGCTCCAGCGCCTAGAGGGGGTGGGTGCGACAGAGGGAGGGTCTTCAGCCAGGGAAGCCGGGAGGAAAGGGGTCCAGGCGCACCCCCTCCGGCTTCGGGGACTGGTCTGGGGGGGGGTCTCCTGCTTTAGCAGGGGGCTGGACTAAACGACCTCCAAGGTCCCTTCCACAGCTCTATTCAGATTGGATAGGACTCCCACCCACCCCCCACGTTGGGCGGCTGCACCTGGAGTTCCAACCTTTGTTGTCGAAGAGTACAATGCAATCCGAGTACAGCTTGGAAGCGACCATAGAGGTCATCTAGTCCAGCCCCCTACTCAAGCAGGAGACCCCCATATATACCAACACGTGTGCAATGAGACTGGCCGAGCCTCCCTTCGTGCAACCCTGCCCTCCCGACCCACCACAATACAACTCTACAGTGAAGACAAACACACACACACACACACCCTAACCCAGTGAATCCTGAAAAACACGCGATCCTGCGGTTGCACCAGGTGAACCTTATTTGCACGTCCTGGGGAGGGGGGGTGTATTGGGAGGGGGGCTGCGCGTGCCTCCCTCCCCCTGGGGGGGGGAGCTCTACTCCAGCCTCCCTCCCTCTCGGCCCGGGCTTGACGTCAAGGAAGGGAGGGGAAAGGAAAAAGGGGCGGCCGAGGGGAGGAGAGGGAAGGAGGCAGAGGAGGCGCTCGCCCAGCCAAGCTCAACAACGCAGCGGAGAGAGAAAGAGCGAGAGCGAGGGAGAGACAGAGCCCAGGAGCAGCAGCCGCCGCCGCCGCCGCCGCCACCGCCGCCACCGCCAGCTGCGTCTTCGCCTCGCCAACTTTGCCCGGAGGGGCTCCCACTCTCGCGCGCCCACCTGGGAGCCAGACCGGGCATATGTGATTGAGGGAGGGGGGGGAGCTTGTCCTGCCTCCCTCCTGCCTTCCTCTCCTTCTTCCACGCTCCTTCCTTCCTTCCTTCCTGGGAGCCGAAGGGAAAAAAAAAAAAGCCGCCCCGGAAAGGTAAGCCAAGCAGGTTGGGAAGGTGGAAGCCAACGGCCGGGTGGAGCTGGGGGGCTATTGTCTCGCTTTGTCCGCGCGGGGGTGGTGGTGAGTGAGTGGTTGGGAGGCAGGGAATCCCGCGTGGGGGCGGGGGAGGAAGAGGAGGAGGAGGAGAAAGGAATTCATTAAAGCAGCCTTTCTTTCCTCCCCCCCCTCCAAGGAAGGAAGAAAAGAGGGGAGGGGGTTCCCCTGAGCCGCCCCACTCCGGCTTTGCCAACTTTCCTGGGGAGGGACCCTTCCCCATCAGGTGGCAACGCCCGTCCCCGTCCCCAGCTTTGGCCCGGGAGCCTCGGCCACGCGTGGGATCGACGCCCCCCTCCCCAAAGGGTTCTCTTCGGGGGGGCGCCCCCTCCCCTGCTTCCCATGCAACCCTCCCCTGCTTCCCATGAAACCCACCCCTCTCTCCTCCCCCCCCCCCGGCGAAGCGGAGCCCTGATGGGGAATTAATGACCGGGTTGGGCTGGTTGTTATGGGGGGGGGGGAAGGAGAGCGAAGGAGCGAGAGAGACAAAGGGAAGCCAGGCTGAGCGGGGAGGGTCCTCCACCCATACTCCCCCCCCGCCCGCCCCTCCAAAGCCCCCAGAGCGGGGGGGGGTCTCTTCGGCCAGCCCTGCCTGTTTGTCTCTTGCAGGGGGGGGCTTGGGGGTGTCCTCCTGGGGGAGGGGACGCGGGAAGAGGGGAGTCCTTTCTTTGCAAGGGCTCGCGGGGACGGGGGGGGCTGCTTCTCCCCCGCCACCGCCGCCGCCGCCTCTCCGGCGGGAGCTCCCGGGGGCTGCAGCCCAGCCTGGCCCGCAAAGGAAGGGAGGCAGGCGGGCCGAGTGTGAGACCGGAGGGGGGGGGGACGGGACGGGACGGGACTCCGGCTCCTTTTGGCCCAAAGGCTCTCCGCGCGCGTCGCCCTCTCGTCGTTTGTCCCCCCCCTCCGTTTGCAAAGGGAGGGCAAAAAAAGGTGGGCGCAACTCAGCCTCTCCGGTGGGGGGTCGGGAGCCCTTGCCACGTGCACCCCTTCTGGGCAGTTTGGGTTGGCGTTTGAGGAGGAGGGGGTGTGTGTTGCACGGCTTTTGTGTGTGTGTGTCTGTCTTTTTAGAGGAACTACCTTGCTAAGAAAACAGCTCTGCCCCCTCCCCACAACCTCCCTCTCTCCCCCTCTCTTTCACTCTTCCCCCTCTCCCTCCCTTTATTTCCCTCCCTCTCTCCCCTCTCTCTTTTTCCACTCCCTCTTCCCCTCTCTCTTCTCTCCCTCCCTCTCTTTTTCTCTCTTCCCCCTCTCTCTCCCCCTCTCCCTCTATCTTTCATGCTCCCTCCCTCTCTTCCCTCCCTCCCTCTCTTCCCTCCTCTCCCCTCTCCCTTTATTTCCCTCCCTCTCTCTTTCTCTCTCTCTTCTCTCCCTCCCTCTCTTTCTCTCTTCCCCCTCTCCCTCTCCCTCTCTCTATTTCCCTCTCTCTCCCCGCCTCCCTCTCTTCCCTCCCTTTCTCTCTTCCCTCCTCTTCCCTCTCCCTTTATTTCCCTCCCTCTCCCTGCCTCTCTCCTTCCCTCTCTTTCACTCTCTCTTCTCTCCCCCCATGTCTCTCTCTCTCTCTCCCTCTTTCCTCCTTGTCTTTGCTTTCTCTTTTCTTTCTGTGTTTGTGCAGGCTGTGTTTTGCTTCAGATCAGGTTTCACCTTCCAGCTGACTTTCTGCCCTGTTCTTTGCAAAGATTACACCCGCTCTTTGTGTGTGTGTGTGTGTGTGTGTGAGAGAGAGAGAGAGAGAGAGAGAGAGAGAGAAGAACTTGGCAAAGGGCCTGTTTACTCCAACCTCCAGCTTATGGAGCAAGAGGAGCGGGTTTGACTGGCAGAGCCTGGAGCAGCTCACTCAGGGGTTGCAGCCTTGGGGAACCCCATGCTTTGGAGCCTGGCCCCTCCACAGGTGTGGGGTGGTGCTGGAAGGGCAGCCACTGCCAGATGGCCCCCTTCTTGGAGATTCCCCCCCCTCCCCGCATCTGCCAAGAATAGTGCCAAAAGGATCTTCCAAGAGGATTTTTGAGCAGGCGGTGTTGCCACGTTAGGCGAGGCCGCCCTGTATTTCTCCAAGGAAAACCCAAACGAGCTGGCTCCCACCCTCTTTGCTCCCATGCAGTTCTTGTTAGGAGATTTTATTTTATTTTATTTTATTTTATTTGCATTTGGCTCGTTTCTTCCCCCCCTCCCCAGAACTGGGCAGCTGGTGAACCAAAGGGAGAGCTCTTTCGGTTTGTACACACACACACACACACACACACACACATGGGTTACACCCCCCACCACGAGGCTCCTTTCTCTCCTCTCCCCTTTTATGTCTTAAGTTCCTTCTTTCGCTCAGTAATTCCAAAACACACCGATTGATCCCCAGACAAAGGCAGGGAGACACCCAGCGTTCAGTGTAGCTTTGTGTGTGTGTGTGTCTTGTGTTGCAAATTGTTGCCTTGTCCAGAATAGGCAGTCACTCACACACAAACACCCCCCCCCCACACACACACCCCTCTGCCTGGCGTCTTGTTCCTTTTGAGCCTTAGAGGAAAAAGTTGCCAATTGATCTGAAAGAACCTGCCTGGATTTGCTCTTGTGCCATGCGCAGCAGCAGGGGGAGGGGCAGAACCAACAAGTGAGGCTTTTTGGGGTGGGGGAGGGCCTAGGGGAAGGCAGGGAAGGGCCCTTGGTGCCCTCTGAGCTTGGCTCTTTTCTTGCAGGTGTGTCATTAAAACTCGGCCGGGCCAAAAATTCAGATCAGCTGGGCTACTACAAATACGGAGGAATTTACCTAGTTTGGGTAATGAAACGTCTGCAAAAGGGAAAAAAAAAATAGCCAAGCTCAGAGAGCACCAAGGACCCCACAGTCCTCCTCCTCTTCCTCCTTCTCCTCCTCCTCTGCAAACCCCACTCCCTTCTAGCACTCCTGATGTTCCTTAACTGGCTCATGAAACATTTGCAAGCAAATAGCCAAGCTCAGAGAGCACCGCCCTCATTTCAAACCCCAGCTGCAAATATTCTCCTTTCTTGGAGGAAGGAAGGCACATGGGTAGTGGATCTGCCAGCAGGGCTGTTTGTAACTGATGCTTCAACAAACCAACCTTTGACTGGAGGGTAGATTGGTGCCACTTACCTGATCTGGGTTCCGCGGATGTACTTGGAAAAGGGGATTGCTTGATAGGGGTTCACCTTCCTCTCCAAGGCAGCTGGTTAGTTTGTGGTTCAGTGAGTTGAGGGTTTGGGGGTGTCTGTGTAGCCCGGCAGTTGAGTTCATTCATCAAATGAGAGATTAATGTCTTTGGTGGACGATTGGTGATGGATGATTTGTTCTTGATATGTGGTTCTAACCTGCGTGCTAGGAAGAGCATCCCTTCCATTAAATTTAGGCTTGTTGGAATCTCATTAGCGATGGCTCAGGAGTAGACAATGGGAGCTTTCAAAGCACCAGAAAGCAGTTGGTCTTGTGGGATCCAGTGACTAGTCATTGCCATTATTATTATTTTTTTTTAAAAAACCAGATGGAAAGAATGGCGGAGATTTGTTCTTAGCTATTAGCAGAGAATGAAGCCTTCATGTCTAGAGGCAAGGATACCGTCTTGTGAGCATTCTACTAGGTGCAGAGAAGAGATCCATGGCCATCTCGCGCTCTCTACTGGGAAAATGAACTCTGCACAAACTCCGGAGTTGAGGATTTCCTCTGGATTCAGAAGGATTCGATTCTGGGTGGCTCTGGATCCAGGAGGAAAAACCACATGCACACAAGTATACTGCTATAGGTAGTACCTGGACTCAATAGTAGTAACTGGGAGAGGGATCTTGGAGTCCTAGTAAACAATCACTTAAATACCAGTTGTGTGCTGCAGCTGCCAAAAAAAAGCCAACACAGTTCTAGGCTGCATAAAAAGAGGGATAGAATCAAGATCACATGAAGTGTTAGTACTAGAATAGAATAAAATAGATATACAGAATATATATAGAATAGAAAAGAATATAGAATAGAATAGAATATTGGAATGAAGAATAGAATAAGGGATAGGATAGAATAGAATATATATAAAATATAGAATAGAATAGAATATTGGAATGAATAGAATAAGGAATGCAATAGAATAGAGAATAGAATAAGGAATAGAATAGAATAGAGTAGAATTCTTTATTGGCCAAGTGTGACTGGACACACAAGGAATTTGTCTTGGTGTAAATACTCTCAGCATACATAAAGAAAAGGTACATTCATTAAGAATCAAGAATCATAATGATGGTCATAGGGTACAATCAACAATCAAATCATACTAGGAAACAGTCAATATAAATCGTAAGGATACAAGCAACAAAATTACAGTCTTACAATCACAAGTGGGAGGGGAGGGGTGATAAGGAGCGATGAGAAGATGAATGCTTTATAATGCCTTGGGGTAAGGCCACACTTAGAATCCTGCATCCAGTTTGGGTCAGATGTTGAGACTCTAGAAAGAGTTCAGAGAAGAGCAACAGAGAGGATTAGGGGACTGGAGGCTGGAATTGGGTTTGGCTAGTTTGATGAAAAGAAGGACTAGGGGGAGACATGATAGCAACGTTTCAATATCTCAGGGGTTGCCCCAAAGAAGAGGAAGGGGTCGAGCTATTCTTCGAAGCCCCTGAAGACAGGAGAAGAAACAATAGATGGAAATTAAGGAAAAAACCAGCTTAGAATTAAAGAGAAATTTCCTGACAGAACAATGAAGCAGTGGGACGACTTGCTTCCAGAAATCGTGAATTCTCCTAACACTAGAAATTTTCAAAGAAAAGACTGGACCACCATTTGTCCAAAATGGTATAGGGCTTCCTGCCCGAGCAGGGGGCTGGACTAGATGACCTCCAAGGCCTCTTCCAACTCTTTGTCATTCCACTTCTGTCATCGTTTCCTTCCCATTCAGGAAATGAGAGCTGAGCAGCCGCTGTGTGCGACGACGTTTGTCGAAGGGGGATTGAGAATGGATTTTCCCATCCTTTTTTCTGTCCGTGTTCCTGGAGATTTTCCAATCTGTCACTGACTCGGGAGAGCTGAGCCGAGCCAAAGAGCGGTCATGCTTTCAAATTAATTAATATGGGCGTATCAGCGCTCGCTCAGCGTGGTGGTTTATGCAAGGCAGGATGGTGGAAAGGGGAAACCGTGTCACAGCCTGTTCCTTTCGCCTCTCAGGTTCCAGCAGATTTTGTTTAGGCCCCTTCCTGTTCTTCTTTTCTTCTGCTCTGCGGGATTCCTGCCTGCCTCTTCGCCTGGCGGGAATCTTCTTGGAAGTTAGAAGGAACTGGGATCTTGCGTGGATCCCCCCAGGCTCCCGCAGAGGCGGGGTGGCTGGGCGTGCATCACTTTTTTTTTTTTTTTTGCATAGGGCAAAAATAATTCAACACATTCGTTCTATTTGTTTTTATTTAAAACAATTTACACGGCTGCGTTTCTGTAACAGAATTCTGGGCGGCTCACTGCCCTTGTTTGTATTTCTTTATTAAATTTCTGTGCCTGCCCCCTCAACTCTGGCTGACAATAAAACCAAGGAAGATAAAAGCATAAATCATAAAATGAAAACAAAAATCCTGCCATGGAGGGGTCCCCTTGACAACTTCTTATTAATATATTACCTCTTCAGCATTAACCATACAATGCAAGCAGCCTTCTGTTCATACCTATAGTAGAAATCTTGTTGAATATTTAGATAGAGAGAGAGAGAGAGATAGAATTGACAGGTAGATGGTAGGTGGTAGATGTTGTAGGGATAGTTGATAGACACAGATAGAATTGATGATAGAATTGATGATAGAGGAGAGAGGGGGGATAGATAGAATTGATGATAGATGATAGAAAAGGGATGGATGAATGAATGGATAGAGATAGATTTGATGATAGATGATAGAGGTAAATGTTGGATGGATAGATGATAGACACAGAATTGATAATAGATGGTAGAGAAAGGGGGGATGGATGGGTGGATAGAGAGAATGGATGATAGATGGATGATAGAGATGATAAATGATGGATGGATGGATGGATAGATAGATAGGAAAGTTTGAATTTGCAGGGTTCACAGAGCTTCCAGCTTCTGCCATACAGGCAGCTCTGTCCTTGGGTTTTATCTCTCTTCCTCCATGAGTTGTTTGTATTGTATAATAAAGCAATTAATTTGGGGAAATAAAAAAGAACGTAGTTTGAATTTGCAAAATATTGATGGCTGGAAACCTTAATGAAAAGTTTAAAAAATGGTGGGCTCCAACCAACAGTATCTCTCCTCTCCCCGTTTTAATCAACTTGTTCCATCTTGAAGAGCTACGTAAAGGGAGCATGTTTGTCCCCATTGCCTATTTAAAGAATGCAGGTAATCCTCAAGTTACGACCGCAAGGGAGTCAAAATTTCCCGTTGTTCAGTGAGACAGTTGTTAAGTGAATTTTGCCCCATTTGATGAGCTTGCTTGCCCCAGTTGTTAAGTGAATCACTGCAGTTGTTAAGCAGATCTGGCTTCTCCACGCACTTTGCTTGTCAGAAAGTTACAAAAGCGGATCACACTGCAACAGTCACAAGTCCGTGCCAGTTGCCAAGCCTTTGAATTTTGATCACCTGACCTCAGGCATGCTACAACGGTTGTAGGTGTGAAAAACAGTTCCAGGTCACTGGAGATTCTCTGTCCTCCAGGTCATGGTTGTTCCAAAGATGCTTTTTTCAAGAGGCAACTGGACCTTCTTGGTTGTTTTCTTTGAAGAGGTTTCGCTTCTCATCCAAGAAGCGTCTTCAACTCTGACTGGATGGTGGGGAATGGAAGGATTGATACTCCTTGCAGACAGCTGGTCATTTGCATCCTTTTTAGAGGGTCATTGAGGCCACTTGGAGGTTTATCTGTGTCTTCAGGGTCAGCTGAGTGGTGCAAATGGTTCTTGGAGCCTGCAGTTTTTCCCCTCTGGAAATCCGTTCCTTTTCCCACATTGTTTAGAGAGTCTTCATCCCAAATTGTATAGCTAAAAGTCTGTAGAAATTCTCAGTCCTCCAGATCAGTGGTTGTCCCAAAGGTGCTTTCTTTTAAAGAGAAAACTGGACTTTCTTTCTTTCCTTCCTTCCTTCCTTCCTTCCTTCCTTCCTTCCTTCCTTCCTTCCTTCCTTCCTTCCTTCCTTCCTTCTTTCTTTTTTTCTTTCTTTCTTTCTTTCTTTCTTTCTTTCTTTCTTTCTTTCTTTCTTTCTTTCTTTCTTTCTTTCTTCTCTCTCTCTCTCTCTCTCTCTCTCTCTCTCTCTCTCTCTCTCTCTCTCTCTCTCTCTCTCTCTCTTTCTTTCTTTCTTTCTTTCTTTCTTTCTTTCTTTCTTTCTTTCTTTCTTTCTGTATTGCTTCTCATCCAAGAAGCTTCTTCAGCTCTGACTGGGGAAGGGAAGGACTTAGACTTGATGGAATGGAAGGATTTACAGGACTTAATCCTTCCATTCCCCACAGCAGCCACGTCTGACAGGAACCCATCCTCCTGCCATGGCTCGGTCCCTTGATCCCTGGAGCTCTCTTTTGATCTTGGCTTTCTGTGGGTTTCCCTCCCCACCTTCCAGATGGAGCGGCTTCCAGAGAAGCTGAGGAGTGGCTGCGGTTGTCTTAACTTCAAAACACACATGGAAGCAAAGCAGGCCCTGGCCCTCTTTTCCGGCCAGGTTAGCGGGAGAGGAGAAGAGCTCTGGTCTGGCATTGATTTTCTGACCCCCAATTTGGCGTGTGCCAGCATGGCAGCTGGGTCCTTGCCCTGTATTCTAGGCCTTTGGAGCTGGTGACTCAGATCCTGTTGGAGAACAAAGATCCAAGTTAGACTAACTTCCTCCCTCCACGCACACACACACACACACACACACACACACACCGTGGTAAGATTCAATTTTTTTACTGCTGGTTTCTGTGGGCGTGGCTTGGTGGGCATGGCATGGCTTGGTGGGTGTGGCATGGGAAGGATATACTGCAAAATCCCCCCTCCCTTCCCTCCCCACCCCACTAACCTGCTTTCCAGCTCCGTTCTCCTAGCCAGGGCAACCAAAGAAGACCCAGCCGATCAGCTGGGACTCAATGGGAGGCAGAGAAGAGATGGGGTTGGCGGGGCCAGTCAGAGGTGGGATTGGCTGGTTCTCCAAACTTCTCAAAATTTCCACTACCGGTTCTTTAGAATAGAATTAGAAATAGAAATGAATTCTTTATTGGTCAAGTGTGACTGGACACACAAGGAATTTGTCTTGGTGCAAATGCTCTCAGTATACATAAAAGAAAAGATACATTTGACAAGAGTCAAGAATCATCAGGTACAACACTTAATGATAGTCATAGGGTACAATAAGCAATCAAATCATACTAGGAAACAGTCAATATAGAATAGAATAAATATTGGATGAAGAATAGAATAAAATTCTTTATTGACCAAGTGTGATTGGACACACAAGGAATTTGTCTTGGTGCAAATACTCTCAGTATACATAAAGAAAAGATACATTTGTTAAGAATCAAGAGTCATCAGGTACAACACTTAATGATAGTTATAGGATACAATAAGCAATCTAATCATACTAGGAAACAGTCAATATAAATTGTAAGGTTACAAGTGATAAAATTACAGTCATACAGTCACAAGTGGGAGGGGATGGGTGATAAGGAGTGATGAGAAGATTAATAGTAATAGTAGTGCAGACTTTGTAAATAGTTGGACAGGAGAGAATTATTTGTTTAGCAGAGTGATGGCATTTGGGAAAAAACTGTCCTTGTGTCTAGTTGTTTTGGTGTACAGTGCTCTATAGCATCGTTTTGAGGGAAGGAGTTGAAACAGTTTATGACCAGGATGTGAGGGGTCTGTAGATATTTTCCTATCCCTCATTTGGACTCATGCAGTATATAGGTCCTCGATGGAAGGCAGGTTGGTAGTAATTCTTTTCTGCAGTCCTAATTACTCTCTGGAGTCTGTGTCTGTCTTGTTGGGTTGCAGAGCCAAACCAGACAGTTACAGAGGTGCAGATGACACACTCAATAAATAGACTCAAAAATCAAGAACCAGTCAGAACCATCTGAATACCACCTCTGCCACCCCTGTAGCAGAGAAATACCCTGTACGGTTAGTCCTTGGACTTGCGACCCAACTTTTTTGTTGCTAAGCGAAATGTTTGTTGAACAAACTTGGCCCCATTTTGCTTCATCTTTCTTGCCATTGTTGGACGCCGCTGTTGCTGGCTTAGTGACATGGTTAAGTGAATCTGGCTTCCCCATTGAGTTTGCTTGTCTGGGAGGTTGCTGAAGGGGATTGCATGACACCCCTCCACACACACACACACACACACCCTGAGGACGCTGTCATTTTTGACTGATGGCAGGCAGCCCCGGTCTCCTCTTGCAAGCTTCCAGTGGTGAAACGCCCACAACTTCTGAAGGCAACTTCTGTTCCCTTGAATATAGAATACCAAGAGTTGGAAGGGACTTTGGAGGTCATCTAGTCCAGTCCACCCAAGCAGGAGACCCTGCCCCATTTCTGACTGATGGCCTGGTCTCCTCTTGAAAGCTTCCAGCAGTGAAGCTCCCACAACTTCTTAATCGGATGCGACACCCTTAACGGTTGCTTAGCAACAATAACCAAAAAAACACCCCTCTGGTCCCAATTGTGTCGGTAAATTGAGACTACCTGTAATGCTAGCGGCAGCATCAATTTGCATTGGGCTGGAGGGCATAATAGAGGGTTGTGTTTTGCATGAGGAAGGACCCAAACCGTGAGCTTCCCACTGCATTGATCCAAAGATTTCAAGGTGTGTTTGTTTTTTCCATTGTTGAAGCCACTGTCCATCTGCCCTGTTTGGGGCTGAGCCACCCACACCTGTATGTTCGGGTTTCTTGTCACTTGGCTATTTGACATTCGACCATGGCTTTCCCAGTAGAGAATTTGGAGAGAGAGAGAGAGAGAGAGAGAGAGAAACCTTTGTCAGATGTATTTTACACTACTCCAACAAAGATTTCTTCTCACGGTACTCCTTTCCTCCTCCTTGCTTTCTCCTTTGTGCCCAGCCACAGGTAAACAAAGAACCATCTCAGTTTTGGGAGATTAGAGCCAAATCCATGATGCCTTTTGTTAAAAACCAGTTTTAACCCTTTTGAGCAGACAAAATGCTGCTTCTAGACTCGGCAAGCAGTTAAGGTGACTTAACGCCAAGTTCGAGGCTGGGCTGCTGGAGGTTCGGGAGAGCCCCCAGCTAAGATTCTGTGTGATTTGGAGAACCCTCCCTCCAAAACCCACTCCTGGCTGGCCCTTCCCAGGTCATCTAGTCCAACCCCCTGCCCTAGCAGGAGACCCTACACCATTCCTGACAGATGACAGTCCAGTCTCTTCTTGAAAGTCTCAAGGGATGAAGCTCCCACAACTTCTAAAGGAAACTTCTGTTCCATGGGTTGATTGGTCTCAATGTCAGAAAATTCCTCCTTATTTCCAGCTTAAATCTCTCCTTCTTCAGTTTCCATCCATTGTTCCTTCTCGGGCCTTTGGGTGCTTTAGAAAATAGCTTGGCCCCTTTCCTTCTCTCTGTAGCACCCCCTCCAATATTGGAAGATGCTCTCCTGTCTCCCCTGGTCTTTCCCTTCCTTAGACTAGCCAGGCCTGGTTTCTGCAACCATTCCTTGTATGTTTTATCCTCCAGTCCCCTAATCATCCTGGTTGCTCTTCTCTGCACCCTTTACAGAGTCTCAACATCTTTTTTTATAATGCGGTGACCAAAACTGGATGCAGCGCTCCAGGTGTGGTCTTACTAAGGCTTTATAGCAGGGGTCTTCAAACTTGACAGCTTTAAGACATGTAGACTCCCAGAATTCCTCCTCCTCCTGTCATGTTGGCTCGGGAATTATGGGAGTTGAAGTTGTTGAGGTTCGCCGGCAGCAGGTGCAGATGGCTGAGGTCTTGGAGAGCGAGGACTCAGATGAGGGGCCTGCAGATGATGGAGGGATGGGGCCAGGACCATCAGGGAGAGGAATGCTGCCTTTGGGGATTGTGAAGGCTGGCAGCAGCGAGGAAGAGACACCCAAGGAGCCTGTGCCCAGTGTGCATGCGCGCAGGGCTGCTTGAAGGAAAGAGCAACTGCAGTAGCATGGGTGGCTCAGGAGTAAGGCTGCAAGGTGATGGCCCCTCCCTTAAGAGATAAAAGCCAGCTGAGAAACCGGAGTTCTTTGCAGGAAGCAAAGAAGTTTTTTTGCACTCAAGATTTGTGGATGTTCCGACTCTCTTAGTTTGTGTTTGGAGACTCTTTGTGTTTGAAATATTTCTGGGTAACCTTATCTAGTGTTCTTGGCAGCCTTGCACAGCCTTGGCAAGGCTAATTCTTATCAGAGACAATTAGTTTGAAACAGCCTTTTTAACCGGGAAGGGGAATTCGTCAAGAATCATTAAAAGGTTTTGCTGTTACCTCTGTTTGGTGTTGGTTTCCTTGGAACAAGGTTTGGGTCAGAACAAAAAATCCACAAGTCTTAAACTTGCCAAATTTGAAGACCCTTGCTTTATAGAGCTTTATTAGCACCTCCCTTGATCTCAATTGTGTCCTGCAATTTAGGATTGCATTTGCTTTTTTGGCTGCTGCTGCACATGGCTGGCTCCTATTTAGCTGGTTGTCCACTAAGACTCCAAGATCCCACTCACAGTTCCTGCTATTGAACCTGGTTTCACCCAGTCTATATGTGTACTTTTGGTTTTTCTTGCCTAAGTGTAATTGCAATCAGTTTGCAAGTCAAGGATGACCAGAATTACAGTAACTGGTTTAAGAAGGCCTTCTGGGCAAAGTTCTTTAACGTAGGAGGCCCTTTCTTCTGCAGGAGATGCTTTGGCCACCCACACTGCGTTGCTCCAAATGACAGTTCTTGTTCCCTTAAGGCATTTGCTGCAAAGCAGCCGCTGCTCCAGGATCAGTCTGGCGTTTATAAATGAATTTCTGATTTAATTGTTTGCACTCCCGGTGTTCTATTGTTCGGCAGCAAATAATCTCCCATCTAATGCTGCTTGCCCGGATCCTCTACGGTTCTGTAATCTAATGCATCTGAGATTCTGCTTTTCTGATTTGAGTTCCTGACTGTTGTTGGATGAAGGGACTGGGGGAAAAGAAAGATTTGTGGGCCAAAAAAAAAAAAAAAAAAAGGACCGGCATTTGATTCTCTCTGTTCTCATTCGATTTGAGGAGCCCAGATGTACTTTTTTGAAATTCCTTCCAGCGATGGGGAAATCAGGGCGAAATTGCTCGGGCTCTTCTCTAACTGGTCTAGAACACGGAGAGGTCTCCGCAGCCTGCTTGGCTGATCTTCCTTCTGCTTTGGCCCCTTGTGAATTCATTCCCTGGGGTTTTCCAAATTGTGGAAGGATGAGCAGCCCGGGAAGCTGTGGAGTGTGAGAAGAGCCAGATTAACAGATTAACAAGAGTTGGAAGTGACCTTATAGGTCATCTAGTCCAACCCTCCACACAAGCAGGAGACTAGATCATTTCTGACAGCTGGCAGTCCAGTCTCTTCTTGAAAGCCTCCAGGGATGAAGTTCCCACAG
Organism: Hydrophis major; assembly: GCA_033807585.1. Classification (NCBI taxonomy): domain Eukaryota; kingdom Metazoa; phylum Chordata; class Lepidosauria; order Squamata; family Elapidae; genus Hydrophis; species Hydrophis major. The sequence continues at coordinate 24,688,146 of CM066334.1, read as the reverse complement.
CTTCTGAAAGCAACTTTTGTTCCATGGGTTGATTGTTCTCAGGGTCAGAAAATGTCTCCTTATTTCCAGGTTGAATCTGTCCTTGTTCAGTTTCCATCCATTATTCCTTGTCTGGCCTTCAAGTGCTTTAGAAAATAGCTTGACCCCTTCCTCCTCTCTGTGGCAGCCTTCAAATATTGGAAGATGTTATCCTGTCTCTCCTGGTCCTTCTCTTCACTAGACTAGCCATGCTTGGTTCCTGAAACCATTCATCATATGTATTAGCCTCCAGTCCCCTAACCATCCTGGTTTCTCTTCTCTGCCCTTTTTCTAGAGCCTCAACATTTTTTTTTAAAATAATGTGATTTCCCTTCCTGGAAACATGGTGGTTGGTCAACCCTCAGCAGACCTAAGCCAGCATTTTTTAAGCATGGTTACAGGAACTGGGCATGGCTGGTCTAGCAGTCCTTCAATATTTGAAGGGCTGCCACAGAGAGGAGGAAGGAGTCAAGCTATTCTCCAAAACACCTGAAGGCCAGACAAGGAATTATGGATGGAGACTGAACAAGGGGAGAGATTCAACCTGGAAATAAGGAGGGATTTCCTGACAGTGAGAACAATTAACTGATGGAACAGAAGTTGCCTTCAGAGGTTGTGGGAGCTTCATCCCTGAAGGCTTTCAAGAAGAGACTGGACTGCCCTCTGTCAGAAATGATCCAGGGTCTCCTGCTTGGGCAGGGGGTTGGACTCGATGACCTACAAGGTCCCTTCCAGCTCATGTTAATCTGTAAGCATCTCATTCTGAATGAGCAATGCATGGGAAGATCTGGCCACATTACGTGTGGCTCAGCAGCGTGGATTTGCATCTTCCACCGAGTGCTGTAGCTGAGCTCTTTCCCCTTTTCCGGAAATCCATTTATATATTCACCTCTTTGCCATGAACTCCCGCAGGGACCCTGGGAAAGTCTACATTTCCTGTTTCACTTAATGCAAAACAATGGAAGCTGCAACTGACACCTTGGTGGAACTCGATGATTCTTTGAATGCATTCAGACCAAATCCCTCTGGCCCAGCATCTGGAGGTATAGAAAATTGGAGTGGGTGGGTGGGTTGGTTTGTGCCCCTCTTGGACTTTGCAAAGGCCATAGATGTCTGCATTGGAGGGGGCACGTCTACCTATTTCACATGCATTCCTTTGCCTGCATGATCTGCTCCAGTAAAGCAGGCTGGTGGGGCTGTTGCATCCTTCCAGCAAACAAACAGTGATTAAACCAGATTATCCCTCTGCTGATAGGATGGCCTTTTGGTCATGGCTTTAATATCAAAGCAGACTTTTTCCTAACAGGGTTTCAATGGATTATATATATCCAAGAGTTATAATCCAATGGCATTTACTCACTTGAGTGACTGTGTGATTGACTGATACTTTTTATTCAGGAGCACAACAGGGTTTTTGTTTTTTTCCTCCCACCTGTTTCACAAGCAGCCCTGCAAGATAAATTGGACGGAGAGAGGAGGACCAGTTCAAAATCTTCCAAGGAATTTCTATGGATGGGGAACTATAATCTGGGTCTCCCCAGGGACAGTGCTTGGAGGGCACCCCTCTGCTATCCTGGCTGTTTGCAGTGAAATTACATTATTGGTTCCCCTCGCGCATCCATGCTAGTCGTTTCTGGCTCTAGCGGGCAGTGCTCCTCTCCATTGCAAAGCCGAAAAGCCAGCGTCTCCGTGGTCATGTGGCCGGCAGGACTAAACGCTGAAACCCTTCCCACCAAAGGGGCCCCTATTTTTCTACTTGCATTTTTTTTTTTACATGCTTTCAAACTGCTGGGACAAGGAACGGGAGCTCACTCCGTCATGCGGCGCTGGGGGGTTCGAACCTCCGAGCTGACGACTGTTCTGATCGACAAGCTCAGCATCTTAACCACTGAGCTACTGCGTCCCACATTGTGTCCACATTATTGGACATATACTTGTGCAAAATACAAGTGATGTGAATCAGGCAGGGAGAGGTAGTCCTTGACTTATATGACCACAATTGGGGGGGGGGTTGGGGTTTGTCAGCATTTCCGCCGCTAAGCAAGAAGGTTGTGAATCATGCTAAATTTGATGGCCTTTTAGCCACAGTTATTGTGAACCGCTGCAGTTATTAAAGTAAATTGTTAACAATTGCAATGATATCATGCGATTGTTAAGAGCACCTGGCTTCTCCCACTTGCTTTGTGGGAGCCCAGCTGGGAAGGTTGCAAATAGACGATCAAGCAGGCCGACCCTTTTGTGAGCAGGTGGATAATGGCTTTTTTTTTTTTAGCCATTTTCTTTAGAATATATGGGAAGCCACAGGTATCCCGAGAATGAAAACAGATGCTGGATACCAGAATTTCACTTATAACTGTCCCGGGCATCCATTTTTTTTTTGTTGTTGTTAATGAAAATAGTATTTTTAACTTGCAACAAGTCAGATGGAAAAGGGAGCAGAGCAGGTGTCTACAGGAGGTATCCATGGGCATATTGCCACTGCGTGTTCCTTATATTAGAGGATCCTAGGATGAATACATCTGTCTGAACATATCCTTTTGAATTAAAAAACCTAAAGCAGCTAAGCTCGGACTGAGTCCAGCAAACTCTTGCTGAATGTTTGAGGTCACTGTCAAACATGAAGCATGAAATGCAGATTTAAGTAGTATAGTTCAGTTAAGTAGTATGGTGTGTGTGTGTGTGAGAGAGAGATATTAGACGGCCATCTGCCAGAAATGGTGTAGGGTCTCCTGCTTGGGCAGGGGGTTGGATTCGATGACCTACAAGGTCCCTTCCAATTCTGTTAATCTGATAGGTACATAGGTAGGTAGGTAGAAAAAGGAGAGAAAGAAAGAGAAAGAAGAGAAATCTAACCAAATTAGTTGAGTTCACACAACAAGCTAAACCATCACCCCTCCCCTTTAATATTAACCTGGTTTATTGTTCTGTACGGTCATCAACATACTTGTAAACGCCACGTAGCGATTGGTCAAAGCGCACGGCGATCTGATTGGTCGAGCGAGCCGCACTGATTGGCCCGCTGCGAATCCCCCGCGATTGGTGGAAACTAATCGCGGGAGATTCAAAGCGGTGCCATTGGCTGTGGCCGCCGTGGCCAAAGAATAAAAGCCTCTGTTTTTCCTTTGGAAGCCGAGCCGATCTCGGGACCAAATAAAGAGCTGAAATTGAGTCACTGGCTCCGAGTCTCCTTTCCCACGAGGGACACAACATTTATCATGATGGCCAACCACTGGGCCGCTAGCTGACCTCTGGTGTGCAAAGAAAATGCATTGGGTGTGTGTTCCTCACCTCTCTGCCCTTCCAATTTCCTTTGTCCACTCCTCCCTTCCTGTCTATTTTTTTTGGGGGGGGGGATGTGGCATGGGAGGGGTGGAAGGGGAGGATTTGGCCTGGAAGATCTATAGTTCGCTGTTTGGGGAATACAGTTAGTTCCCAGGAAGTGGTGGGAGTCGATGGGGATACAGATCTTAAATCGGTGGTTTAAAAAAAAAAAAAAAAAAGGAAAAAAATTGGGGGGAAATTATGATTGCATCCAGTTCCTTTCTGGCCTCCCTCCCTTCCCGATCCTGCATGGAGCTGAGTGGAGCTGACTCAGCAGCCGCTGGATTTGATGCAAAGAAGGAAGCAGTTAAAAGTTCAGGGGGAGGGGAAAAAAACCCACAAAAAAGAAGGCAAATGGATGTCTTTTTGGGTGGGGAGGGGAGAGAGAGAGAGAAAGGGGGGGGTTCTTGGAGCGGGGAGCACAATTTGGTCAGCTGGCTGGCCAGCCCAGCCAGAGATCTGGTTGTTATTTGTGGAGTGAACAGTTGTGGCAGCTAGGTTGTTCCTGGCTTTTCCAAAACTTCTTTTGCACAGAAAATGTTGGAGTCTTTTTCTTTTCTCTTTCTCTCTCTCTCTCTCTCTCTCTCTCACACACACACACAATCTCTTTTCTTCTCTCTCTCTCCAATCTCTCTTTCTCTCTCAGTCTCTTTTTATCTCTCTCTCTTTATCTCTCTCTCTCAATCTCTTTTCTCTCTCTCTCAATTTCTTCTCTCTCAATCTCTTTTCTTCTCTCTCTCTCCAATCTCTCTTTCTCTCTCAGTCTCTTTTTATCTCTCTCTCTTTATCTCTCTCTCTCAATCTCTTTTCTCTCTCTCTCAATCTCTTCTCTCTCAATCTCTTTTCTTCTCTCTCTCTCCAATCTCTCTTTCTCTCTCAGTCTCTTTTTATCTCTCTCTCTTTATCTCTCTCTCAATCTCTTTTCTCTCTCTCAATCTCTTTTCTCTCTCTCTCAATCTCTTTTCTTCTCTCTCTCTCAAATCTTTTTTCTTCTCTCTCTCTCCAATCTCTCTCTCTGTCTCTTTTCTTTTCCTTCTCTCAATGCCTCTCTCTCTCCTCTCTCTCTCTCAATCTTTTTTCTTCTCTTTCTCAATCTCTTTTCTTCTCCCCTTCCCCTTTTCTCTTCCTCCTCCTCCTCCTGTAGAAAGTACCGAGAGGGCCTTTCCCTGGGTGCCCCATGTGTAGATTTTGTTCCTTGGGGCAGGAGACTGCCTCTGTTTACAACTAGTTGCAAGGGCTTGGGTGCTGCCAGCCAACCAGCCAGCCAAGAGAAAACAGGCCCAACCTGTCTGGCTCCTGCTTGCAGGGAGCTTGCCAAAATAGTAAAAGAAGTAAAAAGGTTGTTTATCTGTACACCTGAGGTTGATAGACAAATTTCAGGCTGGCTCCACCGGTGAACTTGCTGAAAGATTCAAGATTCTGTGGAACACCTGCCTTGTTCCAAAGACCTCTCTGGGCTCAGCGGATGGACTCCGTCCAGACAGAAGCTTTATTATTTTTAGCAGTTTCAAGCTTTGGCGATTTCCTAAATTAGGCTGTTGCTTTGAGCTCCGAGCTTGGCGATTTGGTTGCAAATGTTTCCTCGCCGTTTGAGGAGATGTCATCAGTGCATTTTGAATTGTGCACATCTTTCAGAACCCATTTCCCGTAAAGCTTAGCTTGGCATCTAAATCTCCGAACCCAGATTTCACCTTGATTAAAAGTTAAAAATTAAAAAAATGGACTTTCTGCTCCATGTCTTGCCCTAAATGCCTCATTATTTGCAAATCCTCCTTTTGCAAAGTTGGGCCAGGGACTCAATGGGCAGGAACCCATTCCTTACTCTTAAAAAATAATAATAATAAAAAAATTATGGAAAAGTAAATCATCTTAATTACATCCATGGAGGTCTCCTTGGAGAGGAAAGTGGGCGGCTCCGCAGGAGATACTTGTGGAATAGCCGGTGCAAGCTCGGTCACGCACACTTTGGGGGCGAGTAGGCGCACATCAGGTTTGAAGAGTGAGTTGAGAGAGTGCTCCAGTCCGATGGCCCTTGTGGGCAGAAGCTCCCTCTTCTTTGGTTGTCTCCTTTCTTTAAGGCAAACAGTGCTGGGCTGCAGCTTCTCACTCCTCCCTGTCCATTATTTTTTATTTTCTATGAATGCCTCCGGGGGCATCACATTCACTGCATTTAATTACATTTTTTTGGAAATGGAAATAAGTTTTGAAAAAGCAACTCAAGGTAGGGAGAAAGATGTCCCCAGGGAGATAAGAAAAATAACTAGCATGTGTGTGTGTGTGTGTGTGTGTGTGCATCTTGACCTCTCCTGCTGGCCTGATATAGAGGTCCCCAAACTTGGCAACTTTAAGACTTGTGGGCTTCAACTCCTAAAATTCCTGAGCTAACATGATTGGAGGAGGAATTCTGGGAGTTGAAGTCCACGAGTCTTAAAGTTGCCAAGTTTGGGGGGCCCTGTCCTAATAGAAGAGAATAGTTGTAGCTCAGAGTTGAATGGTGGGGTCTTTGAGGTTCTCTGAACTTTGGTGGTTTTCTTGCAGATGTTTCATTACCCAACTAGGTAATATCATCAGTGCTAGAAGGGAGCGGGGTTTGGTCTGTGAGTTGGGATTGGTCTATTATTGCAAGGGTCTCCAAACGTGGCAACTTTAAGACTTGTGGGCTTCAACTCCCAGAATTCCTGAGCTAACATGACTGGAGGAGGAATTCTGGGAATTGAAGTCCACAAGTCTTAAAGCTGCCAAGTTTGGAGACCCCTGGCCAGGTAGATGGTCTGGAGCCAAAGGTAATTTGGTGGCTCCATCAGAGAACATTTGCAAAGGCCAGACTTGATATGCTGAACAATTTGTGCAAAGCGCTGCTTTTTACAAAGAACAGCCCTTTTATTTTTAAAAAGCTGTCCTTTAGCTAGAAGGATGTTCTCTTCAAAATCCCCCTTTGTCCTTTAATTTGGGTCATTTAACTTTTACCTGTAACAAATGGTACCACTTAATGCCTGGTCTTTTGAAACACAAGGAAACGGAACCGTCTTTTTAAAAATAATGTTTGATTTTTAGACTTTTACTTTTTTTTTTTAAATTAGGGTATGCATTTTTCAAGTTTTTCTTGAATTTTCCCTTGGTCAAGAAAAGTGATAACAAACAATGAGGTTTCTTTTAATCGGTGATGAGCCTCTTTCTGAATTTGTCCTTTTCTCAAGTTTGTCCTTTCATTTCTCACCCCACCCACCAAAATATGGTTGCTCTACTCAAAGGGTCAATGATTTGTGCAGTGGTGGAGTTCAAATTTTTTTTTACTAGCGGTTCTGTGGTCGTGGCGTGGCTTGGTGGGCGTGGTGTTTTGTGGGTGTGGCTTGGCTTGGTGGGCGTGGCAGGGAAAAGAGACTGTAAAACCTCCATTCCCTCCCCACTCCTTGGGGAAGGTTACTGCAAAATCTCCATTCCCTCCGCACCACCCCTAACCTGCTTTCCAGCTCTGTTCTCCTGTGCAGGGCAACAAAAGAAGACCCAGCCAATCAGCTGGGACTCAGGAGGCAGAGATTAAATGGGGGAGGGGCCAGTCAGAAGTTGGACCAAACAAGCAGGTAACCTTCTGACTCTGGCCATCTCAGAAGGAAGCCAGCCAGGAAGCCTGATCGGATGAGGAAGGAGAGAGAACTCATCATACTACAGAGGTTGACGGGGGTCAGTTACTCAGCTGTGTACATGGGGAATCTTAGGGGAGGGGCAGCACCCCAATCTATAAATCATGGGGTTGGGCCACTGATCTGTCTAGCTTTATTTGCTTCCTCTTGCACAGATGTTTTTCAAAAGCTGGCCAGCCAGGATGTTAAAGATGAATCTTGCTTCTGCTTCCTTGTTTCATTTGCACCTTATATAAAAGTTCCGACATCCGAGCAAAGCGATGCGGGAAAACAAGTGTGCAAAAAAGCAGACAAACAAAGAAACTACAGGGTAGTCCTAGACTTACGGCCACAATTGAGCTCCCAATGTTTGTTGGGAAGTGAGACTTTGCTTGTCAAGAAGGTTGCAGAAAAGGGGGAAATCACGTGACCTTGGGACACAGCAACAGACATAAGTGCATGTCAGTTGCCAAAAGGCCTGGATTTTGATCCCGGGGCCACGGGGATGCCGCAAGAGGTTGTAACTCTGAAAAACAGTCATAGGTCACTTTGATCGGTGTGGAATGAGCTCTTGTAAGCAGTGATGACATTCAATTTTTTTTTAGTATCGGTTCTATGGGTGTGGCTTGGTGAGCGTGGCATGGCATGGTGAGCGTGGCAGGGGAAGGGGATTGCAAAATCCCCATTCCCTCCCCACCCCACTAACCTGCTTTCCAGCTCTGTTCTCCTGTGCAGGGCAACCAAAGAAGACGCAGCCAATCAGCTGGGACTCGGGAGGCAGAGAAGAGATGGAAGTGGGGCCAGTCAGAGGTGGCATTGGCCGGTTCCCTGAATGACTTAAAATTTCGGCTACTGGTTCTCCAGGACTGGTCAGAACTGGCTGAATACCACCTTGGCTTGTAAGACAAGGGTTATCTATATTTCCTTCTATCAAAGCCAAGTGCCTGGATGTGAACCACAAACTCTCCAGAAGTTTGGTTTTTTGGAGGGGAGGAGGAGGTGGAGGAGGAGGAGGAAGAGGAAGAGGAGGAGGGATTCTTCCAGGCCTCACAATAGTTGCAAACATTTCAAAACAAAGAACAGTGCAAAAACAACAACACACGCAAACAATACAAAAGAAACAGATAAATACAAGGCTGAATGGGAATCAAGAAAAGGAGCTATATATACACACACAACACACACACACACACACAACATATATCCTGGAAGGAGCACATTATTTTGCAGATGATGACGGGTCCTATCAGCTGGTTTGAATTGAATTAAATTGGAATTGACTAGGCGTATCAATTAAATTAAGGAATATGTATGTTTGCTGTTTTTGTTTTGGCCTCACCCAGTGTTTTTGTCACCTACTCGCCCTTTTTTCAGGGAGCGGGAGGAGAGTGGCCTTTGGCCTGGAAAAGTTTCTGCTCTAAAGCTTTCAAAGAGACAGTGAGTGTTTTGGAAAGTTTCCCCCCTCCAAAAGAAAAGTCCATGTCCAGCTTGAAACCAAATGCACTTTTTCCAAGCCATGAAAATCTCAGCCCTTTTTGAGTTGGCAAGAGATTCCGAAGAGAGAAATTTGCTGATATTTTTTTCCAAAAAGACCATGCCCGGGTTTACAAAATCCTGGAATTAAATAATGCTCTTTCTGTTCTTTTTTTTTTTTTCCCCCAGCCCCTGGAAATGTTAATGTGTGTGTGTCCCGTAGCAGGGAAAGAAAAGTAGAAAAAGTTCTGTTCCTTCTTCCCTTCTCTTTTCTGCTCTGTTTTTATTTTTATTATTATTATTATTATTATTATTATTATTATTATTATTATTATTATTATTATTAATTCCTTAGTTTTTGATGGGACCCAAAGACATCTTTGCAACTGATCATTTTCAAACTGTCACTGGACTGGGAAATTTAATTTGGCAGAGGATTAAGAAAGAGAGAATAATTTCTTCAGTTGTTCACCAACCCTCCTGGGTTCAGCTGCGTAGGATTTGAAGGTTCAGGATCCTGTGGGCGGATTAGTCCATCCACAGCTCTTTAGCTAGGATAGATCCAGAGCTGGTATTCAGCAAGTTTTGACCAGTTCTGGAGAACCAGCAGGGGAAATTTTGAATAGTTAGGAGAACCGGCCAACCCCACCTCTGACTGGCCCCGCCAACCCCATCTCTCCTCTGCCACCCATCGAGTCCCAGCTGATCGGCTGGGTCTCCTTTGGTTGCCCTGCACAGGAGAACGGAGCTGGAAAGCAGGTTAGTGGGGTGGGGAGGGAATGGGGATTTTGCAGTCTCCTTCCCCTGCCGCACCCACCAAGCCATGCCCACAGAACCGGTATTAAAAAAAAATTGAATCCCACCACTGGATAGATCTTCCAAGCTTAGAGGCAGTCTATCAGAAGTAACTTCAGAAACAGGAACATAATTTGTTTAGAATAGATTATTTGATTAGAGCAAATCTCTCCAAACCCACCATCGTGTAAGTGTTGAGGAGAGAGTAAGTGTTCCCAGAAGTGAAGGATTTTGCACTGAGGAGGAAATAAGGGAAAACGGACTGGGAAGAATTGATTAGCTGCTCAGCAGTTCGAATTTTTTTTTATATATATAAAACCAGTTTTATTGGTTTTTAAAGACAAACAAAAACAAAACATAAAAACATCCAACTTTCTTTCATCAATATACAAGCGGTTTACAAATTTTTTTTGCGCATCCATTTCATAGTCTCAATTACCATTACATTGCATAATAATTCATATCAATCAAAAATTGAATACCCTCTGTTCGAAATGTTTTGTGCTTCCTTTGCAAAAAATATTCCAAAGCTAAAACTAGGCAGGAAAGTTTTCTCCTCCTCCTTCCTTTGCTGTTTTTGCACATTCCTTCCTGGGCCATTTGCCTTCCCATTGCTGGGCTTCAAACAATCAGCTACGTCAATAAGATCACATCTTGAAAAATGACACCAGGTCAATTCAACTTAAGTAGCCCATCTGGTTCTGCTGCTGCTGTCAGTGGTGGCCGGTAGGAAAACAAGTGACCTTCCCTGCGTGTTCTGACAGAAGGCAATTCAGGGAGGGGAAGAAAAAAAAAAAAAGCACACTAGCTGGAGTAGGTATATTCTATGCAAAAAAAAATTAAAAAAATAATAAACTTGGTGTTTTTTTCTGCCAGTTGGCAAAAAGGCATTGCTAGCTGCTGCAGAATCCAACCGGCTTTGAGAGACGGGCTCAAGGCTGCGCTGTTGGTTGCCACGTCAGAAAAATGGGAACTTTGGAATATTTCCAAAAAAAAAAGTGGGTGCGGGGCAGTTTCCAAAAACATTTCCCCAGTCCAAGTATTTTAAAAGCACCAATCGGGGCCTTTCAGAGGTGCCTGGACTAACTCACTGCTTTTTTTTTTTTTTTTTGATGCGACTTATTTTTTTAAGTCAACATCTTTGAGAGTTCAGCAGCCTTGTGAAAAAAAGCCTGGGAGAGAAAGGAAAGCTGAGAAGGAAAGTTAAAACGCTCCACCCACAGAAGTGGTTTTTACAGGCAGGGTGGAACAATGGCTATGATGCTTTTTTAAGCTTTTAATTTTTTTTTTTTAAATTAAACTAATATTTCCCCCTTTTTCTAGTTCTTGCATTTCTGACACGAGATGAGACAGGCAGCATTGGGGCATCTGAGGCTGTGCATGGAGTGAAATAGGGGTTGTTTTAACAGATTAACAGAGTTGGAAGGGACCTTGTAGGTCACCTAGTCCAACCCCAACCCCCACCAAGCAGGAGACCTTATACCATTTCTGACAGAGGGCAGTCCAGTCTCTTCTTAAAAGCCTCCAATGATGGAGCTCCCACAACTTCTGAATAACAGAATAATAATAGAGTTGGAAGGGACCTTGGAGGTCACCTAGTCCAACCTCTCCTGCCTAAGCAGGAAACCCTACATCGTTTCTGACAGATGGCAGTTTAATATCTCCTTAAAAGCCTTCAGTGATGAACCTCCCACAACTTCCGAAGGCAACTTCTGTTCTATTGGCTGATAGTTCGGAAATCTCTCCTTATTTCCAGATTGAATCTCTCTCCTTGATCAGTTTCCATCCATTGTTCCTTCTCTGGCCTTCAGGTGCCTTGGAAAATAGCTTGTCCCCCTCCTCCTCTCTGTAGCAGCCCCTCAAATATTAGAACACTGCTATCCTGTCTTCCCTGGTCCTTCTCTTCCCTAGACTTTTGAGGTTCATTAATCTAACTCCCACGTGTCCAACCGTGGCAGCTCTAAGACTAACAGATCTAACAGATTAACAGAGTTGGAAGGAATCTTGTAGGTCATCTAGTCCAACCCCCCGCCCAAGCAGGAGACCCTACACCATTCCTGACAGATGGCAGTCCTGTCTCTTCATCAAAGCCTCCAGGGATGAAGTTCCCACAACTTCTGAAGGCAACTTCTGTTCCATGGGTTGATTGTTCCTCCTTATTTCCAGGTTGAATCTCTCCTTGATCAGTTTCCATCCATTGTTCCTTATCTGGCCTTCAGGTGCTTTAGAAAATAGCTTGACCCCCTCCTCCTCTCTGTGGCAGCCCCATAAATATTAGAACACTGCTATCCTTCTCTTCCCTAGACTAGCCATGCCCAGTTCCTGCAACCGTTCATTGTATGTTTTAGCCTCCGGTCCCCTCATCATCCTGGTTGCTCTTCTCTGCAGTTTTTCTAGAGTCTCAACATCATTTTTTATAGTATGGTGACCAAAACTGAATGCAGTATTCTAGGTGTGGTCTTACTAAGGATAGATAGGTAGACAGACTAGACTAGACTAGCCAGGCGCAGTTCCTGCAACTGTTCATTGTATGTTTTAGCCTCCAGTCCCCTCATCATCCTGGTTGCTCTTCTCTGCCCTTTTTCTAGAGTTTTGCCCCAGCCAGAAGTAATGGGAGGCAGGTCAGGGAAAAGGCAAAGATATTGTGGAGCCAGCTAAGGCAAGGGAGGTTACTTAGCTATTAGTTATTTGGTAACGTATAGCCTGCCTTTATTTTTTATCAAAACAACTCAAGGCGACAAATATACATGCACACTTCCTCGTTCCTCCTATTTTCCCCATAACAAACCACCTTGTGAGGTGCGTTGGGCTGAGAGGGATCAGCCTGGGAAAACTTCTTGGGGGGGTGGTCATCCAGTGAATTTTGGTTGCTCTCAAACCCTGAAATCATTTTACAGGCAGTCCTTGCCTTACAAGCATTTACTTAATGACCAAAGTTAGGACGACACTGGAAAAAGTGACTTATAGGCCATTTTTCACACTGAACGACTGTTGCAGCTGCGCTCCTCGGATCAAAATCTGGCTACTTGGCAGCTGTCTTTATGACAGTTGCAGTGTCCAAAGGGTCATGTAATCCTCTTTTGCGACCTTCCATCAAGCTAAGTCAAGGGGGGAAAGCCGGATTCGCTCAACAACCATGTTACTAATTTAACAGCTGCAGTGACTCGCTTAACAGTGCCAAGAAAGGTCATAAAATGGGACAAGACTCACGTGTCTCATTTAGCAACAAAAAATTGGGGTTCAACTGTCGTAAATCAAGGACAATCCCTATTTGTGCAGAACCAGAATAGTTTGGCAGAGCCTCCAGTATAAAAGCAGGTTGTTTTGAGTCTGAAATAGACCATTTTTTTTTCCTGTTTCATGCACCTGTGATGACCCAAAGGGGTGTGGCACAAAGGCAACTCAGATAATCAGTAGGAGTCCCTTTATTAGCTCCAACTTTGCCCCCAATCTCCTGGTTACCTTCTGGGCTGGAGAAAAAAAACTCTCCCAGGAACAGCCTTTGGCTGCAGAAAATTGAGTCCAAAACATGGTCAACACAAACTGTAACTTAAAGTCCAATCAAGGCAAGATGAGATAATTAATCTGGCAGGGCAGGCGCAAGAATCCCAGGCATGAAACTCAACACAGTAGGGAAGACACCAGGAACACAAATCGCCAAAGTCAATATGAGATAAACTCATATTTATTCCCAGCAGCTGCCGCAGTCAGCATTCAGTTATTTAAACTTTCATTCCCGGCTGTGGCTAATGAAGGGAATCAGGGCCCTTTCCTCCCCTGTAACCCACATTGCTCCTTTCTCTGTTCCTCCCTGCATGCCCTAGGATGAAGAGGGGGTGGGCCTGGGTCTTCCTCTGAACTCCCTCTCACTTGTTCAACCTCTCCTCTGCTCTGCCCAGCCAGACTTTGCCCTTCCCCAGTTTCCTCCACAGCCAACTGAGCCACACTCCCACTCCCTGTCAGCTGTTCATCTTCCTTGGTTTTTTTTTTTTGTTGTTGTTGTTGTTGCTTGACTTAACTCTTTAGGGAAAGAGTTGCATGAGATGGTCGCTCTCTTGAAACCACTTCAAAGAGTTGTGCCATAACTGTTGTGGGAACTGATACCGCTTTGGGGAGGGGGTCACTTTTTTGAGGGGCGGCAGGAACCAGCATTTTGGGGGGAGACCTGGCTTGTATTCAGCTGTTGAAGCTTATTTGGAGACCCGGGATGAGTGTTTGTCTTCTTGTTCAGCCTACCACACAGGATCCCTGTGTGGTGATAAATTTTGTGAGCAGGAAAGCTTCACTGGGCTGCCTTTTTACTCCTGGTTGTAAATTTAAGAGATAACAGACTGCAACAGATTGTGATGGGGGTAGGCTACTGCCAGCAACATGAAAACAATTTCCTTCTTTCCCTTTCTGTCCTCGGAAATTGCCCACCGCTGAAGCCCTCCTTTTCCCATCTCATCAAAACCCCTCCTCGTAATTTTAATGATGAGATTAGGAGGGTAGGAGCTTTTTTTCTTTGGTTTAAGGGGCTGCTTACAATTCAGGGACTCTTCTGTCCATCCAGGCCAGCCTCTCTGGGAAACGTAAATTTAAAAAAGAAAAGGTGGGGGGGGGCTTTCCCTTAATAGAAATATAAAGGAAGCCAAATTGTGAAATCTGGGAAACGGGAGCGTGTGGGATAGCAAGGAGTGGTGAGGCTTTGGGGGGAGGAAAGAGGGATTCTCACATTTCCACTTCCTGTTGCTCATTGGCTGAATCACCAGGGCCATTCAGCCTCTGAGTGGAAGACTGGTACCCAAATTGAAACTCCCTCCTCCTCCTCGGTGCTTCCTTTGTTCCCACGCGACCCTCTTCCTTTCTACCTTCCTTCCTGGTCCTTCCCACTGGGACTCTGGGCACGTGGTTGATGTCATTGTAACCTTAGCCAACTAACCTCTCGCTTCTCCCCCTTACCAGGCCAACTCATTGAGGAAGGAAAAAACCCAGGATTGTAGCAGCAGCAGCAGCAGCAGCAGCGGCGGCTGTTTGGCGTGGATGGTCCTTCTTGGACTACGGTGGGAATCTTCCTTCCCCAGCAGAATGGCTCCTCAGCTGGCCCTTAGCGTGTTTCTCTTAACATCGCTGGTTCTTAGCACGGAGGGCTCTGCTGTCAGCAACTGGTGGAACTTGGTGCCCAGGAAAACAGTGCCCTACCACGGTGAGTATCATGTCTTCCCAGAGACTCAAAGTCTGTGAAGATTCTGATAATCCAGTTGCTAAAATTAATACTTATCAACCTGAAGAAAACGATGGGAGATTTTTTGTAGTGGCTCCCTTCCCTCCTTTCCTCTTCTATTTTAAATTACACATTGGCGTTTCAGAACAAATGGATGTGAAACCTCCGTTTTTACTCCCAAGAAATGAAGAACCATCTCTAAAGTTATGTTGGTGATAACTGTGAAGATGTGATAGGAATAGAATTCTGTATTCTTTTTTTTCTTCTTCTTTAAAGCACATGCCCAGTTTTGTTTTGTTTTTAAAGACCTTACATAAGCACGATATTCAAGCTTTTGAAGTTTGAATTAATCAAAGGTGAGTTAGTAGGAAGCGCCACCCGCCAATAAGAACAGCGAGGCAAGCAATTCTACTGCTTTGGGTTAACAGTTTAATTTTTCCCCTGTGGCTCCCTGACCTTAATTTCTCCCTCCTTCCTGGCTTGCATCAGTTTTCAGAGAAGACAGAACTAGAATTGCTGGTATAGTGTCGTATTATCAACCCCAGCGCTGGTAGTAGGTGTATTACTGCCCTTAGAAGTTTTCTTTTAAGTTAAAGAAGAGCCCAAGGCATGAATGAGAAGCAAAATAGCACAAGAAGAAGAAGAGGAGGATCAGCTAAAGGCTTGGTAAAGGAAAGAAGAACATTAGGTAGCAGGTTTGAGGGCTGCCATTGAGCCCCCTCAGCTCAATTCACTTTAATAGAACACGGTAGGGTAGGTTAACAGAGTTGGAAGGGACCTTGGAGGTCTTCTAGTCCAGCCCCCTGCCTAGGCAGGAAACCCTACACCACTTCAGACAAATGGTTGTCCAACATCTTTTTAAAAACTTCCAGTGTTGGAGAATTCACAACTTCTAGAGGCAAGTTGTTCCACTGATTAATTGTTCTAAGTGTCAGGAAATTCCTTCTTAGTTCCAAGTTGCTTCTCTCCTTGATCAGTTTCCATCCGTTGCTTCTTGTCCTGCCCTCAGGGGCTTTGGAGAATAGCTGGACTCTCTCTTCTTTGTGGCAGCCTCTGAAATATCAGAATACTGCTAACATGTCTCCCCTAGAGTCCTTCTTTTCATCAGACTGCACATACCCAATTCCAGCAACCGTTCTTCGTACATTTTAGCCTCCAGTCTTTCTTGCTCTTCTCTGCATTCTTTCTACAGTCACAAAACATTTCTGCTATAAAAAACAAAATGGTGGCTCTCCAGATGCATTTTCCAATCCCGACTTATTTTTGCCATCCTCTTTTTTGTTCTTGTTGTTGTCCTAGCTAGATAATAACCAAACCCTTTTCAACAGCTGAATCTCATCAGGGTTCTTTTTAAATAAGTGCCTTTGTATCGGACAAGATTCAGAGGCAATGCCTGGGAAACCAAGAGGGTGACGCTTCAGGGCGGAGTTAATTTTGCAGCCCGGCGAAGGCTTTTGAAGTAATGAACATTTGGAAGAAATCAGATGGGGCATGGAGGTTGCCAGGTGTCAGGAGAGATTACATGGTAGCACCAAGATCATTGAGCCTCAAGTAGGAACCTCCTAAAGATGCTTCTTATTTACCGAGAAGAAGGAAAAGAACCGTAACGGAAAGGATGCTCTCTTTGATGCCGTCCTCTCACTGGATGGTTGGTGCTGGGCCATCTTTTTTGTAAGATACATGATTCTGCCACTTTCTTGGCACGAGGTAGAAATAAGAGGAGGAGGAGAGGGAAGCTACGATGAGGACGTGCCTGGTGTTTCTACCCAGCCTGTGTACTGGTTGAACCAGAATGTTATCCTCCTGGCCAGTTGTCAGCTTTTGAGAACAGAAAGCCAAAAACATATCCTGCCAAGCTCTTAATTTACATTAAGAGGTGTGTTCCAGCATCATATGGGTGTATGTCATTGTATTTGCTGCTTGTTTCCAGCCCTTTGTCAGAGGAACACAGAATTTCTGCTGCCCCATATCCTCAACCACGGGTGCCCAACTTGTAGCCAAAAAGTGGCCTCTGCACAGAGCCTTGGTTAGAATGCAGTATTGCAGGCTGACTCTGCCAACTGCCAGCAGTTCGATCCTGACCGACTTAAGGTTGATTTCATTCCTTCCATCCTTCCGAGGTCGGTAAAATGAGGAGCCAGATTGTTGGGGGACAAAAGGCTGACTCTATCAACTGCTTAGAGAGGGCTGTAAAAGCACTGTGAAGTGGCATGTAAACCTTAAGTGCTGTTGCTATTTCTATTTTAAATCGAAATCTGAAGTTTCTCCCTCAGAATTTGGCCCAGGCTTAGCATCTCTGGTTTTTGTATCCCAGAGCTGGTGATAATGCCACCACTCCAGGGTAAAGCTCTCCCTTGTTGGCTGGAATCTGCTATGGTTGGGTGAGAAGAAGACAGCAAATAGAGGACAGAACAGGAAGGAAAGTGATGCGCAAGCTGCATCTCCTTAAGTCTCTCCTGGCTATCTCAAAACATTGGGAGATTCTTCTGTGATTTTTTTTTCCCCATGGAATTGAATTGGGGACCTTGGCTTCTGCTCTTAGAAAGTGATGTGGATTCCCTAACTTAACAGAGCATAAAACATAAAATCATAGGGCTGGGAAGGAACATCAAAAGTCTTCTAGTCTAAGGCAGGAGATCTTATTCCATCCCAGTCAACTGGTAGCTTGGTCTACTTTTGAAAACCTCTTGATCACCAGGTTACCTGAAGAATTTTGAGTCCCAGCTACTTCTCCTGGTTGTCTCATTCTCAGATCTGGGGAAGGGTCCCTCACTGGCAGACAAGCCCAACCCACCCACTGTAGCATTTATCCGTAATTGTGCACATGCTTATTTTAAAAACAAGCCTTTGTGTTTTATTGCAACGCTGGGAATTGTTTTCATTCCCAGCCGGTAATGAATCTCAAACAGTCCCTCGAGATAAGCACCCACCTACCTTCCCTGTGAAGTGCTGCCAATAACAGAAGGGTCAAATAAACTAAAACAAAAACCAACCGAAGTACAAAGAGCTTCAAGAATGAATCTGAACCAAACGAACGACTTTGCTTCCTGCAAAGGTTTCTTCACCTTTGCCTGTCCTTTATATCTTATGGGAAGGGCAATCACCTCCCAGCCTTACTCCCGAGGCGCCCCTTTTGTCTCAGCTGCTCTTGCCTTCTAGCAGCTCTGTGCACACATGCACTGGGAACAGGCTCCCCTGGGTCCTCTGCCTCGCTGCTGCCAGACTCCAGAGGCTCCGGAGTCAGCATCCCACTCCCAGATAGTCCTGGCCCCATCATTGCATTGGCCACAGGACCCTCGTCCGCGTCGTCTCCAGACTCCTGAACTGGTCCCCGTTCTTCCCCACTGTCCGATTCCACTGCCATCTGCACAGGCTGCCGGTGAACCACAACAATTCTGGAGTGGCTTCCTCTTGAACATCATCAGCAGGGGAGCCACAAGCTTGACTCAGCTTGGGCGTCGGTGATGTTAGCTTGTCCTGCTTCCCTTTCAGAAACTCACCCCTGCTGGCAATTGTCGACAAGGGAGGGGGAAGATAAATGGAGACCAGGCCAGAGCTGTGGTCTGATGGCACTTTAGATGCGAGCTTAGCTGGGGTTTCCTAGGATCTGTTAATTAAATTGGGAGTCACTGTTAATTACATACAAAGAAAAGAGACAGGTGGCTGGAAGGAGGCCAGAAGCAGCTGGAAAAGGAAAAGCTAATTTTGAAGAAGCCAGTGGCTTGGGGAAACCAGACTCAATAATTTCAGATTTTAGTGCCATATCCATGAGTTGCAATTGTTTTCATCTCACCAGTGACTCAGGGCTACCATCGATCGGGGTTTGGATAGAACAGGTGCCAGGTATTCAAGATCTTCCCCCTTGCTTTTTGGGGGGAGGGCGGGTTGGGAGAGGAGAGTCAATATTTTCAACTTTCTCAAACCCAACTAAATCTCAGGTTACACTGATTTTTCTACAACTCCTCAGCAGTAAATCACACCATGTCCAAAGGTTAGCTGTCAGATGCTGGGGTTGAAATCTGCATGAGCTCCAAGGATGGAAAGTTTCACAAAAACAATTTCCCAGGACATTTCCCTGTTCCAGTATTCCCTAGGGTAGGCAGCTGAACGAGACATGTGGAATCAATTCGTGCAGCAGATTTGATTAGGCTGAAATGGATTTTGCTAGTTTTGGGGGGGGGGGTGACTCACTATGGTCTGAATCTGTTAATGTGAAAGGAAGCCACCGAGTTAAGCCAAAACATGGTTTATTTGTTTAACTTTAACCTGGCACATGTCTTGTCAACCTGGGTTGAAGGTGAACAAGGTATTGTGTGAATTTGGCCATAGAGTAACTTCTAAAGTAGATTTTAAGTCAAGAGAAATCTGTGCCCAACCTTCAAAACCATAAAGGACGGAGTCTGTCCAAGCCTTAACCACTTTGCATCAGTACCAAGCCTCCATAAAGTCTTGTGGACATCCAAAAGAGGCTCACCCAGTTTTCCCAAACTGTAAGGAAGCTCGCACATAATTGCACTTCCTCACTCTTCTCTTTTGTTCCCTTTTTGATCTGTTGTTGTCTTTCCCTCATTGCTGTCAATTTTGGGTTGTAAGCATCTTGTAGCAAGGAATCTCTGAGGCTGGCTTGAGCAAAATGTACCAGTGGTATTTTGGAAAATACCATTGATTTTGATAAATAATGGCTCATAGTCCTCCTCTTTTGGGACAGCAAAACTCTAAAAATGGAAAGTTTTTTTTAAAAATACACAACAATGTGAAATCACAGCTGCTACTTCTTTAGCTAGTGTTGGCTTTCGTTTGCATCAAGATCTTCCCCAGAACCTACGATGTGATATTGTGATGTGATGTTGTAATGTGTTGGCATTATTGTCTTATATGTGGATCCAAGCAATGCAGCCTTTTATAGTTGACGGATGGAAATTTTTAACAATGCACAGATTTTGTAGGGTACTGCCAGATTTTATCTTTATCCGCTTTCCTTTCAATCTTTTGCAAAAAAATAAAAATAAAAATGACTGGGTGATGCTTTTTTTTCCTTGCCAGCATTCTATTTCCAACTTCTTATTACATTATTTCCATATTCATGTTTTTGTCTCCTGTACATCCAGTCAGTTCCGATTTTTAAAAGTTAATAATATTATGGTTCATCGCACAGTAAGCGAGATATTTAGACTGGAGTTGGCATTTTCACCCACTTATTGAGTTCTGTTCAAGGACCCAAGAGAGGGAGGTGATATTGTTTGGTAGTGCTAAAAGAATCCTAGAAGGATGTAATTTGTTTCAAGTAAAGGTGCCTTTTGCAACTAATTGACGGGGATTTTGTCAATGTTCAAGTGGTGCCCTGAGGTTCTGGGATTACACTCAAGATTCCAGGCACTATTGATGCTGTAGTTACTTTCCTTTGCCATAGCCATTCTACACCTGTTGGCAGGTTTTAATATTTTGTGATTTTCCCCACTTCTTTCTCTTCTGTTTTACCATCTTCATGTACTGCCATGTCCACTATCCAGACTTTTGTTTTTCTTTTTAATTGGCAATTATTCAGTCTGGGTTGTTATGTGGCAGGCGCCTGTCTCTTTGAATTCGATATGAGTTCTGTAGAGTTCTATCAAAATTCTAAAGCACTTTGATTCCTTCATTTTCTATTTCTCTGATTTATGGTCCCACTAATTCGTGCTTGCAGTTAAATGATATTTTTTTGCAGATATTTCAAGGCACCATTGTTGCTGCTTTGTTGTGCCACTGATGGTGGTCAGTCTGGGTAATCTCCTTACAGCAGCTAAACAGGTGATCCACTGTTTCTTTGGCTTTGGTGAGTTGGCATTTGGCCTGCTGTTGTCTTCTCGATTCTGGCTTTGTATATGTTGGTTCTTAAGGCTTGGTCTTATGTAGCCAGAAAGAATTATCCCATCTCTTTCTTCCATTTTCTCGCTTTTAGTCACTGCCAAGTCTTCTTATCTGCTTTGCTTGCTTTTTTTTTTTTTTTAATGTATTGGCCTTGTAATAATTTTGCCTTGCAAAATTGTCTTTTCAATTCCTTATTTGGTCTTTCGTGTAGGCCAGCTTGGTCTCTCCAGTACTCAGTAAGCTTTCATGGAGTACTAGCCTCAATTGTTGTTATGATTATGGTTGGTTGCACAGTCTGTCACATGTTTAGACTGGATTTGGCATTTTTAATCCACCTACTAAGTTCTTCCCAAAGATCTGGGATAAGCCGATGTTATTGTTTAACAATATTAAAGATATTGTTGTTGGGATGGCATCTGTTCCAAGAAAAGCTGCCTTTTGCAGTTGACTGATGGTGATTTTTGTCAATGTTGAAGGTGTTTAAATAGTACCCCAGATTATTTGGGAACTGAGGCATCTATCACTATTGGTACTACTTTTGCTTCCTAGTTGTTCTATTTTTATTTGCAATTCTTTCTCTTCTAGTCTCCAGGTTTCTCCAATATCCAAACTTTTTGCTTGTTTGTTTGTCTTTCTTATGGTTTGTCACACAGTCAGCCAGATGATCAGATTGGATTTGGCATTTTTATCTACTTTTATCCCAAGAACCTGGGATTCGCAGGTGTTGATATTTGATGGTGTTAGACGTATTGTTGCAGGATGTAAGCTATTCCAAGTAAAGCTGCCTTTTGCAATTTACTGACAGTGAATTTATCAATACCGATGGTGTTTATTATTATTATTATTATGAATAGTAGAAAGATTAATCGCTGAAGATATGTACCCCTAGATCTCTCAGGAAACGTATCGAAGAGACATAGCTTTAAACACAGTAGACAAACCTTATCTTCAGGGAAGCTGTGGCCCAAATCATCCTGGATTTTGCATTTTAATTTTCACTTACGTAACCGTCTTGGCTGCTAGAAACATAGCAGTCCGGGCAGTGCATTAAATTCACAGATGACACTGAGTTAAGAGGCAGTGGCATCGATGAGAAGTGGAAAATTACATGGTCTGAAACAGAATAACCTCATGCTCTGGAAAGAAAGAAAACTAGATGGAAAATCCAAACATTGGATGTCTCGGATGGAGGGAGGGCAAACGGGAAAGCTGGTCATAACTTCTTGATTTGTTCTGATCTCACCAGCCTTTTCTCAACTGGTCTCCTCTCAAAACAGCTGGACTTCAAGTTGTATAACACAGGACATTGCCTAAGGATGACAGGTTGAGAAGGCTGGGGGAAAATCCTTTATGTTATGAATGAAGGCTGTGAATACAATTCTGGGATGTTTAGCGAAGAAAGGGCGGGAAGTCAGTAGTAGAAGTGAAGCTGAATTAGTTGGCAAGAGGGTTCAATGTGGCAACACCCCTGTTCTTCCTTTTGAAGAAGTGCAAACCTTTGCGTGTCCAGCAGCTTTTGTTTTCGGTCTTTGTGCATTACTGAGAAATAAAACACTGGTTGGGCTATGCGTTTCATTGATTCTGGCCTTCTTTTGGGGGTAAATTTTAAGGGTGGGGGGGGCCTCAGAGGTCCTCCAGAAATCTCTGTGGATCCCACTAATCTAATGGTGCAACCCAAGAATCCTCAGTGGGCACCTGCAATGGCGAAGTGCCTACCAGTGTGTATTCCTTGGCCCTTGCAATAGCAATAGCTATACTGCTTTATAATGCTTTACAGCCCTCTCTAAGCGATTTAAAGAGTCAGCCTATCACCCCCAACAATTTGGGTCCTCATTTTACCCACCTTGGAAGGATAGAAAGCTAAGTCAACCTTGAGCCTGGTGGGATATGAATTGCCAAATTGCAGTCAGCGGCAGTCAGCAGAAGTAGCTTGCAGTTACTGCACTCTAACCACTGCGCCACCAAGGCTCATGCCGAAATTTAATCTTTTCTCTTTTGCATTTAATTAAATGAAAATGAATAGGGAGCAAGCTTGAAGAGCTAGCTTCAAGCGTAATCTGTATTTGCAAAAATGCCTAGGGACATCATTTATTTATTGTTTATTTGTCTACGTAGCCATTTATGTACCGCCGGGTCTTAGTGACAAGGAGTACATAAATGGCTGTATAAATAAATAGATAGGTGTTTTGGGAAAATTTGTAGATGGGTTTAGCAAAAGCCCATGCTTTTTCTTGGCCTTTCGTTGTGTTGTCAGTTTTGTGATGGCCTCACCAACAAGGGTTGAATATATTGGCTGCCTTGAGCCATTTGTAAAAATAAAGTAAGGTAAAAGTCACTGTGGATTTTACTCCACTAGTTGTTGCCCACTATAGGGGGCGGTACTCATCTCCGTTTCAAGGTCATGGAGATAGCGTAGTTTGAAGTCATTTCTGTGGTCATGTGACCAGCATGACATTAGGGAGCACTGTTACCTTCCCACAGAAGTGGTGGTACCTATTTATCTACACGCTTTTGCATGCTTTCGAACTGCTAGGTGGGCAGGAGCTGGAGGGGAGGACGGGAGCTCACCCTGTCATGTGGAGCTTGGGTCTCGAACCTGGGTGGTTGATTTTCCAGCTGACAAACCCAGTGTCTTAATGGCCGAGCCTCTGCACCGCCAATAAAGATGGGATATAAATAAATAAACCATTTGTGACTGCTTTTATGACATATTTGCAGAAATCCCAACGTGCCTACTGGCTCCAAAATGATGGGGTTCCGTGGGGCTACCCCTTCTTTCTCTAAATATGTCTGTTCAGAATAGGACGACCCTGTCTGGGCTGTAGAAATCTGGGTGAGCAAGATGTGGCAACAATGAAATGTGTGTTCTGACCAAGGCTTCCGAGAGCATAATTATACACACGCTTGTTTTAAAAATAAGTCTTGTTTTATTGGTAATGAATCTCAAACAGTCCCTCAAGATAAGCACCCACCTTTCTTTCCTGTGAAGTGCTGCCAATAATAGAATTGTCCAATGAACTAGAAAGAAAACCAACCGAAGTACAAAGAGCTTCAAGAATGAATCTGAACCAAACAAACGACTTTGCTTCCAGCAAAGGTTTCATCATCTTGGCCTGTCCTTTATACCTGATGGGAGGGGCAATCACCTCCCAGCCTTACTCCCAAGGCACCCCTTTTGTCTCAGCTGCTCTTGCCTTCTAGCAGATCTGCGCACATGTGCACTGGGAACAGGCTCCCCTGGGTCCTCTTCCTCACTGCTGCCAGACTCTAAAGGCTCCGGAGTCAGCGCCCCACTCCCAGATGGTCCTGGCCCCATCTCTGCATCGGATGCAGGACCCTCGTCCGAGTCCTCCCCAGATTCCCAGATCAATTTTTTAGGTGATAGTGTGATTGTGCAAGCTGGCAGGATGCTTTGGGGCCCGTCCAAACCCCAAATCCCAGCTGCCTAAAATCTTGCAATTCTGCAATTTTGTTCTCGAATGCTCCCAAGTTTTGCATCTTTTAATAAAATTGCCCAAACATCACAAGAATGGAAGGTTCCATTAATTCTTGCCAAGTTTGGACATCTCACAATTTTTGTTTCATTCCAACGTTTATTTCAAGCAATTAATTTAATTGGGGAGGGGGGGGTATCATTTTCATGACATCATTTTCACTGATGTCATTTCCAAGGAAGACCGAGTTCTGACGAAATGCCTTTGTCGTTAATCCTTTGTGTATAATAAGCATGTGGGGAAAGCTAGACAATCCCTGCTGGTTAATCCCCTTCGGAGCCCAGTTCTATCGCAAGGCAATTTTATAGTGTCGTGTATCAGGAAAAAAAAAAAAAAGAATAGATAGGAGAGAAAAAAATACATAGGACACTTTCCCCCCCCCCCCCTTAAAACAGTAAATTCATATTGGTGGTGTTACCACTGCGTTGCTTTCATTAAAATTTAATCTAAAATATGTCACTTTGTGGCAAGGATGCATCTTCGAGGCAGCCCAGGAAGTTTTTCCTAGCCATTGAAAGAGATGGATTGGATTAATAAGCGATGTCTTTGATAATGGAAAAGTTGATGCACAAATCTGAGCTAAATTTGCAAAATGGGACGGTGCTGGAAACAGCTTTATGAGGGTTTGCTAGCTGTTGATTCAATATTTGGAAAAAGAATCAGTGCTGTAAACTTACATTTTACTGATGAAGACAGCTTCATGTATATCCATGTAGCAGCAGAACAACTAGAATTCTTGGAATTCGTGGCTGTGTGTCTGTGTGTGTCTGTGTGTGTATGTGTATGTGTGTTAAAATCTCCCTTTGCATCCATCCAGTGGTAGGATTCAAACATTTTTACTACCGATTTTGTGGACGTGGCTTGGTGGGCGTGGCAGGGGGAAAATACTGCAAAATCCCCATTCCCTCCCCATCTCACTAACCTGCTTTCCAGCTCCGTTCTCCTGTGCAGGGCAACCAAAGAAGACCCAGCCAATCAGCTGGGACTCAATGGGAGGCAGACAAGAGATGAGGGCGGAGCTGGTCAGAGGTGGTTCTCCAAACCACTCAAAATTTCCACTACCAGTTCTCCAGAACCGACTGAATACCACCTCTGCATCCGTCCCCAAAAAATAGAGGGAGGGAGGCATCTGGGAGAAATGCCACACCTTAACTCTTGCTGATGAATTTGGCATTGCTCAAGTGGCTCTCCCTGAAGGGAATACAGTTAGCCTTCAACTTAGCCTTCAGTCAGCGGCAATTGGAATCGGAATTTCAGTTGCTCAATAGGATGTCCTGGACTTTGCACGGCCGTTACGCAAATCACAGAGTCAGGGACTTCCCCTTTTTATTTTGCTTTGTCCGAAGCCAGCTAGGAAGTTTGCAAGCAGGGATCAAAGGGCCGTGGGATGCTACAACTCTCATAAATATGTGATAGTTGCCAAGCTCCCAAATTTTGAATCACACAACCACACGGGAATGCCACCAACTGTCATAGGTGTGAAAAATAGTCATTGGTCACTTTTTTTCAGGGGTGCGCTGTAACTTTGGTTGCTAGATGAATATTTGCAAGTCCAGGGCTACCTGTACCCCCATGGGATTCTTACCACTTTGTTTCACTGTAGACTTTTGCAATTGAACATCCTAATTTGAATAAGTCTGAGGAGTTCTGTCTAGTGGTTAAGGCTCCAGGCTAGGCATGGAGGCTGGATGATCTTGGACCAGTCAGTCACTCTCTCTCAGCCCAGCACACCTCAGAGGGTTGTTGTTATGGGGGGAAATAGAAGTAGGAAGGGATGTATTGAGTGGTTAATAAAAACAATGGAAGCAGGAAGAGAGAGAGAGAAGGGGAAGGGATGGAGGAAGGGAAAGGAGAGGAAGAGAAGTGAAAGGAAAGGAAAGGAGAAATGGATGGAAGGAAGGAAGATGGAAGAAAGGAAGAAAAAAAGGAAAAAGTTATATTAAGAAAGGAGAGGGAAGGGGGGGGAAGGGAGAGGAAATGGAAGGAAAGGAAAAGAGAAAGATGGAAGGAAGAAAGAAAGAAAGAAAGAAAGAAAGAAAGAAAGAAAGAAAGGGAAGAAACAAAGGAAAAAAGTGCAAGAAAGAAGAGAGGGGAGGAAGGGGAAAGGAGAGGGAAAGAAAAGAGAAAGATGGATGAAAGGAAGGAAGATGAAGAAAGGAAAAAGGAAAATGTGTAAGAAAGAAGAGAGGGAAGGGAGAAGAAAGGGAAAGAAAGGAAACGAGAAAGATGGATGAAAGGAAGAAAGGAAAAAAGAAAAAGTGTAAGAAAGAAGAGCGCGAAGGAAGGGAGAGGAAAGGAAAGGAAAAGAGAAAGATGGATGGAAGAAAGAAAGAGGGAAGGAAGGAAGGAAAAAATAAAAAGTTGTGAAAGAAAGAAGAGAGGGAAGGAAGGGGGAGGAAAGGAAAGGAAGAAGGAGGGGAAGGAAAAGAAAGGAATGGAAGAGGAGGGAAGAGAAAGAAGGAAGGAAGGAAGAGAAAGGAAAGCTTCGCTTAGCTTGCTGAGCTCTGAGGTGTAATTGGAGGATTTGAATCAGGGCTTCAAAATCCCGTTTCAGGGTTGCATTTCATAAAAAATAAAGCAAATCCCCAACCTCTGAAGCCCTTTGCATGGGTTGGACTTCAACTCCCATCCTCTTCCCTCACTACCTCCACCACCATCACCTGTAGTTGGATGTCCAGTCCTTAGGGAAGCCCAGTTGGGCAACTGGGGGTGAGTTTGCTTTGTCTTGGAGTATCATTCCCTGAGCAAGAATCCGTGGGTTCTTAGTACCTCGCACCTCCTTCCATGCTTGCCATGAGCTCCCAAGGTGTGTGTGTGTGTGTGGTCTCCCCTGAATCGTCCTGCTCTTCTCCCCAGGGCGATACTCCCAACGTTGTCATAAACACCAGAGCATGATCTCATGCTCTGCCTCCCCAAGGACGCCTCTCTTTTCTTTCATGGGGATGCTGCCTACATTGATGCTCAGGTTGGCCATAAGGGAAGGGAGTTAGCAATCATCTCTGGGTCTCTGTGGCCATCCAGACTAATTTTAGTTCCAGACATAACAGCCTGTGGGGTTCTTCGCACACAGCCATGGCTTCCATGGTGATCCCTCTTTGGCTGCCATCAGTGGCTTTTGTCTGCTCACCTGTGTGTCACCTGTGCGAGGGGCGAATAAGACCAAAATGTTACTGACTGAGAAGGCAAAAAATAAATAAATATATGTTCCAGCACAAGAAGACAAACACATTCTAGGATGACAAGATAACATGATGGCTAGTCCTCCATGGATGACCTCAGTTTCCATTGCTAATCAACAAAGTTGCTGAGTCAGTTTTGCCCCATTTTATAACCTTTCGTGCCACAGTTTTTGTGGGTCTGGCACTGCTCCTATTGCCATGTGGCCCCTGGCATGTTTCTAAAGGAGTAGGAAGGATGATCTCAGGATTCCTGAGGAATAGAGGTAAAGGACTGTGGGAATAGCAATAGCAATAGCCCTTAGATTTATATACCACTTCACGGTGTTTTTACAGCCCTCTCTAAGCAGTTTCCAAAGTCAGCCTCTTGCCCCCAATGATCTGGGTCCTCATTTTACCCACCTCGGAAGGATGGAAGGCTGAGTCAATCTTGAGCCAGTGAGGATTGAACTGCTGGCAGTGGGCAGAAGGAAGGAAGGAAGGAAGGAAGGATAGCAATAGCACTTAGACTTATATACTGCTTTATAGTGCTTTGCAGCCCTCTCTAAGCAGGTTTCCAGCAATCTGGGTCCTCATTTTACCCACCTCAGAAGGATGGAAGGCTGAGTCAACCTTGAGCCTGGTGAGGATTGAACTGCTGGCATTTGGCAGAATTAGCCTGCAGTACTGCATGCTTACCACTGTGCCACCACAGCTCCTTCCTTCCTTCTCCCTCCCTCCCTCCTTCCTTCCTTCCTTCTCAATAGCACTTAAACTTATATACCACTTCACAGCTCTTTACAGCCCTCTCTAAGCAGTTTATAGAGTCAGCCTGTTGTCCTCCAACAATTTGGGTTCTCATTTTACCCACCATGGAAGGATGGAAGGCTGAAGTAAATCTTGAGACAGTCAGGATCAAACTACTGGCAGTGGGCAGTTTGCCAGCAATAGCATTTAGACTTATATACGGCTTCACAATGCTTTCCAGCCCCCTCTAAGCGGTTTACAGCCTCTTGTCCCCCCAACAATCCAGGTCCTCATTTGACCCACTTTGGAAGGATGGAAGGCTGAGTCAACCTTGAGCCTGGTGAGATTTGAACTGTCAAATTGCAGGGAGCCAGCAGAAATAGCCTGCACTCTCATCATTGCGCCACCACGGCTCATACCAAATACCAAACTTCGGCATATTTGGAAGATACTTGAGGTTTTTTTTTAAAGAATTTTTTAGACTTTATTTTATTTTATTTTTTGGGACTTCTTTAGAATTAGGGTGAGGTTGCCCACTAAACAGGGAGTAAAGAAAATGTAAAGATTTGGTGGTTTGTGCTTCATTGCCAATCAAAAAGTCAACAGCATTTCCATCATTTGGCTTTTCTACACAGAATGATCCCCATGAGTTTTTTATTGCAGTCCATGTCCTCCTTTGGCTTGGGCATTGGAGCTGGATTCACTTAATGTATCTGAGATAGCAAAATGCCACTACTTGCGTTCCGATATAGACTATGAACCTCATTGGAAGGTACCACAAAGATCATCTAGTCCAGCCCTCCCTCCCTGCCAGGTGCAGGACTACAACAATGGAGCCAAGTTGTGGTGTGGTTCACTTCGCTTGCTAAAACAACAACAACCCAACAACCTCGAGTTGTGTGTTGTGCAATCTAAACACATGTGACCACACAACGCAAGAGAGATGAGGCTGTCGGCATAGATCGCATGAGCCCCATAATTTGCAACCGGAGTCCAGATTTTTTTGGGGGGGGGGGCCTGAATTGGTTTCTTGCACGGTCCTCTGTATCTAGGAGGGAGTTGCACACCCAGGCGTTTTTGGGGCACTCTTCTGGTTTTGGGTCCCACCCATCGAGTCCCTCTGTTTTGCTGAGTCAGCAGCCTTGGCAGAGTTGCAAAGCTGTTTTGGGGCACGGGCAGGGCAGGCGTGGCACCCCGATCCCCTCCCTCTTTTCTTGGAGGGCAAGAAATGTGTAGGGAGCGGCTGTGGCGAGAGGGTTGGAGTGAAAGCGTCGCATAGCTTGTGCCATGTGCAGCTTGGCTGGCCTTGCCTGCTTGTCTGTCCCTCCCTTCCCATCAACTTTTGGGCATTGGCAAAACTAAGCCGGCACCCTGCCTGGCACCCCTATGGCTTTAATCCTTTTTCCCTGGTAGTTTTTGTACAGGTGGGTTGTTTTGTGTGTGTGTGTGTGTGTGCAGAACCTGGATTTTGGGAACTGCTCTGCAAGGGGTCTGGTTGGGACGTGAGCTGCCTCTTGAGAGGTTCAAGTTGGCCAAAAGGCTGGCGGGGTCTTACCACAGGAGGCGGCAAACATGGGTGAAGGAAGAGAGGCTACCTTGGGCTTGTTTGGCGAGCCTGGAGGCAGCGGCGCAGAGTGGGTGGGGCTGTTTTTCCTCCTAGGGTGTTGCTTTGTTCTTTCAACTCTATCAAGTCCATACTAGCCCTCTCTGGAAAGTTGTGAGAAATGAGGTTGAAGGTTTGCTGGTGCTCAGAACAGATCCCGGGGGCTCCTCAAAAGTGTCTTGGGAATCCCAATCCTGCAGTACCGGTAGTTCTCAGCTTACAGTTGTTCATTTAGTGACCATTTGAAGTTACAACGGCACTGGGAAAAGGGACTGACCACCATTTTTCGCGCTTATGACCCTTGTGGCATCCGCATAGTCATGTCATCCACGTTATCCACCTATCAAGTCCTTCCCAAGGTCCTGGAATAGGGAGACATCATTATTTGAGAGCGTTAGAGATATTGTCGCGGGATGTAAGCTGTTCCATGTCAAGCTGCCTTTTGCAGTTGACCGTTGGGGAGTTTGTCAGTGATGGAGGTGTTCAAGCGTTAAAAACAATGTATTCTCTCTCTGTCTCTTGTTTTTTTCTGCCTGTATTCTCATGCTTCATGTTTGCCATCGAACGTTGCGTTGCAGTTACCTTTTTTGGGAAAATTATTTTCCCTGCATTTATTATTTTCGGAAAATTATATTATTATTTTTGAAAAATTATTTTCCCTGTTATGTGCCTGGTGTTCTCTTCCCCAAGTGATAGAAAGGGCTGTTGAGCATATAGTCGGCGTGTAGAACAGGGGTGTCAAACTCAAGGCCCCAGGGGACTGGATCTGGCCCGTAGAGAGTGCTTAGATCCGACCTGCAGGGTTGCCGTGGAAAACATTTTAGAGACCGGCCTGCAATGTCTCTGCCAACAAACCTGAGCTCGGGAGGGCTGCACAATGGCCTGCTGCAGCGGTCTACCAGTGAAAATGGAGCTCAGGAGGACCACGTGCAGCTTTCCGGAGGTCCGTTTTTGCTGTCAGACCACTGCAGGAGGCTGTCGCAGCCAAAAACAGAGCTCAGGATTGTGAGGTTCCGATGTACTGGGAGCTTGATGGCCGGACACTTGCCCTCTGCTGCCTAGGGTTCTTGAGAGCCTGCACCACAGTCTGCGGATCCTCTGTGTAGCCTGAGAGAGACAGGAAGGCTCCTCTGGACAGCGTTGCCAGATTCAAAATGTAAAATTATCGTACCCGAGACTCAAAATTATCGTTTTTTTGAGAAAATTATCGTACATATAGCAAACTCTATATCTCACAGGAAGTACCAACTGTAGGCATATATCCATGTGGAAAATGTCCGAACTGAAGGCATGAAGCCACAAGATACGATCCCGCAAAACTTACGATCAGCAATAAACTACCTCAATGGGCCTGACGCGCGCGACGACTAGCTGACTCGACTCGTACTCGTACTTGTACGTAGCTCGTGAACGAGCGTGTATCACGTATGCACAAACTACACGCGCGTATGCACACACACGTGATCTAGACTCATGAAGTTGCATGAACCCACGAAAAGTACAGTATGGTAAAATACTAGCTCTTAAGGTAAAGTACTAGCTCTTAAATTGCCAAACTGTAAAATTATCGTACATTTGACCTTTTTGGGAATTATTGATTGTACATCGTACAGAGGGCCAAATTATCGTACAAATACGATAATTATCGTACGTCTGGCAACACTGCCTCTGGAGGACAAGGGTTTGGTGCTCTCTCTGGTCTCCCCTCCCTCCACTGGAGACAATGGGCTTCCCCAGGCTGCCCTAGGCACCCCCAACATGAGTGACATCTGGCCACGCCCACCCGGGCCCCTGAGGTAAAACACAACCCTGATGCAGCCCTCAATGAAATAGAGTTTGACAATAGAGGTGGTATTCAGCTGGTTTGGACTGGTTCGGACTGGTTCGGACGGGCCGGTAGCGGAAATTTTGACAATTCAGAGAACCGGCGAATAGCACCCCTGACTGGCCCCGCCCACTTACCCCCGCCGTTACCTCCTATATTGTAAACGAAGCTCATCTGATTCACGTGGGAAAGCTGATTGCCACGTGTCAGCTGAGGTAAAAATCAGTTCAGGCACCTCTCCAGTGTCGGCAGAGGTTTGTTTTCAAGCCCTGCGCGCACACGTGCATAGAACTAATAGGAAAGATTTTGGAAGTCCACCCCTGGTCTAGAGGGATCCTTGGAAAACACATCACCCCATTTGCTCTACGCTGTCTGGGATGGTAGCTAGCCAAAATATAGTCTCTCTGGAGCTTGCCGGTTGGGAAAAGCCTGACGCGGCAGACGGAGGCTTCTCGGAGACCCGGCATGTGACTGTGGTTTTTGCTCCTGATGTGTCCTTCTCCACCAGGACGGATGAAAAGGCAGAAACCATCCTGCTGTGGGCCTAGTGGGAAGACAGTAGACCTGATAGGGTGGCCCAGTTCCAGCACTTCTTCAACTCCAGATCTGCCTGTGGCATTTTTAGTTATGAGATGCTGCTTTTAGGAAGAAAGGAACAAACAGGGAAAAAAAAGCCAGCAGGAGTCTGCGTATCAGCAATAGCATGAGGTAATTAACAGATTCACAGAATTGGAAGGGACCTTGTACGCCATCTAGTACAACACCCCCCCAAAAGCAGGAGACCCTACACCATTTCTGACACATGACTGTCCAGGTCTCTTCTTGAAAACTTCCAGTGATGAAGCTTCCACAACGTCCGAGGGCAACTTCTGTTCCATGAGTTGATTGTTCTCACTGTCAGAAAATTCCTCCTTATTTCCAGGTTGAATCTCTCCTTGTTCAGTTTCCATTATCTATTATTCGTCATCTGGCCTTCAATGCTGCCTTGGAGAATAGCTTGACCCCCTTCAAGTATTGGAAGCCCCTCAAGTATTGGAAGACTGCTCTCCTGTCTCCCCTGGTCCTTCTCTTCCTTAGACTAGCCAGGCCCAGTTCCTGCAACTCTTCATTGTATGTTTCAGCCTCCAGTCTCCTCATCATCCTGGTTGCTCTTCTCTGCCCTTTTTCTAGAATCTCTTTTTTTATAGTGTGGCAACCAAAACTGGATGCAGTATTCTAGGTGGTCTTACCAAGGCTTTATAGAGTGGCATCCATAGACATTATATGATACTCTGCTTCGCTGAGTTCCAGAAAAAAGAATAATAGAATTGTCCCCCCAAGCCATACCCAATCAGCCACAATGACTCCGACTATGCCTCTCTCCTGGTCCTTGAGGACAACTACGATGTTGATCCAGCCCTCAATGAAATTGAGTTCAACCCTCCTGTTCTGACAGATGGACGAGGTTCCTCCTATCTCACCAGAAGGTCTTCAGAGAGCAAAGCCAGGGGAATCTTGAACGTCTCTGTGGCCAGCGTCAAAGACAGAATCCCATGGACAACATAGAGTGGTTAGAGTCCAAACCAGCCCCTCCTGTCCCCATACGCAAACCATAGAGCCGTGGTGGAGCCGTATGCAGCATTGCAGTACTTCTGCTCATTGCTGGATGCCTGTAATTTGGCAGTTCAAATCCCACCAGGCTCAAGGTTGACTCAGCCTTCCATCCTTCTAAGGTCAGTAAAATGAGGACCCAGGTTGTTGGGGGAAAGAGGCGGACTCTGTAAACCACTTAGAGAGGGCTGGAAAGCACTGTGAAGCGGCATATAAGTCTAAGTGCTTTTGGGAAGAGAGGGAGGGAGGGAGGAAGAAGGAAAGGAGTTGTGGTTAGTGTGTAGTACTGCAGGCTAATTCAATCCTCACCAGGCTCCAGGTTAACTCAACCTTCCATCCTTCAGAGGTGGGTAAAATGAGGACCCAGATTGTTGGGAGCAATGCGCTGACTCTGTAAACTGCTTAGAGAGGGCTGTAAAAGCACTGTGAAGAGCTATGGACCTTGGAAGGATGGATCAACCTTGAGCCAGTGACAGTCAAACTGCTGGCAGTTGGCAGAGTCAGCCTGCAAGACTGCATTCTAACCACTGCACCACCATGGCTGCAATTTAATGGAGCATGTGCAGCAATAGCTGCTGAATTAATTCGGGCATTCATTGGAACCCTGACAATAGCAATAGCATTTAGGCTTATATGCTGCTTCACAGTGCTTTCCAGCCCTTTCTGAGCGGTTTATAGAGTCAGCCTCTTGTCCCCAACAATCCGGGTGCTACGTGCTATTGCTATATTCCTTGGAAGGAGTAGGATTGGGTAGAATGTTTTCTTGATTCCCTGCAGCTTGTATGTGGTAGCCTGGCGTGACCCTTCGGGGATCCAGCAACGAGAAACGTTTCTGACTAAGTTGACTCCTTGTGCCAAAAACTCCCGCAGTGTCCGGCTATTAGTCTGAACGGGTGACGTCCTCTTAAATTCCTTAAATGGTGCCTTGGCTCCCTGAGGTTTCATTCTGTTTTTGCCCAGAAAAAACAACAATGCTGGTCTCGCCCCTTCCTTCTACCCTGGCTCTGTAGCTTCTGGTGGCCTACAGAGAAACGTAATTTGTTAATCAGTGAGCTATGAACACAAGCAGGATGGAGATTAACTTTCATCCTTGGGCTTGGAAGACGGATCTTGCGAGCAAAGCTGGCTTGCTGGATAAACCTTCCTTGCCAGGAAGAAAGACTGTAGATCATGGGTTTCACTGTGTCTGTGGGGGGAGGGGGGGGGGCTACAGGTGGTCCTGGAATTCCGACCAGAATTGAGCCCAAATTTTCTGTTGGTTAAGCGAGGCGGATGTTACACACATTTGGCTTCAGGACCTTCCTTACTACACTTGCAAAGTGAATCACTGCCATTGTTCAGTTAGTGGTTTGTTAAATGGATTTGGCTTGCCCCGTTGGCTCTGCTTGTCCAGCGGTCACAAAAGGGGATCTCATCACTCCCGGGACAGCACGACCATCGTATTTGTATAAGTCGGTTGACAAATGTCTCAGTTTTGATCCCATGACGTTGCGCTGCAACGGTTGGGTGACAAATGGTCACTGCCATGGTAACTTTGAAAGGTCACTAAATGAACTTCTTGTAAGTCAAGGACTACCTGGGCTTGGTTCCACTCACTTCCACTGCATTTCCCTATGGCAGAGGGTCCCCAAACTTGGCAACTTGAAGACTTGTGGACTTCAACTCCCAGAATTCCTCAGCCAGCCATGCCTATTTCTTTTCCTCCCACCTTTTAGAGCAGAGTGTTTGTAGAGAAAGGGATTACAAGAGAGTAAGCAGGTCGCAACGGGGACACACATCAAAAAGTGTCAGGGAATTCTGGGAGTTGAAGTCCACAATTCTTAAAGTTGCCGAGTTTGGAGACCTCTGCCCTACAGTTAGATCAGTGGTGGGATTCAACATTTTTTTACTACCGGTTCTGTGGGCGTGGCTTGGTGGGTGTGGCAGGGGAAGATTACTGCAAAATCCCACTTCCCTCTCCACTAACCTGCTTTCCAGCTCCGTTCTCCTGTGCAGGGCAACCAAAGAAGACCCAGCCAATCAGCTGGGACTCAAGGGGAGGCCAGTCAGAGGTGGGATTTGGCGGTTCTCCGAACTACTCAAAATTTCTGCTACTGGTTTTCCAGAACCTGTCCAAACCTGCTGAATGCCACCTCTGGGTTAGATTCAAGTCTGCTCAGTGCTGAATTTGGGAAAAGAATATTCCCAAGACTTCACTCCCCTCAATCCGGAGGGTTTTCTTTTCTAGTAGGGTTTGGACTTTTCTATTCGCTGGGTGTGTGTTCCCTGTTAACAATTGCACACTGGAAAGGCAGGAAGACTTTCCCACTTTTCCAGGGATTCATTCACATCAGGCAGAACATTGAAAACGAATGTTGAGGTTGCACAGTTGCATCCCTGCTGCTGTGCTGTTTATTTTATTTTTTCTCCTGTTCGTTACTTCATGAAACTGACTTCATGGCAGAAACATTCTATAGAATCTAATTGATATATCAGTGATCAAAACATTCAGATAAACAGAGTTGGAAGGGACCTTGTAGGTCAACTAGTCCAACCTCCCCTGCCCAAGCAGGAGATCCTACACCATTTCTGGCAGATGGCAATCCAGTCTCTTCTTGAAAGCTTCCAGTAATGGAGCTCCCACAACTTCTGTTCCATGGGTTGATTGTTCTCACTGCCAGAAAATTCCTCCTTATTTCCAGGTTGAATCTCTCCTTGTTCACTTTCCATCCATTGTTCCTTGTCTGGCCTACAGGTGCTTTGGAAAATTGCTCACTCACCAAGTTGGGTCTGACTCTTTGTAACCCCATGGCCCACAGCGTTCCCAGCCCCTCCATCCTCTACTGTCTCCCTGAGTCTGCCCAAAGTCATGTTCATTGCATGATGACACTATCTACCCATCTCCTTCTCTGCCGTCCCCTTCTCCTTTCACCCTCCATCTTCCCCAACATCAGGGCCTTTTCCAAGGAGTCCTCTCTTCTCATTGGGTGGCCAAATATATTTGAGGTTTCAGCTTCAGGATCTGTCTATCCAAAGAACAGTCAAGCTGATTTCTGTGTTCAGGCGAACATCACAGCTTTGCAAAAATGTGCTTGTAGACAGCTGTGGTTAAGCACTGGAAGGGACCAAGAAAAAAGCAGCTATTTTCTTAAGATTGGCTTCCCCTCCCCAGAGCTGGTTTGGCAGCCCCGTCCTTGCCCTGGGCCTCTGTTGCATAAACAGACTTCATTATCTTTTTCTTTTTATTCAAAAAAGTGGAACTGTTTCAAATCCTTATCTGAAGAGGTCACGAAGACTTGCCTGCAATTGCACGAGCTCCATGGCCGGAGAAGTTGGACCTCTTTGTGAACAATATTTAGACAGTTTCTGATAAAGAAGAGGTCCAGAGGACACATTGCATGGGGGAATATCCATCATGAGGTGGTGGATACACTTGGATTTGGGTGAGAGTGTGCTGAGCACTCTCGCAAAAGGAGATGTGCAAGTTGGGACTAATATTTCAAACATCATTTTCTTGAGCACAAGATTCTCCCCAGGGCTGCATCCTAAGTCCACTGTTGCTCACCCTGTGGACCCAAGGACCAGTGATGAGATTCAGCTGGTTCGCACCAATTCGGGAGAACCTGTTGTTAAATGAGCCATTCCCCAGCTATCAAAGTGGATCCTGGACAACGGGGTGGCTGGCTTTCTTCTCCCTGCTCCTCTTCCTCTTCCCCTCTCGCTGGCCGCTCCCTTACCCGTTTCTCCATTGCAAAGCTTCACCCAGGATTGACTTTGATAGCAGAGTGGTAATTGAACAACCGGTTCGCCCAGGGTCAGCTTGGCCATCGCAGGAGGCTTGTCCCACATGTGCGACGGAGCTGCAGGATGGGGATGGGCTACACATCCCACAACAGCCAACCTGACCCTGGGCGAACCGGTGGTTAAATTATTTGAATCCCACCACCACTGCCCAGGTTTGTCGCCAGCCCTATTGTGAAGTACACGGACGATACAACAGTAGTGGGCCTTATTCAGGATAACAATGAGGGTGCTTATTGCGAAGAAGAAGAGGGTTTGGTGAACTGGTGTAGTGAAAACAGCCTCATTTTAAACGTAGGAAAAACTAAAGAGATTGTTGTTACTTTCAGAAAAGGCAGGCACAGCCACACACCTCTGTGAATTAATGATTCACCTATGGAGGTGGTTAGCAGCATCAAGTTTCTGGGAGGGCAGCTAACGAGGAGGCTGGCTTAGTCGCTGAACAGCGAGACGCTGGTGAAACAGGCACAGAAGCGCCTGCATTTTCTGCGTCGTACAAGAAAAGTACATCTCCCTCCCCCTGTCCTTGCCACTTTCTGTAGAGGGACGATTGAAAGCATCCTGTCCTATTGCACTATGGTCTGGTTTGGAAGCATTACTGCTTCAGACAGGAAGGCAGTGCAGAGAGTGGTGAGGACAGCAGAAAAGATTATAGGCAGTTCACTCCCTTCTATCCAGGACATGGATATGCTTATGCGATGCTTGAGCAGGGTCCACAGCATGGTCTGGGGCTCTACACAATCCTCTTTACAACCTGTTTTCCTTGTTACCTTCTGGGAGGGAGCGGGCATCATGGTATCCAAAGCAGAACATCCAGATTCGGTCACAGTTTTGTTCCATGCAGTATCCACCTTGTGAATTCTCAAGCTTCCTCTTTGCGTTATGTATTCATAGGATTATATTATGTATGTACATACATGAATGGGTATAGGTAGGTGTGTGTGTGTGTCTGTGTGTGCAGATCAGGGGTGTGAAACTTGCATCGTCATGGTGATGGCATCACGTGACTTTCCCCCCCTTCGCTAAACTGGGCATGGGGATGGCCAGCACGTGACCTATCACGGCCCTTGAGTTAGTTTGACCGCCCTGGTGTAGATAGGTAGGTAGGTAGGTAGGTAGGTAGATATAGATATATGAGAGAGAGAGAGAATAGATAATAGATAGGTGTATATAGCATGTGTATATGTGTGTTGTGTATGGGTATGGGTAGATATATACTTTCTTTACAGAGCAGGCAGCAGAATTTCATTTTTAATGTGGGCCAGTGTGCTCGCAGTAAAAAAAAATAACGCTTATCTTACCTTAAAATGTCCACCACCAGAGAGTTACCAGTTCATAGAATGGATATAACAATGGGCCCAGCTAATCATTCCTTAGTCGCTTAGCCCAAGGAAAACTAGAATGGCTGCTCCTTGCCCCATTTCCATGACTCGATGACTCGTTACTGACTACATGGAGGCACTTCTCAAGACCATTGAGCCAGTGCTCTCTGAAGACATTTCTGTGGCCATGTGGCCAGCATGACATCACAGAGCGTTGTTAACTTCCCACCAAAGTGGTACCCATTTATCTACTTGCATTCACATGCTTTCAAACTGCTAGGTTGGCAGGAGCTGGAGGGGAGGGCGGGCGCTCACCCCGTCACATGGCACCTGGGTCTTGAACCTGGACTGCCTGATTTCCAGCCAACAAGCCCAGCTGAGCCACCACGCCGCTAGCTTCACACATGCAATCGGTTGCCCCGACTGCTTCCTCCCAGGCCTTGATGCCGACCCCAGCATTAAATCTTAGCTCTCCAAACCGTAATAAGCCCATATCCATTCCAGGGTCTTCCTTTCCTGTCAGGAGGTTCTCAGTTAGATGAATCTCTACTTCCTTGCAAGCCAAAGCAAAGCCAAAGCATCAGAGATCCACTGCCTGCTGCAATGCAGATGGATCAGAAAGGGAGATCCAAACTTCTGGTGTTGGTGACCAGAGGTGGTACCCATATGCTAATTCCTTAAAAAAAAAAAAAAAAAAGCAGGATTTTATCTTGGGGATAGTTTTATCTTTCTCCACTCATTTTCTGCCTTTGAGCAGGCATGATGGTCTAGTCAGTTTCACAGTCTTTTTTTTTTTTTTAACTCCTAGTCATTCTTTTCTAGAGATCCTTCTGGATCCTTCAGCTTTTGCTATATAGGACACTGAGCTTCTTGTCAGACTCAGGGATTCTCCTATTTGGTTTTTTCCTTGTTGCTGTTACTTGTATTCAGAGGTGGTATATTCAGCCGGTTCTGACAGGTTCTGGAGAACTGGTAGCGGAAATTTTGAGCAGTCCGAAGAGCCAGCAAATCCCACCCCTGACTGGCCCCGCCCTTATCTATTCCCTGCTTCCCATTGAGTCCCAGCTGATTGTCTGGGTCTTCTTTGGTTGCCCTGCACAGGAGAACGGAGCTGGAAAGCAGGTTAGTGGGTGGGGAGGGAATGGGGATTTTGCAGTAACCCTCCCCTGTCATGCCCACCAAGCCACGCCCACAGAACCAGTAGTAAATGATTTTTGAATCCCACCACTGTAATGGCGACACCCCTTAATCTGACTTAAGAATGGATGGAACAGGTACAAAAAGGCTGCATGATTTGGCATACCGGCGGTCCACTCCTTGCAAAAGTTCATTGAGTGGCCGTTCTTAAAATAATTTTGATTGTCGCTTTGAATGTACACCACTTGGCATACATTAAAATGAAATTACACTGCATACAGCTCTGAAAGGGTCTCCACCTCTTACTATAAAAACATAAACATGACAAGGTAAAAAAATAAATACAAAATTATGCATGGACCCACATATACTGTGTTCTATGACACGGAGAACTAGAACAGAGTTCTAATTTGGCGTTACAATGGCACTGCAAAAGGTGACTTATGACCATTTTTCAGTCTTACAACCAGAGGTGGGATTCGAAAAATTTTACTACCGGATCTGTGGGCGTGGCTTGGTGGGCGTGGCTTGGTGGGCGTGGCAGGGGAAGGATGCTGCAAAATCCCCAGTCCCTCCCCACCCCACTAACCTGCTTTCCAGCTCCATTCTCCTTTGCGGAGCAACCAAAGAAGACCCAGCCGATCAGCTGGGACTCAATGGGAGGCAGAGAATAGATGGGGTTGGCAGGGCCAGTCAGAGGTGGGATTGGCTGGTTCTCCAAACTACTCAAAATTTCCGCTACCGGTTCTCCAGAACTGACCAGAACCTGCTGAATACTACCTCTGATCCAACCTCACCCTTTCCTCCTTCTGCTGTTTTCTTCTTAGCTATAACCATTTTATTTCCATTGTTCAGTTTTTGAAGCTGGGGGATGCGTTTCCTTTAAAAAGAATGAAATTTGCAGCACCGTGTCCCAGCGTCGGCTGATCCCTGCCCAATTGTAAATCCCTGGTGACATTTAAAATAATGTAGAAGAGACTGTTCCTGTAGCATTGTTTTCTGACACCGTTTTATATTCCTCGATGCAAATGTCGTTGTTTATATATTCTAAAGCTTGCAAAGTTACCGTTTTAAAAGTTTCTGGTTTCAAGCACATCATTTCATGGAAGGTTGCCATTGCCTTGAATTAAAAAGGCTTTTGGAATAAAAAAGCGATTCACTCCCACTGAAATTGGAGACATTTAAGGAGATTTCGTAAACCATTTTTTTAAAAAATATTGTTTTTTTAAAGACGCAAATGGGAGGGCCCTCTTTGAGAAAAGGAATGAAATGCTTGGTCTGAATATCCCCTCCAGATGAAAAATAAATAAATAAATTCACAGCACCATAGCTGCAGCAACTATTTCGTTGCTTTCTGCAGGAATATGTAGAAACCAGCACAGTGGTTTTCTAGAGCGAGATTATCTTTGCTGCTGCAAAATAGGACCATTTGGAGACAATCTTGTCAATTATATTAATTTGGTTTCTGCTGCTGTAGAAAGAAGTATGTTGTGGTACTGAGATACAGAGCCAAGAACCCTTGGCGGGGTGAATTAAAAACAACGATTCATGCAGAAGCCTGTTCTTGTTCAGAAAGGCCACAAGACAAGGGTGTGGAAAGGCTTGTCCTTGAAAACATGTCCTTCATCTCCACGCTCCACGTCATCCAGAAAAGTCCCAGGAAAACTAGGAAGGAATAGTTGCTAGTTCCAATATCAAAACCAGAATTGCTATTTAAAATGCAAGTCTCCACCTCTAAAACTCATTAATGCATTTATAAATGAAATAATATTCATGCAGGTGATATTGGCGAACGTGGAAAAACAAGCAAGGCTTAGCTGAACCTTGCATGGACGTGTGGACAGCTAATCCCAGGTTTTTCATCTCTGGCCCTGCTAGCTAGAACTTCTGGGAACTTTGTCCCAAAGATGGTTTTTCCAAAAGGCAAATGGGACTTTCTTTTTTTTTTCCTTTGAAAACATTTTGCTTCTCATCCAAGATGCTTTTTTTTTAAGTTTGTTTTTTATTTTAACAACAAAGACAACAAATAAAACCATCTTTCAATTTTACAGTGTATCGGTTGGGTACATATATCTTGTGCTACATTTCATAATAATGTTCTACATTTCTTGTTATACATTTGCAAACAATTCTAATCAACATTTTATATCATATTGTTCAAAATTATATTATTATTGACCTTATAGTTATTATCTCTTTAAAACATATCTCATTCTTACTAAGTTATATTCATTCTCTTACTCATTCAAAATTAATCAATTATAGTATATTATAACTATTATCCAAGTGCTTATTCAGTTCTGAACTGAAAAAGCTTCTTGGATGAGAAGTGAAATATTTTCTAAAGGGTGGGGGGAGAAACCAAAAAAGTCCAGTGGCCTTTTGGAAGAAATATCTCTTGAGACAACCATGACTTGGATAATAGAGAATCTCCGTAGCCAGACTGAGAATTTTAATTTTCTATTTGGAGATCAGTCATGAAAGCTCAGGCAGATATGGTTAACCACCCAACACCAAAAAGATCGTAAAACAATGCAAGGAAGACAAGTTGGCACAGTTCTCCAAGTAGAATTTTCTAAAACAGAAGATGCCACCGCTGACAATCTCCTTATCTTGCTGGACATTATTGGGGAATTAGCTGGGACATCCACACCATGATAGACATGTGCAATCAAGGATTCCCTACAGATCTGCTCACACTGAAGTTTTGTGGATGAGGAGATCATCTCGCAGGTTTTCTGTTGATGGAATTAGGACTGAAAGGGAAGGCCAAAATGAAATTGGATGTACAGAAAAGTAAAGTCCTACGCTAAGGCAAGAAAAAACAAAAGTCCACCTATAGATTGGGAGAAACCATGTTCAATAACAGGAACTATGAGAGGGATCTTGGAGTCTTAGTGGACAACCAGCTAAATATGAGCCAGCAGTGTTCAGCAGCAGCCAAAAAAGCAAATGCTAAATTTGTTAACAGAGGGATACAATGAAGATCAAATGATGTATTAATACCACTCTATAAAGCCTTAGTAAGACCACACCTAGAGCACTGCATTACTTTTGGTCACCACTCTATCAAAAAGATGTTGAGAGACTAGAAAGAGAAGAGCAACCAGGATGATTAGGGGACTGGAGACTAAAACATACGATAAACGGTTGCAGGAACTGGGCCTGGCTAGTCTAGGGAAGAGAAGGACCAGG
Source organism: Hydrophis major (assembly GCA_033807585.1). Taxonomy (NCBI): domain Eukaryota; kingdom Metazoa; phylum Chordata; class Lepidosauria; order Squamata; family Elapidae; genus Hydrophis; species Hydrophis major. Next base: position 24,646,021 of record CM066334.1, on the reverse strand, counting down.
GGAGACAGGATAGCGGCCTTCCAATATTTGAGGGGCTGCCCCAGAGAGGAGGAGGGGGCCAAGCTATTTTCTAAAGCACCCGAAGGTCAGAAAAGGAACAATGGATGGAAACTGATCAAGGAGAGATTTAACCTGGAAATAAGGAGGAATTTTCTACAAGTGAGAGCAATCAATCCATGGAACAAGTTGCCTTCGGAAGTTGTGGGAGCTTCATCACTGGAATTTTTCAAGAAGAGACTAGACTGCCAGCTGTCAGAAATGGTGTAGGGTCTCCTGCTTGGGTGAGGGGTTGGATTAGATGACCTCCAAGGTCCCTTCCAACTTTATTAATCTGTTTTAAAAAAGACCACTTTCTCAAGGTTGTCTCCCATTCTCTTGCAGAGCTGAAAGAAGGGACCAAACGTTTCTCCATGGCAGGAGTGTCCAACTATACAACTCTGACCTTGGCCGACCGCAAAGGCCTGCTCTACGTTGGAGCCCGGGAAGCCATCTTTGCCTTAAGCATCAGCACCATGGAGATGGAGGAAGTGGTAAGTAGTAGAACGAATGGGGGTGGACTACTGGATCAACTAAGGAAGGTCCTAAGCCAGGTTTGGAGCAAGGACTTATTTCTCCACACCGGTTCCACAACACCTCAGCAAATGGGATTCCATTTAGTTCTGACTGTTAGAGCAGGGGTCCCCAAACTTGGCTACTTTTAAGACTTGTGGATTTCAACTCCCAGAATCCCTCCTCCAGTCATGTTAGCTCAGGAATTCTGGGAGTTGAAGGCCACAAGTCTTAAAAGTTGCCCAGTTTGAAGACCCTTGTCTTTAGAGTGTGTAGGCCACCTCCCAGAATTCATGACAGCTGAGGAATTCTGGGACTTGGAAGTCCTCACATCTTGAAATGGCCAAGTTTGAAAAACCCTGAGTTAGAAGCAGAAGGTGCAGAATACAGAGTAACCGAGTTGGAAGGGATCTTGGAGGTAGATCTTCAAGTCCAACCTTCTGCTTCAAGCAAGAGACCCTATGGCAGAGGGGCAACTTTAAGACTTGTGGACTTCAACTCCCAGAATTCCTCAGCCAGCATAAAACCAAGTCTCTTAAAGATGCAGCATCCGTATTTGATCCCACGTGCTGGCTTTCCTCTCTTTTAATCCTGTTTTTGGATGGCCTGATGTGTTTCAAACCCACCAATTTCCTTGGTTGATGGGTTCGGCGTGCACGCCTACAAAACACTTCCCTCTAAAAGCAAGGTCAAGATTTACGAGAGGCAGGTGGATTTAGGCTTCTGAGGGATTGATCCTGCTGACTGTTTTTAATTCCTGGTTAAATAAATAGGATCTGCCTGTCGCCCATGGTCATTAATGGAAGGGCAGGTCCCTTTGGGGTTTATGGGCACTAAATCTGCCTACCTTCCCATCAACACTGGCAGCACAACCCAAAATTGGTGAGACAGGGTGGGGTCATCCTTCAAATGCTGTTGCTCAGAGGGTAATTAAAGAGGAATGATTGTTTTTTGGCAGATACTTTGGGAGGCTCCAGCAGAGAGAAAAGCAGAATGCATCCAAAAAGGCAGAAGTAATCAGGTAAGCGCTTTCTGGAAACTCCACATTTGGTCTTTTCCTTCTGTTGAATTCCCTTAACATTAGAACATCGAAAAACGAAGTTGGAAGGGACCTTGGAGGTCTTCTAGTCCAGCCCCCAGATCTTATGTGGTACGGTACTGATGAGAAGGAAGTTTGATTGTGTGAGAGTGGGGCAGGGAGGGGGCAATTGCCTTTTGTTTAAGCGCTTTAAGAAAATATTGGTGGCAAACTCCATTTTGGAGTTCTACTCCCCCTCCCCACCTGAAAAGAAATCTCTTCCAAATGCAAAACACAAGCAGAGGAGAGGAGGTTCAGTTTCACAGCAGCAAGCAGCTTTAGTACAGAATAGTTGAGCTAAGCCACACCCAGGGTCCTTGCTGTCTCCTTCTTGCTCACACAGCAAATACTGTTTCAGTTTCCAAACAGCCCTCAACTCTCTCACACAGTGACAGGACGCTAGCCAGATAAATACCAATGGATTGTAGTAGGCAAAGGCAGAATTCCTCCCCCCCCCCCCCCATTTTCCTCCCCCAAAACTTGCCCGATAACATAGCTTTGTTAGCAAAGCACGGATATCCTGCTAATCATTTAATATTATTCTGGAAAGCCTTGGTGTTGGAAGCACTTACTTTCATCAGATCATTTATGTTTAATATCATTTTAAATAGCCCAGAGTAATTTCTTCATTAATCAGAAGTAACTTTCATTAAAAATAGATGGGAGATCCCAAGTTGATTCATCCTTCCCCGTTAGATACAGTGAATTATGCTATAGGTAGGCTGCAGGATGCCAGAGGGATACCAGAGAAGGCTGGTTCCAGATGGTGACTTGGCTTACGACCACAGTTGGAATCAGAATTTCTGTTACTAACCAAGGCAGTTGTTGTGCCCAATTTTGTGATTTTCTCTCTCACTCTTTTTTTTTTCTTTGCCACAGTTGATAAGTAAATCGTTAAGTAAGTTCTTAAGTGAATCATGCAGCCATTAAACACATCAGATGCTTGAGTGGTCTTTCGCTTTTACATATATTGAAGATATCAGAAGTTGAAAGATTATTACCATGTACGCATAAATAGTATTGTTAGTATTATCATTATGTATATACAGTAAATTGATCCGGACAATGCACTGTTCACGCAATCCCTAAGGATGTCAAATAAAATAAAATAATTTTTAAAAAAGATACAGTAAACCCAGGGTTGTCTTAAATTCTGGCTTCATTTTCCCTGCTAACGCAGACGCCATGCCCGCACATTTTGCCCTGGAAAAGATGCGCTCTGCAGATTCCATTAAAGATGCTCTTTAAAATTAAGGCTCGGGGGGGGGGGGGGGGCAGTGCTGCAGGCGGCCGGAGACATCCCTCTGATGTCTAAATTCCTTTCTCCACTCAAGCTTTCTCAGATCTTTATTTTACTTCAGGACAATCTCAGCTGCCTTGAGAATTAGCTACCCCGATGTTAAAGACGGCTACAATTTCAGTTGACTCTCATGCAACGGCAAAGCCAATGCTCAGCACAAGACCCTCTTGGGTGCATAGGTGGTGTGCTGTCCAGACAGTATATAGTTAATTGGGAATTGGGAGCTGTCCCCTTAAGTTAATGCCTCATGGGAAACGTAGTTAATGTCATGTGGTCACATCTGTAATCCTGATTGGTCACTGAATTGACCCTTGCTTGGGTTGGTTCCTTTTTTGGCTGGACCCAGCAACATACTGGATCCCTTTGCTCCATCATTATGGGATGGAGGTAACTGTATTTTCACACTATGAAGTCAGCTATGCAAAGATTTGGACATTAGATGAATCTCAACATAACTGTGAGTTATACCTCGAGAACGCCTTGTGATCCAATAAAGAAAACTTTGCATGGAAGCCTTTGTAGAGTTTGCCTGACTGTCTTTATATTCAGCCAGCAATTTAAAGACAGAACATTGAAAATATAGTGACCAATCGGGATTACAGAAGTGACCACATGACATTAACTACGTTTCCCATGAGGCATTCCCTTAAGGGGACAGCTCCCAATTCCCAATTAACTACTGTCTGGACAGCACACTCCCCACCTGAAATTATCAATTCTACTACCAACTAACTATTAGCCATATACTGTCAGACCAGCACAGGTGGGTTGTGGGCGAGTTTGTTAACACACCTCTTTTTTCTCTCCGCAGACTGAATGTTTCAACTACATCCGCTTCCTCCAGACCTACAACAGCTCTCACATGTACACTTGTGGCACGTATGCCTTCCAGCCCAAATGTGGCTACCTTGTGAGTAGAGCGGAAACATTTTTCCCCGTACGTGATACCGCCTGAGCAAGCCTAGCTTGTCATGGGGGTTGATTAACAGCCTGTGCTTTTTCTCCATACTCTTTTCCAGGATCTGGCCACCTTCTCCTTGGACAGATTTTCCTTCGAGGAAGGCAAGGGCAAGTGTCCGTATGATCCTGCCAAGGGATACACTAGCCTCATTGTGGGTAAGTGACCATCGGGTATGTATGTGTGTGTGTGTGTGTGTGTGCTCGGTTTGGTGCTAAAGGAGAGCGGAGGTGTTGATGGGACTATCGTGCCGAGGAAAATTTCTTGGGCAAAAGGGAAGCGCCAGCTTATGCAGACCTTCTCCTGCCTGGTTGCTTTACTGTTGGGCTTTACTCAGGATAAACCAACGTTTCTCAACTTTGACAATTTAAGAGGTGCAGACCTCAACTTCTGGCATTTCCCAGCCAGTTTCCAGAACTGGATAAGATAAAAGGACGGGGTGGGATGGGAAGAGTGGAATAGCAATAGCACTTAAACTTATATACCACTTCATAGTGCTTTACAGCCCTCTCTAAGTGGTTTAAAGAGTCAGCCTCTTGCCCCACAACAAAATCTGAGTCTTCATTTTACCCACCTCGAAAGGATAGAAGGCTGAGTCAACCTTGAGCCTGGTGAGATTTGAACTGCCAAACTGCAGGCAGCTGGCAGTCAGCAGAAGGAGCCTGCAGTACTGCAATCTAACCACTGTGCCACTGCAGTGAACAGAATACAATAGAATGCAGAACAGAACAATGGAATGTAGAATAGAATAGAAAATACAATAGAATAATGCAATGAAGAATAGAATAGAATAGAATAATGGAATGAAGAATAGAATAGAATAGAACTAAACAGAACAGAACAGAACAATGGAATGTAGAATAGAATAGAAAATAGAATAGAATAATGAAATGAAGAATAGAATAGAATAGAAAATAAAATAGAAAATAGAACAGAGCAGGATAGGACAGAATACAGGAGGGCAGGGGAGGGAAATGGAGAGGCGAGCTATTGTCGCTTTTATTCTGTGAACACAATAGCACACATTAAAAGCTCCTGAGAGTTAGCAAAGTTGATACTATATGGTACAAAGCTATTACAGAATCTAGTTCTTCTGCTTCGGATATTGCAAAGGCTCCTCCCAGAAGGTAACAAAGAAAACCGGTCATGGAAAGGATGGGTAGCATCCCCGACAATACAACGGATCCTGGTCGAGTGTCACTTACAAGCTGTGCCCTGAATTGTGGGAATTGAAGTCCATACCCCTTAAAAGCTGCTAAGGCTGAGAAACATGACCCTCGACAGTCAAGCATATCTCCTCTTTGGAATCTGACTGGAGCTCCAGGTTTCCCCTTTAGCTGGGCCAATGCCTTTTCCTTGCCTGTTTCAGAAGAAGAGTTGTATTCTGCAACACACAACAACTTCCTGGGCACCGATCCCGTGATCCTACGCAACCTGGGGCCACAGTATCCTGTCAAGACGGAGCACCTGCCTACGTGGCTGAATGGTGAGATGCTACAAGGGGATGTTTTTTCCAGGGATCTTCTCAGCGTGGTTACACAAGAATTTCCCTTTGTGAACCAACTTTTTCTGGGCTGGGCAGTGGGAGAATCACAATTCTGTGTATTGGATGCACATGCTGCTTAAATTGTTTGCATTGCTCTTACTTGGCTTGGAGTAACTTGCACTCATCGTTGTATCTTCAGCACTGGCTAGGATTTTGTATAGCATGCTAGGTTGCATTCACATGAGTATAGTCACTGTCTGGTCAATACATGGTAAAAACCCAGTCGGTCATGCTCCTGTCGGAATCTGATTCAGAGGGAAAGGCTGAACAGCTGACAGGGAATTGGACTGTGGCTCCGTTAGCTGTGGAAGAAACTGGGGAAGGGTAAAGTCCAGCTGGGCAGAGCAGGAAAGAGGTAGAACAAGGGAGAAGGGGTTCAGAGGAAGACCCAGGCCCTCCCTGTCTTCATCCTAGGCCACGCAGGGAGGAACGGAGAAGGGAGCAATGTGAGTTGCGTGGCTTGTGGGGGGAGGAAAGGGCCCTGATTCCCTTCATTAGCTAAAGCTGGGAACACAATGTTTAAAAAGGGAAGCTGCACACAGCAAACTTAGGAGCAAATCGTGAATTTATCTGGTCTTGTCATGGCTTATATATGTTCCTGGCATCTTCCCAACTGTGTGAGTTTTGCTGGCCTTTCAAGTCTGCAATTCCTTCTCCTGCCCTGTTAAGTTAATTACTGCAGTGTGGTTTGTGTGGATTTTTAGTTACAGTCTGTATGTATCTTGTTTTGGACTTAATTCTCTGCAGTCAAAAGCTGTTCCTGGGAGAGTTTTTCTCCAGCCGAAGGTAACCTGGACAATGGGGGCAAAGTTGGAGATACTAAAGGGACTCCTACTGATTATCTGACTGTGTGGCCTTTGTGCCACACCCCGGGTCATAGCATGTTGTTGAAGGCAAGCTGTGATGTTTATTCAGAATATGGTGGATGGCATGTGATATGAATGTGGAATTTAGCTGGGTTTCTAGATATAGATTGTGGCAGAAAACTCAATAGTCACTAGACAGCAACCAAGAATTGGGGCTTTCTGTATCTCCTGGCAGCCATTTCTTTGCCACCATCTTTTGATAACTGCGGAGTATGACATTGCGGAACTGTTGCCAATTTGCCATCTGGATTAGAAAGGAGGTGCACAGGAAGTTGTCTTACATCGTCGGATCCCACTTGGAGAGAGGTAGCTACCCATGGTGTTGGGCAGAGGTCTCGCACTGAATCTACTATATCACTTCTTTTATCCGGACAGGAGCGTAGGCTGTCTTTGCGATAAATTACTTTAATTTTGTTATAATTAACTGAAAATAAATCAGTGGGATGCTGACATTTTTATTATACCTTTAATTTTTTTGATGCTGCCCAACTCTGACCTTTTATAAAGCAATGCGCCAGTCTCTGGCATCATCTAATTCCTGTCTCTTGTTCCATGCAAACTGGCATTTTTAGAAAATAAAAATATTGGGAGGAGTGTATGTATGTGTGTGTGTGTATATGGCTTCCATCCAGGGTTTGCCTTGGAAATGTGCCCACCGCAGGGAAAATGGGCTGGTAGAGAACATTCTGGGGTGTGTGTGAACACCGTATCTTCGGGGAGACAAGAGTTTTGTAACTGATAGGGTTGACTGGAACAAAATGGATGAATATTGTTTATTTTATTATAATTGGGAGAAGGAAAAAAGTGTAATGGTGGCAGAACCAAGAATGAAAAAAGGGGATAAACCATAGAAAATATAAATTTAACATGAATTTATGAATGATTATTTGAATTATATGAATATGTTTATTACCGCAAATATGACAAGTAATATAGAATTTATAATAAAAGAAGGGAAGGGGAACATTGAATAATGAAGAGCGATAATCCGTATTAATATCAAATTATGCAAGAAAGTTAATAATTACCAAGGTGAAACTATTGTCAGGTTTGTTATAAAATGTAAAATGATCTAGAACAGTGGTGGCTAACCTTTTTGGACTCCCCTGCCAGCACCCAGAAGGCAACGGGCCCTTCGTCTCCGTACATGTGCGAATGTCACCCTCACCCCATTCCCTTACCTGCACTGTGCATGCATGCACCTCCCAGCTGATTTTCAGCCTGTTTGAAGCCTTTTTCGGCCTTCCTGAGGCTCGGGGGAAGCCTCTGCAGCCGCGGGAGGCCAAAAAATGGGCCTTCCAGAAATACCAGAAATGTCAAAACGGGCCTGTTTTTCAGCCTCCAAAGGCTGCAGAGGCTTCGCCCAAGCCCCGGGGAGGGCAAAAATGGCCTCAAACAGGCCAAAAATCTGGGAGCTGTAAGGCACACGCATATGCAGTGCAGCTAGGTTTGGCTGGGGCTCACATGCCCGCACAAATGGCTCTGTGTGCCATCTGTGGCACGTATGCCATAGGTTCGCCACCATGGACCTAGAACCACAACTGTTCACACAATGATGTGTATATAGAAACAAAAAATAAAAAAAATGTATTGCAAAAATGAGCCTTAGACACCTCCTCCCAGGAGTGCCGTGTACAAGTGAGCCCCCGACATCATCTTTAAGATGACTTTGGTGCCCCATCTGACAAGGAGATTTCATACTCCTTTAACTCGAAAAGGCAGAGATCTTACACAGGCCCGGGAAGATTTTTACCCTGGATTAGATTGTAGACATGGATCAGAGGATATTTGATGCTTCTTACTTAGTCCTTCGACATTTGGAAGATGAATTTATAGTCCCAAATACTCAAGGGATGGAAGACCTGCTGTTACTCACAGCTCATGAATGAGTGAGTGGCTTTTCAATGCTGAATTATCTATGGATGTTTGCAATGAAATACAGTCAACTTTTACTGAAACGGTTCTGTAAAACGTCGCGTGCAGGTAGTCCTCCAACTTAAAGCAGTTCATTTAGTGACTGTTCAAAGTTAAGATGTCAGTGGAAAAAAGGAACTTGCCACCATTTTTCACACAACTATGGCAACATCGTTGATTTGCTTAACAACTGTGGCAAGAAATATTTAAAATGAGGCAAAATTTGCTTAGCAGAGGTCTCATTTGGTGACATAAATGTTGCATCAAGGACTACCCCCATACACATCTGAACGAATTCTGGGTGCGTGCACGTATAAGAATTTCATACTGTTTTTGTCCTGTGGCTTCTTTTTCCTTCTTTTTGTTATTTATTTTTTTTGTTATTTTTTTTCTTCTTCTGTTTTTTTAAAAATCAAGCTTAACACTGTTGCGTGCTTGTTTGATGAGAATTGAGAGGATCTACTGGCCTCTACCCGTGTTTCTCCAAATTTAAGACTGCATCTTATATTAAATTTTGCTACAAAAGATGCATTAGGACTTATTTTCCAGTTAGGTCTTAATTTTCTGGGAAATATGGTACTAAATTAATTAAAACTTGGACCACACATTTTGTGAACAGTTTTTATCCTGGAACTATAATTGCATTTAGCAATGAACTTAAGGACCACCATCAGTGAGCTGTTGGACAGTATTACTTGGTCTGTTGTGTGGATGCTTGTGTGTTTTTAGGGGGTGGGGAATTTTTGGTGGGTGGAGCGTGTATTTGGGGACTGTCATGTGTGTGTGTGTGTGTTGGTTTTGGTCTCTGGGTGTTATGTGAATTTCATTGTATGTTATACTGTGTGTGTATGTATATATATATATATATATATATATATATATATATATATATATATATGTCTGGCATTCAGCTTTGTTCGGGTATTTTCCCACGTGGTGCTTTTAAAGTTGTAGCAACGTTTCAGCAGAATCTCATCTGCCATCATCAGGCTTCTCTCTACAGAAGCCTGATGATGGCAGATGAGATTCTGCTGAAACGTTGCTACAACTTTAAAAACACAACTATTATGATGTGGGAAAATACCCGAACAAAGCTGAATGCCAGACATGTAAGTACCCGCGAAAACTTAAGAAAACATATATATGTATATATATATATATATGGATCTTTGCTTATTCGGGTTTTCTCCCGCGTAAGATTGGAAGTATCTAGGAAACGTTTCGATGAAGTCTCATTCATCATCTTCAGGCTTGTGTCTTCAGCTCTGTGCTTCTCAGAGTGCGGAGAAAACCCGAACAACCAAAGATCCACATACAAAAACCCGCAAGAACCTCAGAATGAATATATATATTGATTGAGTTCTTATGTTCTTCAATGCGTGCACTTATTCTTCTGTTAGTCTGTCCAATGTATGTGGTGGAGCAGGCAGTGCAAGGGATTTCGTATACTCCTTGATTTTCTAACTCGATTCTGTCCTTAGGGTTTCTTAGGATGGTGGATATCTTTCTGTTTGTGCAGAATGCTGTCTTAATGTTGTGTTTTTGGAGGATCTTGCTGATTTTGTCTGTAGTGCCATTTATATATGGGAGGAGGGCTTTGCCATTCTCTTGTTCTTTGTCTTGGATTTTGGCTTGCACTGCCTGCTCCACCACATACATTGGACAGACTAACAGAAGAATAAGTGCACGCATTGAAGAACATAAGAACTCAATCAAAAAGGAAGAACCGACCTCTTCCCTGGTCCAACACCTCAAAGCCACAGGACATGAGATTGACTTTAAAAATACCAGAACTATCTCCAAAACCAAACACTTCAGCAGCAGAATCATCAGAGAAGCCATAGAGATAGAAAAACGCCCACACAGCATGAATAAACGAGATGATGCCTCCCGCCTACCAGCCATTTGGAAACCCGCCCTCATGAACAGACGCGTACCTAACATGAAGAGTGACACCAGACCCACACCCCTGATAGCCACACAAGATACCACCACCACCACACTTCCACGTAGAAAGCAGACTCACACCCACACAGAAGATGAAACACAACCACGGACCAGAAGCTGCACTGCAGCTGCATCACTACTCACCTCAAACCCCTCTGAGCCATACATGAAGCGAACTGACCCCCACCATGAAGATGCAGCACGACCACGAACTCGAAGCCAAACAGCAAGATCACAGCTCATCAGCTCAAACCTTCCAGCAACTAAGACTAACCTGAGCACAATCAAGCCCCCACCTGAACAGAACATGCCTCCAGCCAATCAGAACACAGCCAACCCCCCAACCAATCAGAACACAGCCAAACCCCCAACCAATGAGAACACCCCCCCCATCCAATCAGAACACAGCCAAGCCCCCAGCCAATCAAGTCACACCCCCAGGAGCAGTTAAAAGGAAGAAGCAGCTGCAAGCTCACATCACTCTGAGAAGCACAGAGCTGAAGACCAAGCCTGAAGATGATGAATGAGACTTCATCGAAACGTTGCCCAGATACTTCCAATCTTACGCGGGAGAAAACCCGAATAACCAAAGATCCACATACAAGTACCCGCGAGAACCTCAGAAAACATATATATATATAGTTCTTTTAAAGTTGTAGCAACGTTTCAGCAGAATCTCATCTGCCATCATCAGGCTTCTGTAGAGAGAAGCCTAATGATGGCAGATGAGATTCTGCTGAAACGTTGCTACAACTTTAAAAGAACTACAATGATGTGGGAAAATACCCGAACAAAGCTGACTGAGGCTCTTAACTGGACCTTATTTGGGGGGTAGGGCTTATATTACAAACATCCTGGAAAAATGCTAGGGCTTATTTTCTAGTTAGGACCTATTTTCAAGGATATAAGGTATTAAATGCATTCGCCTGGCTGAGGCTCTTAACTGGGGCTTATTTTGGGGATAGGGCTTATATTACACGCATGATGAAAAATGATGAAAAATCATGCTAGGGCTTATTTTCCGGTTCTCTTGGGGGGGGAACACTGTATTTATCTCGACCCTCTGTCTCTGCAGAACCCCACTTCGTGGGCTCAGCATTCATCCAGGAGAGCAAAGGAAGCGATATCGGAGATGATGACAAAGTTTACTTTTTCTTCAGTGAGCGAGCAGTGGAATATGATTGCGACATTGACCAGGTGGTAGCCCGAGTGGCTCGGATCTGCAAGGTAGGCAGTGGTGCTTCTCTTTCTGAGGACTGGAAGGACTTCTGAACAAAACTTGGGGAGTTAGCGTAGCTCACTTAGCAACTGTTTCGCTTAGTAACATAAATTTTCAGCTCAGTTGTGGTTGTAGGTCAAGGACTTCCTGTAACATACAGTGATGACGTCCTACAGCCATATGGCGAACCTATGGTATGTGGTACACAGAGCCATTACTGCCAGTACGCAAGCCCTTGCCCAGAGCAGGTCTACTGTGCACCGGACAGCTGATTGTTGGGTATCTGGCACACATGGGTGGGGGTACGTGGGAGAGACGTGAGGCACAGGGGGTGCACGTATGTGCAGGGGGTGTGGGGGAGGACCCACGTGCATTCCCTTGAGCACGATTAGCTGCACAGGAGCCCAAAAAGGTTAGCCACCACTGTCCTACAGTCTTTCCTCATGTTCCCTCTAGACGTTGGCATGGGAATTGCAGTTAGGCGCTCCTGGTTGGGAACTCAAGGGTGAGAAGATAGCATCTCAAGGCCAATTGGGGTAACACAGAGGGGAGATTAAGTTATTCAAAGGCCGTTCTCTTTTCGGTTGGTGCAGGGCGATGTCGGCGGTGCTCGTACTTTGCAGAAAAGATGGACGACGTTTCTGAAGGCCCGGCTGCTGTGCTCAATTCCAGAACAGCAGCTGCACTTCAATCGGATCCAGGGGACCTACACGCTGAACGGCGATCACTGGCGTGAGACCAGCTTTTTTGGGGTCTTCCAAGCACGCTGGTAAGGCCCAACAGGATTTTTCAGAGAACAGCAGCCCAACGGCCTTTTGTTCTAACAGTGCCAATAAAATTGAACGTTGGCTACAGATTATTTTAAGCAAGAGGACACCACTGGATTCACCTCCCCTTTTGTTCTGACCAAGGTTTCCTGAGACCGTAATTAAGCACACGCTTAATCCAAACAACTCTTGTTTTATTTCAATGCTGGGAATTATGTTCATTCCCACCCCATAAGGAGTCCCAAACAGTCTCTCGAGATAAGCACCCACCTTTCTCTCCTTTGAATTGCTGCCAACAACTAAAGTGTCAAATTAACTGTAAAAAGCTAACCAGAGTACAAAGTCCACACAGTGCTTCAGGGTTTAATTCGAACAGAGCAAACAACATTGCTTCCTGCAAAGGCTCCTGTCCCTTTGTTCCTCTTTTATGTCTTATGGGAGGACCCAATCACCTCCAAACCTTATTCTCGAGTCGCCCCTTTTGGCTTAACTGTTCTTGCCTTCTGGCAGCTCTGCGCACGCACGCACTGGGAACAGGCTCCCCATGTTCATCTGCCTCACTGCTGTCAGATTCTGGAGGCTCCAGAGTCAGCACATAACTCTCAGATGGCCCTGGCCCCATCTTTGTGTCAGATGCAGGACTCTTGTCTGAGTCCTCCCCAGACTCCCAGATTGCCCAATGTTTCTCCCCACTGTCCGACTCTGCCATCAGCTCCGCAGGCTGCCAGTGGACCGCAATACCTTTGAAACTTGTGTTGCATTAAGGCTGTGAAGGAACCTATTGTGGCCTGTTGGTCTCTGGCCCCTCCAGCAGCCAAATCGGGGGAGGAGTGGGAATCAGGATCAGCATCAAAGCAAACTTGAACCCTCAACTGCCTGGTTTTCTTTCTGTTTCTTGCAGGGGAGACGTAGATGTTTCTGCCGTTTGCCAGTACCAGATCCTGGATGTGCAGAAAGTCTTCGAAGGTCCCTACAAGGAATACAGTGAAATTGCTCAGAAGTGGATTCGTTACTCCGACCAGGAACCCGTTCCCCGTCCAGGCGCTGTAAGTCCCATTTCCCCACCAAGGCAGGTACCCACCCACCCCCCATTGCTGGCTGGAGAATTGAGAGTTGAAGTCTATCTTAAAGTGGCCAAGGTTGAAAAACACAGCCCTAGATAATCACATTTTGTTGTGGCCTGTCGGCTGCTGGCCCCTCCAACAGCCAATTCAGATGAGGAGCAGGCGTGGGAATCAGGGTGAGCATCAAGGCAACCTCAGAGTTCAGAGGGGGAAGAAGGAGTGGAGCTGGCAGAGAGAGAAAGGGAGAGAGGTGGAGCCTGGGCCTTCCATCAGCCCTCAGATGGAGAGTCAACAGCCTCCAGGTCTGGAGGTGGCTGATGAGGAAGAAGAGGAACCGCTGGGTCCAATGCCTGATGCACAGAAGGCAGAGGAGAGAAGAGCAGTGGAAATCTATGGGCCGGTCCTTGGGATGGAAGAGCAACCACTGCTAGCGAAGCCCCACCCTAGTTCTGGGGATAAAAGGCAGGGGGCGGATATGTATTGATGTGGCAGACAACTATTCATCTCCTGGCCAGATGGACTTGTTAGCCTCCAGTGAGAGAAATTTTTTTTGCCTGGCGCTCCTAATAAAGGAATCTTTGAATTAACTTCAGAGGTTTTGTCGTGTTTGGAGAGCTGGGTCAGAACACACATCTTCTAGGCCATCCCTGTCAGGGAGGCCCATCCTTTTGAACTGACAAGTTTTTGCTAAGTCTCTATACTTGAAGCTCGAACCTAAATCCAGCTTCTCTTGTCCATTTTTGGTTCCAGTGTATCACAGATTGGCACCGTTACAACAGTTTCTCTACTTCTCTGGAGCTCCCAGACAACACCCTGAATTTTGCGAAGAAGCATCCTCTGATGGATAAGGCCGTGCCTCCGCATGGCAACCAGCCTTTGCTGGTCAAGAAGGATGCCAACTTCACCCAGCTCGTGGTGGAAAGAGTTCATGGGTTGGATGGCAAACCGTACGAAGTGCTGTACATCGGGACAGGTATGAGCTGAGGGAAGTTAGAAATAGCACTTAGCACTTAGATTTATATACCGCTTCACAGTGCTTTCCAGCCCTCTCTAAGCGGTTTACAGAGTCAGCCTCTTGCCCCCAACAATTGGGGTCCTCATTTGACCCACCTTGGAAGGACGGAAGGCTGAGTCAACCTTGAGCTGGTCAGGATTGAACTGCTAGCAGTGGGCAGAGTCATCCGGCAATCCTGCATTCTAACCACTGTGCCACGTGGCCCTGCCTTCCTGCCTGCCTTCCTTCTTTCCTTCCTTCGCAATCAGCAATAATGCTTAGACTTATATACCGCTTCACAATGCTTTTACAGTCCCTCTCTAAGTGGTTTACAGAGTCAGCCTCTTGCCCCCAACAATCTGGGTCCTCCTTTTACCCACTTTGGAAGAACAGAAGGCTGAGTCAACCTTGAGCCTGGTGAGAATTGAATTGCCAAATTGCAGGCAGCCAGCAGCCAGCAGAAGTAGCCTGCAGTACTGCGCTCTAACCACTGCGTAATTGTGGCTCAAAATTGCAGCAGTGTCCACATAATGAGTCTTGCTGGGTCAAAATTTTGCTGCATGATCATTTCTAGCTATAGCTGTTTTATCAAGGGAGAGTTTGGCACAGTGGTTAAAGGTAAGGGGATAGAAACCAGAAGGCCACGAGTTCTAGTCCAGCCTTAGGCCCAAAGCTAGCTGGATGACGTTGGACTGGGCCCTCAATCCAGGAAGTTAAAAGCAAAACATTTCTAAAACCACTGCCAAGAAGCCTGAAGGGATGTCTCCTTATACAGGCAGTCCTCCACTTAACGACCGCAATTGCGCTCCATATTTCCATTGCTAAACAAGGCAGTCGTTGAGTACAACATTTGCCCCCTTGTACAACATTTCCTGCCACGGCGGTTAAATGAGTCACTGCAATAGCTAAGTTAATAACACCGTTGTTAAGTGAATCGGGCTTTCCCATTGACTTGGCTTGTTCCGAAGGTTGCAAAAGGGGATCGCATTAACCGTTGTAAATATGAGTCGGGTACCAAGCACCTGAATTTTGATCACATGACCACAGGGCTGTTTCAAAGGTTTGTAAGTGTGAAAATTGGACATAAGCAGGGGTGGGCTTCAAAAGTGTTAGCGAGGGGTTCTCTGCCCGGTTGCTGTGTGGGCGTGGCCTAGTCAGCCTCCTGCACCGTGGGATAACTTCACATGGTCACTAAATGAACTGTTGTAAGTCAAGGATTACCTGTAATCGCCAGGAGTCGAAACCAACACAAAGGCACCCAAAAAAAGAAGTTGTTTTGTGCTTTAGCACATTTGGGCACGCACGAGCCTTTTTTGGTGTTCGTGTTTTAAGCGATACTTTTCCTGTATCTTCTGCTGACTCTCTCATAAAAGTTAATCGGAGAAATAGTTTGCATTATCTTGCCAGCCTTCGGCAGATATTTTCCCTTCAGTTCTGCTAGTTCAAAAAAAATTGATCAGAGACAGGAGACAAAATTTTAGGAGGGTTCGTGGGACGACAGATCTTTTTTCTTCTCCTGTTTGTCAACCAAGTGTGAAATGCCCCTTTGGAGACAAAGCTCTTTTCCTCTGCCATTTTTATTATTAGCAATTTCAAAGTGAGTAAATCACAACACTCTTCATCAAGGAGTGTATTCCGTCGGCAGCACTGTTTTTTAATTGCTTCTTCTAAACCACTTAGCTGATTTTTTTTAATAAACAAATCCTTCTTTTGATGCGTTCAGCAGAAAGTGATTAAAGCAGGAGGGGGAAAAAAGGAACAGCAAAGCAGAGAAGTAAAAAAAAAAAAAAAAAAGGCAATAACCCCCAACAGCTCATTTGAAACCCGGTCCTCCTGCGTTTCATCTAGCTGGATTGCAAAAAAAAAAAAAAAAAGCCACTGTCTCTTAAGAGAAGCCAACATAGATTAGGTCTGGCGAGCAATGCAATAATTATGACCGATGTTTGGATGCAGGGAAGCTGAACTGCCTTCATTTGGAAGGATGGGAGCACCCTAAGTGCCATTTACGAGGCTGGTGTGGGAATTGGATGTATCTGGTAAAGACAGGATGAAAAGGGGATGTTTGTTTACTCAGAGCATTTAAAGGGCCATCTGAATCAAACTCTGCAATTTCAAAATTGTCCTGTTGTTCTCTGTTCGATACCCACGCCTCTCTTAGCTGAGTCAAACCTGGTAGATCAAAACGTAGTTGGGTCCAAGTGGTAGCTAATGCCTTAAATTTGTGGTGAAGTAGACGCCATCCTTCGACCAGGGGTGGGATTCAAAAATCCCAACAACCGGTTCACTGCCCGGTTGCTGGGTGCACGGGGCCATGGTGGGCGGGGCCTACTGGAACTTCCTGTTTCCAGCTTCTGGTGGGCCTCCAGAACCCAGGGAGGCCATTTTGACCCTCCCGGAGGCTCTGGAAGGGTGAAAATGGCCTCCCCCGGGCTTTGGAGGCCCACCAGAAATAGGCCCATTTTGCCACTTCCGATTTCTCTGGGAAGGCTGTTTTTCATCCAAGGGTCCAGAGGCCTCCCCTGGGCCTCTGGGAGGGTGAAAATGGCCTCCCCGGGCTCTGGGGGCCCTCTGGAAGCCAGAAACAGGCCCATTTCCGGACTTGAAGAAGGCCTGTTTTTCCCCCCCTCTCCAGAAGCTCTGTGCAGGCCCTGCAATTACCTCCATTGAAAATGGGTCGTGTGGAGACTCCTGGGAGGGGAGGGGAGGGGCCAGCTTGTCGGTTGAAATACCAGTTCATTGAACCAGCTGCAACTTTAACATCCGGTTCATGTGAACCGGTCCGAACCAATAGAATCCCACCCCTGCCTTCGACCCAACAAAGTTGCATAACTTTGGCCCACTTTTAAACATTTCCTTTTTAAGGAAGGTGTTTCAAAGAGTTGCAAGGGACCTTGTAGGCCATCTAGTCCAACTCCCCACCCACCCAAGCAGGAGACCCTACACCACTTCTGACAAATGACAGTCCAGTCTCTTCTTGAAAGCTTCCAATGGTGAAGCTCCCACAACCTCTGAAGGCAACTTCTGTTCCATTGGTTGGTTGTTCTCAGGGTCAGAAAATTCCTCCTTATTTCCAGGTGGAATCTCTCCTTGATGAGTTTCCATCCATTGTTCCTTCTTGGGCCTTCGGGTGCTTTGCAGAATAGGTTGTTGAAAGGGTGACTGGCACTCAGATGCCAAAGATTCTGGAGGAAGCAAATTATCTGGACTCTTTTCAGGCTGGAGTGCCCTACTGAGATGACGTTGGTTGCAGTGATGGACAATCTCTGGAGGCCACAGGAACTTATAGGTGCAATTATCCTGGTCCTCATAAATCTCTCATTAGGCTTTTGTTACCAGTCAGCAGAAGTAGCCTGCAATACTGCATTTCAACCACTGCATCACCTCAGTGAATAGAATAGGATAGAATTTTAGAATAGGATAGAATTTTAGAATAGAATGCAGAATAAAATAGAATGCAGTGTAGTGTAGTGTAGTGTAGTGTAGAGTAGAACAGAACAGAACAGAACAGAACTGGTGATGTGTCATCTTTGACTCTCAATGAGGTTGTACAACCCTGGACAGAATTGGTACACAGTTTAGGAGTTCTCCTTGAGGCTCGTGCTCAAAAGAGCAGGTGAAAATTAAAGACAAAGGTGATTCAGAATACTTTCGGACATGGAATAAAATGTATGAATGGATAGCAAAAAGAGGTAGAAATTAGAGAAAGTAAGATTATGAAGGTTAATATATATATATATATATATATATATATATATATATATATATATATATATATATATATGATATATATTGAAAGTAAAGAGGTAGATAAATATAAATGTAGTAATTGATAAAAATGTAATTAACCTAACATAAGAAGATACCTAGATCAATTCTTTTGGTTATACTATTAGTACTATTATTATACTATTACTATTGCTATTGGTTTTTATATGTTGAGATTTATTACCAACGTATGTTGGTTGTGTTTTTATTTGTAAATAATGCTCTGCCAATGCACTGTTATTCAAAAATGTTTATCCTTTATTTTTAATATCAATCTATTCATCTCTGCACAGTCTCGTATTTTCCGAATTACATCCTCATCTGATGGAGTTGTCCCAGTTTCTTTCGGGATGCAATTCACGGGGATGGTTGTGATAATTAAAGCTCAATGGGACCACCTCTTTCTGAGGGCATCTACCTTTCATTAGGAGCATTTTTTTTTTAAAAAAAAATCAAGATGATACAGGGAAGCAGTCAAATCTATGAACAGCAAATGGTTTCCATATTGTCTCACTTTCTTGCTTGTCTTCTGCTAAGTCAGAACTTGGTCCAGCTAGCCCTGAGTTCTCAGCCATGACTAGCAGCCATCCCTGAACTTGTCCAGCCCTCTTGGAGGTGCTGGGGTTGACATTCTGTACGCAAAGCTGGTGTTTTCCACCAAGCGATGAACTTTCCTAAGGGAGGGGAAGGTTCTTAAAAGTCACTGAATTGTCTCCCGGTCTGGTTTTTGTGCAGAGAATGGCTGGTTGCACAAGGCGGTGGCCTTGTCTTCAGGTGTCCATCTCATAGAAGAACTGCAAGTTTTTGAGGAAGCTCAGCCCATCAAGAGCCTGGTGTTATCTGTCCCAAAGGTAAGAATGGTCCAGAATTCTTAGTCTTCCAGAATTCAAAGCTTCCAGAATTCTTAATCTTTGGCCACCCGGAGAATCAGAAGTCCTGGTGCTGTGGAGGAAAATGGAAGTTCTGCAGGTGGGGCTCTGGAGGGAAGCTCGTAGGCTGACCTGTGCACTGAGATGTCGTGGCGCATGTGCCATGAGTTTTGTCGCACCAGATTAACCAAGAAGTTGAAATAACAGTGGCTGTGGTTGTGTGATGATGCCTTCAGACACACCCCTGAGGTGTTATGGTGGATCTCTGCAGACATTCCTAGGGAAAATTGAGACCTAAGATAAAGTTGAAATGTCAGATAGCACTGATGCTTCCTCCCAGGGCTTTTCCTCACCAACCCAACCCAGAATGAATGCAGCAGCTTAAACCCATTATCTTACCTCTGATCATTGGTATGCAAAGGCGCCTGTTGGTGATAAGGATCTGGTGGAACAAAAGCCATTGAAGAAGAGGAGAAAGTTACTTGTCAGGAACTGCGAAGGCGTGGCCGAGAACCTAGATTCACAGAATATGCTGCGCCCAAGGCCAAGGTGGCTTAGCAGAATGGTTCAGTTCCCCCTCACATGGCTGCACCCAAGTGAATCAACTGGTTTAATGTGATGTTTTGGGGTCACCCAACAGGCTAAGGCACTGTCTGGGTGTCAGCATTCCAAGTAATGCACCCATTGAAAGGAGAACTCCGAGGCAGGTAGATTCCTCAAAGAGCAATTTATTGGATACACCACATTGCCCCCATCAATCTGGGTGCTTGTTTTACCCACCTCAGAAGGATGGGAGGCTGAGTCAATCTTGAGCTAGTCAGGATCAAACTGTTGGCAGTGGGTAGAGTCAGCCTGCAATACTGGATGAATGGATGGAAGGAAGGAAAGACAATAGCAATAGCTCTCAGACTTATGTACCACTTCACAATACTTTATAGTCCTCTCTAAGTGGTTTATAGAGTCAGCCTCTTGCCCCCAACTATCTGGGTCCTCATTTTACCCACCTCGGAAGGACGGGAGGCTGAGTCAACCTTGAGCCTGGTGGGATTCGAACTGCCAAATTGCAAGCAGGCAGCAAGCGGTCAGCAGAAGTAGCCTGCAGTACTGCACTCTGACCACTGCGCTTCCACAGCTCTAAATCATGGTCACGTGGGATGCTGAGCCAGCTGAGTGCCCAAACTGCGATCATGTCATGTTTGCCATTCTACTGAGCGACACACCTTCGCAAGCTGACAGCCTGACATCAGGGACGGGACGGGACAAAACCAAGACAGACTGTCCGATGAGAAGTACCATCTGTCTCAAGGTCACAAAAAAAGAAGACTGGGACCATTTCCCCAATAATTTGTGAACAACTAATTGGACATTGATAGATAACAAGGGGGTTGTCCAGGAGCAAAGGAAAGTTGACGCATAACCTTTGCACGCGAAAATCTCAGATCCGGCTTTGCCTCTTCTGCAACCACTTCTAACTTTAGTAAAGCATGCAGTACTTTGGGCTAAATATGGATCTTTCTTTCCTAATGGACCAAATTGGGACGGATAATTGTGATGATGGGGGTCAGCTATCAAAATGTTGAATCCAATCCCAAGTATTTTTTCAGGGGTCCATCATAAGTTTGAGCAGTCATTAAGCGATCGGTCATTAAGCAAGGATGACCTGTAATCCTTTTCTGTCCTCAGAGAGTCCTTTTTATTGGCTCCGACACACAAGTCATCCAGGTCCCCGTGGCTAATTGCAGCAAGTACCGGACGTGTTCCGACTGTATTCTCGCCAAGGATCCTTACTGTGCTTGGACTTGGAACGGAAGCCGCTGCGTCCGGATTGATGCATATGATGGGTAAGATGCTATGGAGTAGCTGGGGCAGTTTACAGAGCTTTTTTGCTCCCTTATGTAACCATAAGGTCTAGAAACCTGATCTTTCTAAATAAGGCTGTCCCCTTTGAAAGCTAAATGGTGCGTTCGAACAGGGAACTTGTACCTGCTGCCACCTTACTATGGGGTAACAGACTGACATGAACTGTTGGGAGAGGGGAATGTTTGGGTGGGTGACAGACTGCCATGAACTATGGCAAGGGAGGAATGCTTGGGGAAATGAAAGTAACTGTTGTATCTCCTTAAGTTGCTCCCTCAAGGTCACTCAGCTGGGAGAAGCAGGAGGCCACATACTAAACTAAACATCTTTGATCCAAATGCAATCCATTTGATCTCTAATAAACTATGACTTTCTCAACAAATGGAGCCAAGGATCATGTTTATTCAGAATTGTGGCAGGTCTGACAGCGAATCCAGTTTTGGTCCTGTTTTTTCTAATCCTTAGATCAGTGTTTCTTGGCCTTGGCTACTTGAAGAGGTGTGGATTTCAACTCCCAGAATTCCCCAGCCAGCATTGGGGAGCACAAGGGAGTTGAAGTCCACACACTTTCAAGTAGCCAAGGTTGAGTGGCCAAGGTTGATTGCCTTAAATTATTCCTCAGGGCTGTTGTCTAGCCTTGTTCTGTTTCTCACACGCCAAAAAATCATAGGATGGATATTTTATTTTATTTTGGTCTTTTACAGGACCTCTATATTATTCCAAGATTTGGGAATGGAGCCCATGATCTGTAATCCCTTGCGTTCTTCCAGACCAGGTCAGTCCTCCAAACAAATGTTTGATTATTTTTCACTGCTCTCTCTCCTATTTGATTGTCTATGTGTGTAGACGAAAAGAGTTTTATGCCTCTTGTCTTGAGTGTCCTAAAAGATAACCCTGAAGCTCTTATCAACACAATGGCGCCTTTTGAAAAGCTAGCTCAAGGACTGATGGAGATTGGCTTTTGATTTGGAATACTTTTTTTAAAAAGAAATATTGAGAAAATCTCAGTATTTATATCTACCGTGTTTCTCACAAAATAAGGCCGAGCCTTATTTTTTTTTTGACCCCCGAAAAAACGGCTAGGCCGTCTTTACGGGGGTGACTTAATTCCCCCTCCTTGCATCCTTAGGTGGGCAGGCAGCGACAGCTTGGAGGTTGACCTCGGCATTGGTGGGGCACTTCGTATCGGGAGACCTTGAAGGCAAAAGGAAGGCGGCAACAGGAGCGCCTGAACCCAAGTGTCTCCGCCGGGCTCCGGTTACAGGGAGGAGCCCTGGCTGGCTGTGCATGGCTGCGCCAAGCGCCGCGGCGTTGCTCTAAACGCCGCGGCAGCAAGGGAGAAGGGAAAGCAATGGTGGAGGAAGGTCTCCTGAAACGAAATGCCCCACCAACGCCAAAGTCAACGCAAGCAGCACCATATCCGGGTATGCAACAAAACTACTTCCTAACGGCAAGCCCCCCCCCGCCATTCCCCCCCATTTTGCATGTTTAATATAGGTCTTAATTTGGGGGGAGGGGCTTAATTTGATTTTATGCCGATAAAACATGCTGGGCCTTCCTATTGGTGGAGGCCGTATCGTTGGAGAAACACGGTACAAGCAGGAGTGGGCTTCAAAAATTAAAGGGTTCTCTACCTGATTGCTGGGCGGGTGTGGCCATGATGGGCATGGCGTAGTTGGCCTTCCCCATGGTGGGTGGGGGTCTTCACCCTCCCTGGGCTCCGGAAGCTTTTTTTAAGCCTCCTGGAAGACAAAAACGGCCTCCCTGGGCTCCGGAGGCGCTCTGGAAGCTGGAAACAGGCCCATTTCCAGCCTTCTTGAACTTCCGGGAGACCCTGTTTTTTGCCCTCCTCAAGCCTCAGCATATGCCCTGCACTTAGCTGCCTCCAAAACGGGCCTCCTGGGGGTTCCTAGGAGGAATGGGGCGGGGTGGGTGGGGCCAGCCAGAAGTGGGATTTGGAGGGTTCTCCGAAATGCACTGAATCTTCGCTTGGGGCTCTCCCGAACCCCTGTGTTCCGCTGTGTACAGCCCTATCTAGAAGTCCACACCCCAACGCGGGGGCCTTTTGTGGTGTGAACAGTTCCATGTGGTGGGTTAGGAAGAGGAGTGGTTAGAGGTCCTCTGCGTGTCTAGCGGCGTGAGACAGAATGAACTCTGGGCAGGATCAAAAGTGTAGCCTCTCGTGCACGCAGCCCTGTGATTGCAACCGGTTTCTCACAGTGGCTGGGTACTTATGGCAGACAATACCGCATAGTATTACCTGCACATCAAACGCAAGCTGCAGGCTCATACTTCATAAACTAGAGAACAGGAACGTGCTCCACATTCATAGCAAGTAGGAACTCTGCGCCGCAGGCTTCAGTGGCAGCTGTGAGTTTTGATCTCTCTCTCTCTCTCCCTCCCTCCCTCCCTCTCTCAATCTCTTTTCCTCTTAATTGCTCTTTTTATCTCAATCTCTTTTCCTCTTTCTCTCTCTCTCTCTCTCCCTCCCTCTTAAGTTCTTTGTCTTTCTCTCTCTCAATCTCTCTCTTTATTTCCCTCTCTCTCTTTTCCTCAATCTCTTTCTTTCTCTCCCTCTCAATCTCTTTCCTCTTTTTTTCTCTCTCTCCCTCTCTCTCAATCTTTCTCTCTCTTTTCTCTCTCTCTCTCTCTTTCTCTCCCCCCCACTCTTTTCCTCTCAATCTCTTTCTCTCGCTTTCTCAATCTCTCTCGCAGTCTCTCTCAATCTCTTTTCCTCTCTCAACCTCCCTTTCTCAATTTCTTTTCTTCTCTCTCTCTCTCTTTCAATCTCTTTTTCTGTCTCCTCCCTCCCTCTCTTTTAAGTTCAGTTTTTCATTTGCAGGTGTGCTTTAAATCTTTTATCCTTGCTGATTTGAAGTAGTTTTTTTTAAAAGGAAGGCAGTTGTTTTGTCTAATAGCTCCTTGGGGAAAGAAGCATCCCTCCCATATTCCTGCATTCTGTTTGTCTGCCTGTCTTCCTCTTAAATGCTTTTTGTTTATTGCAAGTGGTTTTAAGACCCTTCAATCACAAGACCCTAAACGTGTGCCGACAAAACATACTGTCTGCAGCAGTGTAGTAAATCAAAGTTACTATAGCCAAAATATGAAATAATAATAATAGGACTCCTCAGTAGGTAGATAAAAATGCCAAATCCAGTCTGAACATCTGGCTGAGTGTGCAACAAATAATATATCCTCCAACGCTACCTAAACAGTTCCTAGGTCCTTGGTTAGGACTCGAGCTGTTGAGCTACCAACCAGCCCCAAAGACTGTGAATCCCATGAAAGATTAACCAATAATAACAATAACAATAACAACAATAACAACTTCAATTTGTAAGTCCCGATACTTTGTTATTTTTTTTCTTTTTTTGCTGCATGTCTACAATTCGTGCATCACAATACCTGGTGAAAAAAATCACCAATTATCGGGACTTACAAATTGAAGTTAAGCGACTGTGGAAAAAGAAATCATGTGTTATTGTAATTGGAGCCCTTGGAGCAATACCTAAAGGGCTGCCTCGCTATTTGGAAATCCTGAATTTCTCAGACTTGAATACTCTGATTCTACAAAAAACCCACCCAACTTGGAACAGCTTATGTCCTCTGACGCTACCTGAACAGTTCCTAGGTCCTTGTTTAGGACTCGAACTGTTGAGCTACCAACCAGTCCCAAATTCTGTGAATCTCACTAAAGGTTTAATAGTAGTAGTAGTAGTAGTAGTAGTAGTAGTAATAATAATAATAATAATAATAATAATAATAATAATAATACAGCTGTGGCAAAAGAAAGGGAAGATGCTCCTTGAAAAGAATCCTAAAACAGCACATTGTCGGCATTGACAAAAATCACTATCAGTCAATTCCAAAAGGCAGCTTTACTTAGAACAGCTGACATCCTGTGACGAGACCTTTAACAACATCACACATCCACATCAGCCCATCCCAGGTCCTTGGGATAAAAATACCCAACCCAGTCTAAACATCTGTGTGATTGTGCAATGAACCACGATAACAAATCCAACATAATTTATAAAATTATCATAGAAACCATAACCACATAAAACCAGAGGGGTCATATTCATCCCCAGTGCAGGGACACATCCCATTTGAGCCTCCATCCTGAAATACAAATGCAAATGTTTTTTTAAAAAAAGCTTCCTGAATTTTTAAAAATACAGTTGCGATGGTTGGTAGGATACTCTGGATCAGAGTTTCTTCAGCTTGGCAACTTTAAGATGTATGGACTTCCAACTCCCAGAATTCTTCAGCCAGATAGGAAACCAGTTGGAAGTTCATGCATCTTAAAGTTGCCCCAAGATGGAGAAATACTGTCCCGGAATGGCTTGTCAATTTCAAAAACGTGTCAGTTCTCAGAGAAGCCAAGCTAATCAATTTCAGAATCCCTTCAGTATATGAGTAGTTCTTGACTTACAACCACCATTGAGCCACTCCAATCGTTCTCTGGCTAAAGCAAGAGATGTTCATTGAGTGAGTTTTGCTCCGTTTTGCGACTTTCCTTGCCAGCACCGTTAATAACTGAATCCCTGCACTTTCTTCAATGAGCAACACGGTTGTTTTAGCGAATCTGGCTTCCCCCCAATTGACTTCACTTGTGAGAAGGTCGCAAAAGGGGACCCTGGGACAAAACAATGGTCATAGATAGGAAGCCCCTGAATTTTGATCCCACGTTCAGGGGCATGCTGTGGAGGTCATAATTCTGAAAAACGGTTGTTAAATCCAGTGGTGGGATTAAAAAAAAATTCACTACCGGTTCTGAGGGCGTGGCTTGGTGGGCATGGCCATGCGACTGGGTGGGTGTGGCTTATTCTTTTTTCTTTTGCTTTTTTGCAGCCCCCACCTGTTTTGGGGGCCTTCTGGGCCTCAGAGGAGCCTCTAGAGGAGGAGTTTTTGCTCCCCTAAGGCTCTGAGGCTCAGGAAGAAAAAAAGAGCATAGGCGGGGCATGCAACACAGCTGATCTATGCACAGCTGATTTATGCACAGCTGATTGTTGGGAGGGAAGAAAAGAAATACCTTAGGTGAACATCAGGCAGGCAGGGTGAATGAGCATCGGGCAGGAGGGTGACTGGGTCAGGGGTATGGCCAGCCGGAACTTACTACCACTTCGGTGACCCATGCCAAATCCTTGCCACCGGTTTATGCGATCCGGTGCGAACCGGCTGAATACCACCACTGGTTAAGTCCCACTGCTCAGTGCTGTCTTTGATCAGTCACTGAACGAACTGTTGTAAGTCAACCTGTAGTTGCACAGCGCATGGAAGGCTCCCATCAGTGGAGCTGATAACACCAGTAAAATATATTCTATTCAACAGAGCATGGAAACAATAATTGCTCCAAAGTGCTACCAGCCGGAGAAATGAACAGATGCTGGAGGGAAGCAAGGACTGGTGGGAACAATGGTTGTATGTTCCGTGAGGGTAGCAGTTGTTGCATTGTCGGTGCAGATGTGGCCCAGCCTTCTCCCTTTAGTGTTCACACGCTGTCACTTTCATCCTCTGTGGGAGCTGGGTGGGAGGCAGACTGGAGGTGATCCACGGTTGGCCACAGTGGGATTGTCTGAATGGAGTCCTGGTGCTTATGGGAACAGACAGCAGCTGTTCCTTGTTCTTCCTCTTCATGGGAGAAGGAGGAGGATTATTGCCTTCGGTCTCAAATTGCAAAGCCCAAGTGTTAAATCCTTGCAGACAAGAACACCTGCCTGCACTATAGTGGGAAGCTGCTGGTGCATATTTTGAAGCTGCTCCTAGAGAGAAAGCAATGTTCACTTGCGGTCGGAAAGAACAGTGGAATAATAAAAATAATTAAAACTGACAAGCATCAGAGCAAATGGGATCCTTCTTAGATCAGAGACGGTTGGAACAGGAGGTCTTAACTCATCTGTATACTCTCTGGCTGGGCTAAAGGATCTCAGAGCTGGATTCAAAGGAAAGGAAACGAACAGGAAAGAAAGGAAAGGAAAAGAAAGGAAAGGAAAGGAAAAGAAAGGAAAGGAAAAGAAAGATTAGGAGTGACATGTATTTCAGTATTTCAGTATTTGAGGGGCTGCCACTAAGAAGAGGGGGTCAAATTATTCTCCAAAGCACCGGAGGGCAGGACAAGAAACAATGGATGGAAAGTAATCAAAAAGAAAAGCAATTAGAATTAAGGAGAACTTTCCTAACAGGGAGGACAATTAACCAGTGGAACAGCTTGCCACCAGAAATCATGGGGACTCCATCACTGGAGTTTTTTAAGAAGACATTGGACAGTCACTTGTCTGAGATTGTATAGGTTCTCCTGCTTGAGCAGGGCGCTGGACTAGAAGACCTCCAAGGTCCCTTCCAAGCTCTATTCTAAAATTCTATTCATACAACATGCTTACAAATACATACAACCCAGGCTTCCAAATGCAAAGATTAAACCACCACAGTCTTTAAGTTGCACAACATGCTGAAAAAAGGGGATGAGTTTTCCCCACAATGCAGACCCCCCCCCCAAGGGGGAGGGAGGGAGGGGGAGAGAGAGAGAGAAAGATTTCAACTGATCTTAGCTTGATGCCAGCCTAGACCATAAGAATAATCTCCTTTTTGTTGTCACAACAACCCATTAAAATGATGTAATGGGATCAGACATGGAAGAATAATTGATTACAATGTAATTGTGCAAATTTCCAGAGCTCTAAAAGGCATTTAAGTGTAGAATGTTTCAGTGGTACAAATCATTCTCCATAACAACCAATATCCCTGCTTATTTAAATCTATACTACCCTGATGACATAATTCACAAGGAAAGTGTTTTCATGTTTATGGCTCTGCCCAGCAGCACTTCACCCATCAAGGAAGCCATAGGAGACAAAAAATGGTCACCAAGATCAAACTCAGTTGCCACTTTCCCTGACAGACCAAAGCACAGGATTGCCATATAACTTGATGGCATCTCCACAGCTTCTCTTGAGAATGGACCCCAATCTGTCATTTTTAACATGGAGACCCAAAAGGAGAAAATGTTAAATTCTAGAGATAATCTAAATCTGGAGATGTGATGGTTAGAAGGAATAACTGGGAGGAACAAGAAGAGTTGTAACCAAGACAACAATCAGATAAAAGAAATTTGAGGCTAGGGCAGAAATGTAATTTGAGAAAGCATCTCAGACAAAAACCTTCCTTAATTCGCACGAAGATAAGGGGTGGGGGGCGGTGAAGCACACTGAGACTTGCAAGATTCTGTGCCTGTAATTTTACAATAAAGAGTAGTACGGTAGAGGCCTGCATGGCTTTGACTTTCTAGTCGGGTCTGTCGTGAAGGACTGATATGAATTGTGATGACCCAAAGGGGCGTGGCACAAAGGCAACACAGTCAGATAATCAGTAGGAGTCCCTTTATTAGCTCCAACTTTGCCCTCAATGTCTTGGTTACCTTTTGGCTAGAGAAAAACTCTCCCAGGAACAGCCTTTGGCTGCAGAGAATTAAGTCCAAAACATGGTCA
The DNA here is from genome assembly GCA_033807585.1 of Hydrophis major. Classification (NCBI taxonomy): domain Eukaryota; kingdom Metazoa; phylum Chordata; class Lepidosauria; order Squamata; family Elapidae; genus Hydrophis; species Hydrophis major. The sequence goes on along the minus strand of CM066334.1, from coordinate 24,617,841 downwards.
ACACAAACTGTAACTATAATCAAGCCAAAATGAGGTTATTAGTCTGGCAGGGCAGGAGCAAGAATTCCAGACATGAAGAAATGGCAGGTTGGGAGGATGCCAGGAAAGCAAATAACCAAAGTCAATACAAGATAAACTCACTTTTCTTCCCAGTAGACGCCGCGCTCAGCCTGCATCTCTTTTAAACTCTCATTCCCAGGTGTGGCCAATGAAGGGAATCAGGGCCCTTTCCTCCCCTGTAAGCCATGCAACCCACGTTGCTCTCTGCATGCCCTAGGATGAAGAGGGGGTAGGCCTGGGTCTTCTTGTGAATTCCCTCTCCCTTGTTCTCCCTGCTCTGCCCAGCCGGACTTTGCCCTTCCCCAGTTTCCTCCACAGTCAATGGAGCCACACTCCCCCTCCCTGTCAGCTGTTTGTCTTCCTCCTCGGATTTTAGATTGGGGGGGGGCATGACATGAATCAACATGACATTCCATTAATGGTCTAAATTTAAGTGAAAATAATGTTATGTCACAGCCAACGTGTGTAGTCCCTGAACAATCCTTTTCAAGGACCAAGCTCTTAGACCCTCAAACTTCATCATTGGAAGTTTTTAAGAAGACACTTTGCAGTCACTTGTCTGAGATTGTATAGGTTCTCCTGCTTGAGCAGGGGGCTGGACTAGAAGACCTCCAAGGTCCCTTCCAGCTCTATTCTAACTTCTAAATCTTCCTCCTTTCAAACAGATTCTTAGCCAAACCTGGTATTCTCAGGAAAAGAAGCTTTACTGCTACCTACCATTTCTCCAGATTAGATCCACTTGATTTTTTTAAAAATTGTAATTTTACACTGAAGTATGAACTACAGACCTTCTTGAGGTCTGTTGATCTTGCTTTGGACTCTATTCTATTATTTGTTTTATGAAACAATTTCTAGACCTTAAAACAGGGGTCCCCAACCACTGGGCCTTGGTTCATTCGGAACCAGATCACACAAGTGGTGAGTGCCCGCTGTTTGTGCCAATGGAGCTGCTCACACTCGTGTGCGTGCCTGCTACTCACACAGAACTATCCCCTCCCTTCCCCTCTGCTGGGCCGCCAAGCCAGAAAATTTGGGAACCACCGCCTTAAATGCGTTCAGTAATTTTTCCCAAGTTACCCTCTTCCAGATGAGTTGGACTTCAGATCTCATCATCCTCAGTTGGTATCACCAAAAGGAAAGGCAGGTGTTTGGCTTTAAAGGACCATAAGATATTTTGGAGCCCAGTGGAGTGAAAAAACACAATATCGTTGCTTTTAAATAATGAACGCCTGTTTCTATAAGTTCTTTGCAAAGTTTCAAATCCTGGGTACAAGGAAGGCTTGTTTCATTGCAGCTCGGGATTTTTTAAAAAAAGGAAAGGACAGGGAAGTCTGAGTGTGCCTGCTGTCACATGTCCATCATGAATAAAAACTAGGCGCCTTTGTCAGTTGAGCTAAAGACTTCCTTTGTTTGGTTTCAGTTTTTCAATCGTATTTTCAGGACTTCTCGTGCATGCTGAAGTTTGAAATCTTTTTAATGTTGATAGAATTAACCCCAGTCCATTCTTTTGTCTCATACTTGTCTCCTCCACAGGGACCAAGTTCATTTCCAAGAACATCACCGCCATGGTTGGGATGGACCTGGTGCTACCTTGCCAGCTCACCTCCAACCTCGCTAAGGCCTTGTGGACCTTCAATGGGCGGGATTTGGCGGAAAGCCAAGCTTCGGTTGTCTACGATGCTCATCTTCAGGCACTGATTGTCTTGGACATCCGCCTGAAGCATTCTGGGTTGTATAAGTGCATCCAGCTAGAAGAGATGAATGAACTGATGACTGAGAGTTACCAGGTCACTGTGTTGGCTGACCCCGCCCTGTCACTGGAGACCCGGGCTCCCTTGGACAACCTGGGCCTGGTTTGGGTGGTGGTGATTGCTCTCTCGGCCATCTGTGTGGTTCTCCTGCTTGTGGTCTTCTCCCTGAAGCGCAGGCTCAAAGAAGAGCGCGAGAAAGGCTCCAAGGCCATTGAAAGCACCCTTGTCTACCCCATCGAGATGCCCAAAGAGCCCAAGAGCCCCACTTTTATTCCCAGCACCACCTCAGACTCTGACGAGAAGCTCTGGGACCCCGCCAGCTACTACTACTCAGATGGCTCCCTCAAGATCGTCCCGGGTCACGCCGTCTGCCAGAACGGGGGCACCACTCCCTCGCCCACCACGAATGGCATTCCCGGCCAACCCTTGCAGTCTCCCCACCTCCACTCGCCCAACCGCATCAACCTGAGCAACATCCGCGGCTCCTCTTCCAACGGCTACATCCGCCTCAATTTGGGCACCGAGGAGCGGCCGGACTACAGTGACTTGGCCGAGGAGCTGCGTCGGAAGTTGAAGCAGAGACAAGCTTTGCCCGACTCGAATCCCGAGGAGTCTTCAGTATGAGCTGCCCTGTGGACTTGTTGGACCAATTACTCAACTACCTCATCTCCTAGGCCAGGGTCGCAGCCCGCCGCCAAAACGACTCTTTTTAAGACAAAGACTCCGGACACTTTTGTAAGAGGCTTCCTCACATCCCCAATTTTGATACACACTGCCAAGAACACCCCTTTCTCCTCACACCCTCCTGCCTTGTTCAGTGTTTTCCACTGTGCTTCCTTTTGGGGCTGTTCCGGGACTTTGTGAGTGGTGGTCTTCATTCTTTCCTCTTGGATGTTGAGTTTGAGCCTCTTAGAGACTTGCCTTTGGCAGGGAGACCCCCTGAGCCGAACCCACTACCCTGTTTCTGATCTAGCTGCGTGGGGATGGGGTTGAAACGGTTGTGCGAAAAGCAAGCCGGAGCATCATTCCCCGTGGCAGGGTTGTGTTTCGCTTCCTTGCCACGTTTCTCTCTTCTTCCTGGCTTGACTGCAAGAGTTGGACTCTGCAGTAGTGATTCTTCCCAAAAGGATAGGGGACCCAGGAGGAGGGCAAATCAGCCCCTGTCCCAAAGTAGGACCACTTTGGGGGGGGGGGACCTCAGAAAGGCAGGCGTCCTAAGGAGCCAGAGACCAGGTGTTCGTTGGGAAGCTCAACCAAAGAGAAAGAATACGTTGGGGGCTGAGGAGTGCTCTTAGCCATAGCTTGGCCTCCTTTCTTACAGCCACGTTTAGAAGTGTGTAAAAGAGAGGCACACTCAACCCACACAAGACCTTTCCTTTTCCAGCAGCAGGTGAGACACCTTTGGAGGGGGGGGGGTGAGGAATACTTGGTCCTGATGTCCTTCTGGAGATCTGAGGTCCCTAAAGTAGGAGGGAGGAGGTAAAACTTTTCAAGCATTTGTTCAGCAGTTTTAAAGAGGTGTCTCTTTGCCCCCCTTAAACTCTCCTTGCATCTTCACCGAAACATAAAAGGCACCCCGATGTTTTGATCCCATCCATTTTGGGGATTTCTTTGGACCACGTGCAAAGGAGGAGGTTGTCTGGGGTGATTCCAAGGAAGGCAAGCATTGGGGAGTCAATCCCACGTGGCACACGCTCTGCTGGTGCCTTGCACTTTCCCTTGGCAGAAAAGTGGTACAGGTAGGAGAATCCACACACACACAAACCCCTCCCTCCCAAAATGTGCCATCGGGGCTATTTTGTATCCTCTGCCCTGTCTCCTTCATAATGCCCCCTTTCCTGAGGGATGCACGCAACTACAAGAAATTTTATGTGTGCAATTTGCACACTCGGTCATGCCCGCAATGGTGTCCTGCGGACAGATTAAGGGAAACAAGTACCATCACATATTCCATCCCACAAATTACATTCTCGGCATCCTTCAGTATCATAACACATGTGAAATTCTGTTCCTATCTGTGTGTGTGTGAGAGAGAGAGAGAAAGAGAGATGGAGAGAGAAGGGCTTTCTCAATCCAAGGTGCTTCACTGGGTTAAACAAAGACCTTTGCAGATGTCAGTCATCCAACTTGTGAATCGGTTGGTGGCCACCTTGGTTCGTTTTGGGATGATGTGCAAGCCTGGCATCCATTCGGTGCATTTAGGGTTTCCTGTATTGGGCGAATCCAGAATGTTATTGAAATCGGGGTTAAAAGGTATCGTGTGATTATAATCCGCGTCGGGAGAGTGAGAAAGAGAATTGTGCTTTCTCAGGAAAGGAACAGAACCAGATTCTTCTGCCCTCCCATTTTCCATAGGGAGCATGCAATTCCCTACATTCATTTCAGCCCCTGCGTTGAAATCGTCTGCGTGGCCCATCATCCCCTTTCGTATCCCGCATGCTTTTCATTCCACCGTCACCATCGGATGTTCATTTTCCTCCTTCCTGAAAACACTACTATGTACATAAAGAAACACACTCCCTTATTTCCCCAGCTGAGCTGACCCACCCTGAATTGTAATTTATTTGTTATTAAAATGTATTTATTTGACGAAAATGTACAAATATTTTTATACTAATAATAAAATGAAAAGAAGAAGACGAAATGGGGAGGAATAAAACCCAGGCTTGTCTTGCTGTGTTCCTGGTGGTTAACCTCCTTCCCAGTCACCCATAAGATTGCATTTAGACTTATATACCACTCTACAGGCCTCTCTAAGCAGTTTAATAACAGAGTCAGCCTGTTGCCTCAACAATTTGGGTCCTCGTTTTATCAACCTCGGAAGGATGGAAGGCTGAGTCAACTTTGAACCTGGGCCAGTGAAACTGCTGACAGTCAGCAGAATTAGCCTGCTATAATTGCATTCTAACCACTGTGCCACCATGGCTCTTAGATGCTGAATATTTATGCTGTTTTGGGGGCTATCTGTGCTCCACAGCTCCACCAGTTGAATTGGACCGGAAGGGGTAAAGTCAAAGCGGAGTTAATGGAGGGGAAGGAACTCTTATGGAGAGTGTCTATGGAGATTCTCAGTCACTGTTTGGGCAAATCGGTAACTTAATGGGTAGTTAATTTTATGGCCAGTTTGGTGAACTGGCAAATCCCACCCCTGGCTGCCCCTGCCCATCCCCCCCCCCAGGAAGTCCCCACATGGCCCATTTTGGTCCCAGAGCAGAGGCTCAGGGAGGGTGAAAAATGGACCTCCCGGAAGGCCGGGAACAAGCCTGTTTCTGGCCTCCAGAGCCAGGGAGGCTATTTTTGCCCTCCTGGAGGCTTGAGGAAAGCCTCTAGAGCCTGGGGAGGGCAAAAAACTGGATTCCCGGGAGTTCTGGAAGTTTCCGACCTCTGGAGGGCCTCCAGAGCCCGGGAAGGGTGAAAAATGGGCCTCCTGGAAGTTCTGGAAGTTTCCGGCCTCCAGAGGGCCTCCAGGGAGGCTGCTTTCCCCCTCCTAGAGGCTTGAGGAAAGCTTCCAGAGATAGGAGAGGGTAAAAACAACCCCCCCCATGGTGCAGGAGGCCGATTAGGCCACACCTACCATGGCCACACCACGCAGCAACTGGACAGAAAACTGGTTGCTAACATTTTTGAAGTCCGCCCTTGTGTAATGACACCATCTACCTCCTGTTTACAATATTCCCTATCTCCAAGAAGCTCCTATAGCCATTCACACTGATTCAGATGACCCCGCGGGCACAGATGTAGCCACAGGAACTCTCAGGGAGAGCACTAATGACCAGATGACTGCAAAAAAATATAGTCTTTCTACCTCCCCCCACCCCCCATCCAGTCAACTGAAGAAACATAAACGAGAAGCGAAACTTCTTCTCAAGGGAAAAACACATAATTATTTGGCTTTTGACAAAGTGTCTTTGAGACTCCTGTCACCAAGGGTCTCTTGGTCTAAACTGCACCTTCTCAAAGACTTTTCAGTGGATAGGAAATAGCTCCCTTTGCTTTCTCCAGCAAGGATGAGAAAAGAGGAGACTCCCGCCCAGTGGTGGTATGCTACCGGTTCAGACCAGTTTGGCAGAACTGGTAGTAAAAAGAAGCCAACGATCGGCTGAGAGGAGGAAAAAAAGCTGACAATCAGCTGAGAGGAGGAAAAAAGCTGACGATCAGCTGAGAGGAGGAAAAAAGCTGATGATCAGCTGAGAGGAGGAAAAAAGCTGACGATCAGCTGAGAGGAGGAAAAAAAGCTGACGATCAGCTGAGAGGAGGAAAAAAGCTGACGATCAGCTGAGAGGAGGAAAAAAGCTGACGATCAGCTGAGAGGAGGAAAAAGCTGGGGATCAGCTGAGAGGAGGAAAACAGCTGATGATCAGCTAAGAGGGGGAAAAAAGCTGACGATCAGCAGAGGAGGAAAACAGCTGACGATCAGCTGAGGAGGAAAACAGCTGACGATCAGCTGAGGAGGAAAACAGCTGACGATCAGTTGAGAGGAGGAAAAAAGCTGACGGTCAGCTGAGAGGAGGAAAAAAGCTGACGATCAGCTGAGAGGAGGAAAAAAGCTGACAATCAGTTGAGAGGAGGAAAAAAGCTGACGATCAGCTGAGAGGAGGAAAAAAGCTGATGATCAGCTGAGAGGAAAAAAGCTGACATCAGCTGAGAGGAGGAAAAAAGCTGACAATCAGCTGAGAGGAGGAAAAAAGCTGACAATCAGCTGAGAGGAAAAGGAAGAGAAAGTGCAGGATCGTTCCTCCCACATGCCCTTGTGCTTTTCTTTATCCTCTCAGCTGATTGGCGCTGCAGGTCTCAGCTGGTGTGGGGAAAGCGGCGCACCAGCATTAGGCAACGCGCGCCAACCAAGCCACGCCCACTGAACCAGTGGTAAAACAATTTGAATCATACAACTGCTCCCACCAATCCCCAGCTGTGATTACCACCAGTGGTGGGATTCAGCCAGGACGCACCACTTGGGGAGAACCGTTTGTTAACTTTCTGAGCAGTTTGGCAAACTGGTTGTTGGAAGAAATCATCAGGGCAGAGAATCAGTGGCGAAATGATTGGAATCCCACCACTGGTTATCACCATCCAGAGAGAACGTCAGGAGTCTCCTCGGCCAAAAGGAAGGAAGAGCCAAAATCCAGAAAGAGATTTTTTTTTTTTTCAGCTTCTCTGGCAGCCATTTTATGCCCAATGAGCCGAGCTGCTTTAAGATTGCAATGCAGAAAAGCTCAAACTTGAAGGCTAAAAAATGAAAAGCTTGATCAGGCCACAATTGGGGAAGGGCAAAAAAAAAAAAAAGGAAGACCGAGAGGATATCTGAGGTTTCATGTAGAGAGGCAGAAGAGAACAGAAGGCAAAATTGTTGAACAGCACGAGAAAGGCAAAGATATATTTGGATAAGGTTGCAAACAAAGGAACAAACAAAGCAAGTTGTTCCCAAGTGGAATCGTCCCCCTCCCATGGATAAATTCTGCTTCCATCAAATTTCCCTCCTAAGATGAAAGTTGTCAGAAGAGGATAAGCTTTCCTTCTTTTCTGCCCCCTCCCCAATTAAAAAAAAACAAGGATGATTAGAGGGCCGGAGGCTAAAACCTATGAAGAATTGGTTGCAGGAAATGGGTACATTTAGTTTAAGGAAAAGTAGGACTAAGGATGACTTGATAGCAGTGTTCCAATATCTGAGGGGCTGCCACAAAGAAGAGGGCGGGGGGGGGGGTCAACCTATTTTCCAAATCACCAAAAGGCAGGATAACAGCTAACACATAATCAGAGTTGGAAAGGACCTTGTAGGTCATCTAGCTCAACCCTCCTTCTCCAGGAGAAGAAGCAAGAGAGGGAAACTGATCAAGGAGAGAAGCAATTTAAAACTGAGGAGAAATTTCCTGATAGACCAGATTGCCTTCTGAAGTTGTGGGTGCTTCATCACAGGAGGCTTTTTAAAGAAGAAACTGGACCGCCCCCCTGTCTGAAATGGTATGGGGGGTCTCATGCTTGAGCCAAGGGGCTGGACTAGAAGACCTCCAAGGTCCCTTCCAACTCTGTTCGATGTTCTAATTCTGGAAATCTTTATTAGCCTGTTAGTATCCATGGGAGCTGCTTTCCACTGATCCTGGGTGAATGGCATGGTTCAAGCTCTTTATGTTTTCTTCCTCCACATCATTTGTGAGCTCATGGAAACTGAGCTGCAGGCCTATAAAAGGAGATTTCTGTCTTCCCGGCGCTCCAAAGGGCAAAAGAGGGACCCCTCCCAGCCCTTCTGTTGGCACCCGGCTCTGGGTGAGGAGGGAGGGAGGGGATGCAGAAATCCTTTAGAGCAGCTGGTAGATTAATGGGCTGAGCTTTCTCTTCTTGTAATGCACTCCCGTTCCTGTTGATTTATACCTGCACACCTATTAAGAACAAACACAGTGGAAGGTTTTTAAGGAAAGGGGGAGTTTTCCCTCCTCCCCAGCCTTTCTTTTTTTCTTATTTGTGACTTCCAGCCAAGAACAATCCATAGGATGGATGATTCGGCTCACCCTTTGGCCCCACCTGAGCCGGAGCAACGATGAAATGTATTGGAGAGGGCAGCTGGCTCAATTTAGTAGGGATTCAGGTGTCCTAGAGTGGACGAACTGCTTTGCAGGAACCAGCAATAAGCCCTGTAGAGAATCTCAGTCCTCCAGGTCATGGCTGTCCCAAAGGTGCCTTTTTTTCAGGAGGTAGCTGGACTTTCTGGTTTTTTTCTTTTGAAGACGTTTCACATCTCATCCAAGAAGCTTCTTCAGCTCTGACAGGATGGTGGGGAAGGAAAGGATTTATACTCCTTGCAGAAAAGCTGGTTATTTACATCCTTTTAGAGGGTTGTTGAGGCCACTTGGAGGTTTATCTGTGTCCTCAGGGTCACCTGAGTGGTGAAAATAGTTCCTGTAGTCTGCAATTTTTCTCTCTGAAAATCCATTCCTTCTCCCACACCATTCCAAGGGTGCTCATCCCAAATTGCATAGCTAAAAGTCTGTAGTCATCCAGGTCATAGTTGTCCCAAAGGGGCTTTTTTCAGGAGGTAGCTGAACTTTCTTGTTTTTTTCTTTTGAAGACGTTTCACTTCTCATCCAAGAAGCTTCTTCAGCTCTGACAGGATAGTAGGGAAGGGAAGGATTTAAATTCCTGGCCATTTGCATCCTTTTAGAAGGTTGTTGAAGCACTTGGAGGTTTACTCAGGTGGTCCCAAGGACACATAAACTTCCAAGTGGCCTCAACAACCCTCTAAAAGGAGACAAATGACAAGTTGTCTTCAAGGAATATAAATCGTTCCATCATTTCCCACTATCCTGTCAGAACTGAAGAAGCTTCTTGATTGAGAAGCGAAACATCTTCAGAAGAAAAAACTAGAAAACCTAGTTGCCTTCTGAAAAAGCATCTTTGGGATGAGCCAGCCATGTGCTGCAGCTGCCAAAAAAGGCTCCTTGGCTGCGTCAACAGAGAGTCAAAATCAAGGGAAGTGACGGCACCACTTCATATTGAACTGGTAAAACCACACTTGAAAAATTGTGTCCAGTTCTGGTGCTATATAGAGACAGACACACTGTTAAGCCTGGTTTCCCCAACCAGGGTTAGGGAGACAAGCTAAACAGAATGTGCAGCTTAGTCAGATAGGCACACAGATAAATGAGTGAGCTAAGCTTGTATGTTTATTAACATACAGTAAAAATAACAGATACGCTTGTGCTATCAAAAATATAGTTTATTCCATTATGAGTTCATAGCATAGTCAAAATAACAGTCCAATAGTCATGTATCATTTAGTCAGTCCATTCAGGAATATTCAGTTAGCAAAGTCCGTGTTGAATACCCTATGTCAGTTCACTTACAAGTCTGTCCTTTGTTTTCTCTCCCGTTCGAGCAATGCAGTCTTGTGTCCTTGCAGTAATCAGGAACTTCAAAGCCAGAGAGAGAGCAAGCTGCCGTCTTGCTTCTTTTAAAGTGCTTTCACAACCACTCCCTTAATTACTATCCCACAGTTAAAGTTGCAGACACTTTAACATACAAACTATTATTACATATTATTATTTACCTAAACCAGTTAGGGTAAAACAATGTTATCCCTAACATTCTCCCCTTTTAGGAAATAATAATATAACTATTTACATCTTTAAATCATATTTGTTACAACTCTCTTTAAACTTAGTTACTCCTTGAGCTTTTGTAAATTGGTCTGCAATGTTTTCTTCTGTCATGCAGTATTCCAATTTAATTAGCCCATTCTTTACAGATTCTCTAACATTTAAGTATCTTAAATCAGTATGCTTTGATCTAGTTTTTACAGCAATACTAGTAGCTAACTTTATAGCTGCTTGGTTATCCTCGAACACAATAATGGAATCTTTTACAGTTATACCCATGTCTAATAATAACTGTTTGTACAAAATCAAATCAGCGCATAGTAATGACAGACATGAAAATTCCGCTTCCATCGTGGACAAACTAATATGCTGTTGTCTGATTGACCTCCACCCTATTAGTGTCTTTCCAAATAATATAGCCATCCCAGATGTTGATTTTCTTGTGTTTATATCAGTTGCAAAACTTGCATCTGCATAGGCACTAAGACTCAAATCACCATTTGGTTCTATATACAATGCATGGTTCATTGTTCCTTTAAGATATCTTAAAATTCTCTTTAATGATTGCCAATGACATTGATGTGGATCTGAATTAAAACGTGCCAGCTGATTTACACTATAAGCTATATCTGGCCTAGACCAATTGCTTATATATGATAAGCTACCAATCAAAGATTGATATATAGACTTATCAAATTTGGGACTTTGATCATCAGTTTGGCAAACTTCCTGACTCATTGGAGTCTTTGCCGGTTTACAAAGTTCCATTTTAAACGTTTTAATTAATTGGCAAATTTTATCTTCTTGAGATATCTTAAAACCATTTTTTGTTTTGTTAATTGTCAATCCTAGATACTTTTTAATTTCACCTAAATGCTTTAATTTTATCTTTTTGGCTAATAATGATATAATCTCATTAGCTTCATTATTAGTCTTAGTTATCAAAGCAATATCATCTGTAAATAATAACAATAATGACACCGTTCCATTATTTTCTCTTTTAAACACACATGGATCTGCTAAACCAGATTTAAAACCTATATTGTTTAACTCTTTCACAATATATTGGTTCCACTCAAACCCAGATTGTTTCAACCCGTAAAGACTCTTTTTGAGTTTCCAACAATCATTACTATTTACTTTATTGTCTTTTATACCTACTGGTTTTCTTAAATATATAGTGTGCTGCAATGGTGCATGCAGATAAGCAGTTTCTACATCTAAATGGTTAATGACATAGTTTTTCTTAGTTGCCCACACTAATGCTGCTCTTAAAGATGTTGCTTTAAGACTTGGTGCAAAAACTTCATCATAATCAAATGCAGTTTGATTAAATCCTTGAGCTACTAACCTAGCTTTATGGGTAACAGTCCCATCATTTCCAGTTTTTACTTTAAATATCCATTTGCACCCAATGGATTTTTCTCCTGGAGGTAATTTAGCATCTTCATAAACTTTCATTACCTTTAATGAATTTAGTTCTTTTTCCATTGCCTTTTGCCAATTCTCCTGATCCTTAGCAGGATACATCCTAAGTTCATCTACACTAGTTGGAACTTTAGTTACTTGGCAAACTATACTTGCTTGATACCTATCAGGTGGTCTAGTTACACGTGTAGTACGTCTAGGTATTACAGGACTTACAGGTGGACTTTCATTTATTAACTCTTCCTGATCACTATACTTGCTTGATACCTATCAGGTGGTCTAGTTATACGTGTAGTACGTCTAGGTATTACAGGACTTACAGGTGAACTTTCATTTATTAACTCTTCTTGATTATCTAACTCTTCCTGATCAACTGTTTCCTCTTGTTCTGGTCCTATTTGCTCTTTTTGGACTTCTTCTTTAATTGGACTCTTCTTATAACTAGTCTGATCTTTCTGCCTTTTGTAGGGTTCAATAATTACTTCATTATTTAAATCTTGCTCTAATCTATTCCATCCTACATGTTCTAGGAATTTTGCACTAGCACTGGTGTAAACTTTAGATGTACCTGGTTCCCAGAATCTATAAGATCTATGATTAGATGTATATCCTACAAAATATAATCTTTTAGCTCTATGTTGTCCTTTGTGTCTAAGTTGTGAAGGGATATGCACCCATGTTGGTGCTCCAAATGTGTGCATGTAACTTAAATCAGGTTTTGTACCATGCCACAGTGTGAATGGTAATTCACCTGTTGTTGAATTAACAACATTATTTAATATATGATTACCACACATTATTGCTTCTCCCCACAAATTGTCAGGTAATCCTGAATCAGACATCATAGATCGTGTCATTGATTGTAATGTTTGGCCTCTTCTCTCTATAAAGGCATTATGTTGTGGCCTATATGGTGCAGACTTTTTATGTTGAATACCTAACATTCTTAGTCTGTTCTGGAATTTATTATTTGTAAATTCCGTACCATTATCTGTTATAAGAGTTACTAATTTCTTTTTAGTTTTCCTTTCTGCAAATTTAATCCAATTAAAGAGATTTTGATACGTTTCAGTTTTGCTCTTCATTAAATAGCAAAACCCATATCTAGAATAATGGTCCATTATACTTAGTATGTAACGAGCTCCTCCTACACTTGGTTTTTTAGGACCTATTAAATCTGCAAATACTACCTCTAAAGGTTCTTTGGCAGTAAATCCATCAACTCTATTAGCAGGTGTGACCCTGGTCTTACTTTGATTCCAAATATTACATTGCAAATACTTATTACAAGGTTTCAAACTTATTCCCTTAGATAATTCAACAGTTTTCTTAAGCATTTTAAAATTTAAATGCCCTAGCCTTCGATGTAACAAGTGAATACATTCATCATGAGGTTTCTTATTTTCATAAACTGTGTTAGCCACCTTTAAACCATCATCATTTAACACATATAATTCACCTCTTAAAGATGCAGTAATTTTCTTATTTTCTTTCTCAATTATGCAGTTATCTCCCCTAAATGTAACTACATATCCTAGTTTAACCAAAATTCTTACTGAAATTAAATTAAACTTAAGTTGTGGTACATATAACATTTTTACATTCTCTTTTATAAAAGAACAATATGCTATACCTTGACCTTTAGCTTTCAGTTTCCAGCCATTGGCTAACGATATCTGCTGTGTACTCTTGGACATTTTAATAAAATGTTTCTTATCATTTGTTATACAATGTGATGCTCCACTATCAACCCACCCATAAATTATTTTTTACAGCTCCGTTACTATACATGGCTAACTCTAAATTTTTCTTTATCTTTTGATGACTTTTAGTATTCTGGCCAGCGTTCTGGTGCTTTGCTTTTTTACAAAATCTTGCCAAATGTCCTCTTCCTCCACAATTAAAGCACTTTTTAATTGCGTATGCAGTAGGAGTTTCATTATCTTCTTTTTGAGGTTGCTGCCTCCTTAACTCGTCTCTTTCAAGCCTTCTTCTGGCCTCTTCAATCAATCTGCCAGTTATATCAGTTAAAGTTAGGCTTTCCTTTGGCAATATTTCAAGTGAAGTTACGTAATTGTCATAGGTTTCGTTAAGGGAAGATAGTATTATATAGACTTGGTGTAGTTCAGAGAAAATAAGCTCTTTCTCGTGCAGTTCTTGAAAAATGCTTTGCATAGTTTTCAAATGACTCAGCATATCACCATTCTTATGGAGATGTATACTGAAAAGTTTCCGTGTTAGATTTATGTGAGCACCAACATTATCTCGAACATAAATCCTTTTCAGCTTCTGCCAACAGCTGTCTTTTCTCCGTGGATATAAACAAGTTGCATATCAGTTAAGGTTAACCCAATAATGCAAATTGCTTGTTGATTTTTATGCATAAATTCTTCTATCTTTAATCTGTCTTCCTCATCCTCTGGATCCCATTCTTCTACGTTTGGTGGATTTTCAATTATGTTCCACAAACCTTCTCTTCGTAGAAGCAGACTACATTTCATAGACCATGATACATAGTTTGTTCCATCCAACTTGGATATCAGGGACAAACTTTGTTGATTGACTTGTGCCATGTTCTCTTATATGGATATAAAACTATAATTAATAAAACACAGCTGTCTGTTTACTGTAATGTATAACAACACAAACTCTCACTTTTACATAAATCTGTTTTAACCTAGTTAAACTGACTTTGCAGCCTCTGGGCCCATAACCAGTGTTAAGCCTGGTTTCCCCAACCAGGGTTAGGGAGACAAGCTAAACAGAATGTGCAGCTTAGTCAGATAGGCACACAGATAAATGAGTGAGCTAAGCTTGTATGTTTATTAACATACAGTAAAAATGACAGATACGCTTGTGCTATCAAAAATATAGTTTATTCCATTATGAGTTCATAGCATAGTCAAAATAATAGTCCAATAGTCATGTGTCATTTAGTCAGTCCATTCAGGGATATTCAGTTAGCAAAGTCCGTGTTGAATACCCTATGTCAGTTCACTTACAAGTCTGTCCTTTGTTTTCTCTCCCGTTCGAGCAATGCAGTCTTGTGTCCTTGCAGTAATCAGGAACTTCAAAGCCAGAGACAGAGCAAGCTGCCGTCTTGCTTCTTTTAAAGTGCTTTCACAACCACTCCCTTAATTACTATCCCACAGTTAAAGTTGCAGACACTTTAACATACAAACTATGATTACATATTATTATTTACCTAAACCAGTTAGGGTAAAACAATGTTATCCCTAACACACACATTTTATATTGCAGTGGTGGCTAACCTTTTTGGGCTCCTGTGCCAAAAATTAGGTGCACATTTATGCATGCACACTCTCATGCCAGCACCCAGAAGGCCATGAATGCAGGGCCCCCATGCCCCACGTGCATGCGTATGCAATTCCCCCCCTCCTTTGCCACTCCCTTACCTGCACTGCACCCTCCAGCTGATTTTTGGCCCACTTGAGGACTTTTTCAGCCTGCCAGAGGCTTGAAGGAAGCCTCTGCAGGCTTTGCAGGCCGAAAAATGGGCCCGTTTGGTCACTTCCCTCAAGCCTCTGGCAGGCTGAAAAAGGCCCCAAAAAATCAGCTGGGAGGCCCGCGCATGCGGAGTGAGGTAAGTTTGCCTGGAGCTCACGTGCCCGTACAAATGGCTCTGCGTGTTGCATGTTGGAACCCCTGAACCTTCCTAGAATTCCCAAATCGAAAACGGAATTTTGCTGACCAACAGAAGGAGACATCTTAACTGATGTTGCTTTTAGAACTTGGTTTTCAATGTTTAAGTCAAAGGTTCACAATCTTCATGGCCTCTCCACTAAGCAGGGTCTTTTGGATGGAAAATCTGGGCAGAACCAAATTTATTCTTTGTGGAAACCATCTGGGCGCCATATTCGATCTCTTACTTAAATGGGCGTAATGTAAATCGGTGTATTGCCATTGGTTTCTCTTAATTCTCTTGTTACTGTGCTGGACCAAAACATTTTGAGCCTTGATGATTAGTAGGAGTTAGATCAGGGTTTCCCAATATCAGCAACTTTAAGATGTACAGACTTCGACTCCCAGAAATTCTTTAGCCAGCATGCTGGATGAGATTGAAGAACGCTGCTCCTCCGTTGGTTTTTAAGCCCTGGAGGAAGCTCCTCCCTGAAGGCTTGGCTTCAGGAGTGGGGTTCAGCCGGTTCATACCGGTTTGGGCAACCCGGGTATTAAATTTACATCTGGTTTGCCAAACTGGTAATTGAAATGACCGGCTGGTCCTGCCTACCCCTCTCCTCCCCTCCCAGGAGTCTCCACGTGGCCCATTTTGGATGCAGGTAAAGGCCTTCCGGAAGTCCAGAAACAGGCCTGCTGCCTGCTTCCAGAGGGCCTCCAGAGCCCCGATGGACGGGGAGGCTGTTTTTGTCCTCCCAAAGGCTCGAGGCAAGCCTCCAGACTCTGGGGAAGGCAAAAAAAAAAAAAAAAAAATGCCTGTCCTGGAAGTTCAAGTAGGCCAGGCCCACCCAGCAACCGGGAAGCAAACTAGTGGCTGGGATTTTTGAATACCACCCCTGCTTGGCTTCCTTCCAGCAAAGGGTAACGGTTTGGCAGAGTTTTCTTTCCCATAACCTTGGCTTGTTGGGAGGAGCCCTTTTGGCCTTCCCACCCCCCCCAACAGAACTTGCAAAAATGCAATAAAGAAACAGCTGGATAGATAAACAGGACCAGGACAGCCAGTTGCAAAAAGGAAGGAAAGCATCACACAGCAAACCAGGCCTCGTGTGTGTATGTATGTGTAGAAGAGAGAACTGCTAACTCAGAGCTGCTGAGGGTGTGCTTGTGTGCGTGTGTGTCTGTCTGTCTGTCTTTTCTGTAAACAGCCCAAACAGGGTAACAAATCCCTCCTGGCAGCTATCATCTCAGACAGGAAAGGGAGGCTGCTGCTGCTATCTTCTAAAGCGGCTGAGTTTCTCCAAGGTATCCAAACCATCAGGGCTTCTGGTTTGGGCAATTACAGTCTCCCTGCCCAGAGATTCCAGTCTGCAAATTGGGATTTAGGGCAGGATGCAAAACCAGCATCCGGTTTGTGTGTGTGTGTGTGTGTGTGTGTGTGATGCCCACATCACAAACCAGGTGCTATGGGGACCTGTTTTTTTTTTTTAAACCATACCTACTGATCAAAGTGCCAGGCTTCTAGGAATTCTCTGGTGTTTTGGGGGCTTGGTTTGGTCTATTTTAATGTTTTCCCCCCACCCAGGACATTCCAGATGTGTGTTGGCTTAATATTCCCATGATTCCCATCCTGCACACTCCTCTGTGGACTTGGGATGATGGGAGCTGGGATGATGGGAGCTGGGAAGGCCTCCGGAATATTACATTTAGGGCCACCTGCAGTATTCTTGTGATTTGGTGAGAGGAAAACCTCTTTTGAGATAGGCTTTGGGTTGCTGGCGGATGGATTATCTCCAGACATATCTGCTTGAAAGGTCCTGGGAGAAAATGGATTCGACCCATCTCATTAAAGGGATTGGGATGCTTTCTGCTCCCTGATGATGACAAGCACGACATTAAGAGTCACGCTTCAATTTTAATAGATTTTCTGTGATACAATGGGAAAGGCAGCAGAAGGAAATACCGACTTTAGAAGGAATAGTAAGTAATATGGACGTTTGGAAAGTGGAAAATCCTACCATCCAGTGACATACCTACATAGATACAGACACACACACACACACACACACACACAAATGATTAGGGAACTGGAGGCTAAAACATAAGAACAGTTGCTGGAATTGGGTAATGTCTACTCTGATGAAAAGAAGGACCAGGGGAGACATGATAGCAGTCTTCCAATATCTCAGGAGTTGTCCCAAAGAAGAGGAAGGAGTCAAGCTCTTCTCCAAGGCACCTGAAGGCAGGACACTCTTCAAGGAGAGTGGGTGAAAACTCTCCAGGAGAGAAGCAACTTAGAACTCAGGAGAAATTTCCTGAAAGTGGGAACAATTGATCAGTGGAACAACTTGCCTCCAGAAGTTGTAAATGCTCCAACACTGGAAGTTTTTAAAGAAGAGATTGGATAATCATTTGTCTGAAATGTTATAGGGTTTCTTGCTTGAGCAGGGGGTTGGGCTAGAAGACCTCCAAGGTGCCTTCCCTTCCCTTCCCTTCCCTTCCATTCCATTCTATTCTATTCTATTCTATTCTATTCTATTCTATTCTCTGTTCTCTGTTCTCTTCTCCTCTCCTCTCCTCTGTTCTATTCTATTCTATTCTATTCTATTCTATTCTATTCTATTCTATTCTATTCTATTCTATTCTCCTCTCTGTTCTATTCTATTCTATTCTATTCTATTCTATTCTATTCTATTCTCCTCTCTGTTCTATTCTATTCAATTCTATTCTATTCTATTCTATTCTATTCTATTCTATTCTCCCTTCCCTTCATCTATTCTATTCTATTCTATTCTATTCTATTCTATTCTATTCTATTCTATTCTATTCTCCTCTCTGTTCTATTCTATTCTCCTCTCTGTTCTATTCTATTCTATTCTATTCTATTCTATTCTATTCTATTCTATTCTATTCTCCTCTCTGTTCTGTTCTGTTCTATTCTATTCTATTCTAAAGGAACCCCATCACATGTTAGTAGGAGAGAAAACAGGCTCAAAAAGCCAACGCAGTCCCAGGTTGTATCAAAAGAGGGATAGTAATAAGATCACATAAAGCGTTAGTGCTGTTTATAATGCCCTGGCAAGACCACACCTGGAATCCTGCATCCAGTTTTGGTCACCACAATATAAAAAAAGATGTTGAGACTCCATAGAGAGCGCAGAGAAGAGTGACAAAGACGATTAGAGAGGGCTGGAAGCATATGAAGAACAGTTGCAGGAATTGGGAATGTCTAGTCTAAAGAAAAGGATTAGGGATGACTTGATAGCAGTGTTCCAGTATCTCAGGGGCTGCCCCAAAGAAGAGGGAGTCAAGCTATTCTCTAAAGCACCCGAAGGAAGGACAAGAAGCAATGGGTGGAACCTCCTCAAGGAGAGAAGCAACCGACGCCTGCTTTTCCCACCAGGGCAGCTTCACCCCAGTCTTGGGAAGAGTTTGACTTGGCCAGGCTCCAGGCCCCTTCATCCAAAATGGAGGCAGGATGGGTGAAATTGCAAAATGGGGAGAGAAGGGTGGGAGGGACCATCCCTGGACTAGAGGCCAGCGGGGACGAACTGGTTCCCCGAAGGCTGAGGTTACAGGGAATTGACCGGGGGATATGTGTGTGCGCACACCCAAGACTGGAACTTTGGGTGCTAAAATAATGTGTCCACGCTTATCAGTTATAAGTTTCACACAAGGGCCTTTGAATTTTGCAGCTGTGGCCAGCTGGTTTCTTTGGCAATAATTTGGACCCAGGTCTTCTTCAGTACTCACTCAGGACTGGAGTGAGGAGTGGCAGTGACCAGACCGTGGTGTTTGTCTGCAGTTCTTGTTCCTTCCATGTTCTTCTTGGCTTGGCTAAGTTCATACAATAGACAGATATAGGCTAAATCTAGGTTAGGCTAAACCAGGGTTGCTGGTTTATATTTTACATGTTATATTATTTTATGTCCCAAAGGTGCTTTTTTTTTTTTTTTTCAAGAGGCTGGACTTTCTTATTTGTCTTTGAAGATGTTTCGCTTCTCCTCCCAGAAGCTCCTTCAGCTCTGAAGAAAAGAACTCTGTGCTTCAGAGCTGAAGAAGCTCCTGGGAGGAGAAGCAAAATGTCTTCAAACAAAAACCAAAAAGTCCAGTTGTCTCTTGGAAAAAAAGCACCTTTGAGACAGTCATGACCTGGAGGACTGAGAATTGCCATAGATATATTATTTTATATTGATATTATTTTATATTTCACCTTTATTATTTATTTTATAAACAGCTCAAAATGGCAAACCTATCTAATACTCCTTCCTTCTTGGCTTTGTCATTGACCAAATATAAGTTATTATCAGTACAAGTTTCTTGTTGTAGCCAACATACCAGCTCATCTGTCTCTCCACATTCACACACACATTCGTTTTATCTGCTAATAGCCTCCCCTTGAACATATTGGCCTTACACTTAGGCCCGCCAACTCTCAACCTATTCAGGGTCCTCCAAGGAGTATAAGGTAGGTCAGATCCTGCATAACCTCCATTCATGCTATTTCTTGCTTATAATGATCTCCTTCTTCCGCCTTTTAATTCGATTTTGTTCTGATGTGTTCTCTTAAGAAGGTTTATTCTTGCCAAAAAGCTGTTCCTAGCTGTATCTAAAATTAAGGTAGGGGGGTCTTCCCACCACGATCTATGGAAATGAACAGGGGATGGAAAGGTTCAGTGCTAAAGAATTATGGAGTCTAAGAACTACCATGGATTGCCAGAAGAACAATCCAATCAATCAATTTGAGGCTAAATAAAAGCTGATTGCTCCTGTGAGCAATGATTAGTGAACTGGATCTAACATACTTGGGCATGTGATATGAGAGGATGAGGAACGACTGGAAAAAATTGATTGCACTTGGCAAGAAGAAGAAGGACGGGAAGACAACATCTAATGTGTAGATAAGAATCTGAGCGATTATGGAAATGTCCTTGGAAGAGCTACAAGTTATTAAAGTCAGGCCAGGAGGATGAGCGTTTCTCGTTTTTATATTTGATAGAAATGGCTCCGTGCTATCCTAGGAATTGAAGATAACTTGATAATACTTATAGGCCATCCTGAGAAACAGCTCTCTTGTGGAATTTGGCTCAACCAAGACAATTAGCATTGGTGGTAATCAGCAATAAATGGTTTCTTTCTCCCCAAGGCTGGAGAACATTTTGTTAATTCTTTCCTGCTTCCCAGGTTCAGGAGGATGGTTTTAAAGCAGCGGTCTCCAATCTTTTAGACCTCAGGGACCACCAAACTCATCATTGTAAATCCCGTGGACCAGAGACCCTGGGAAAATCCCCCCAAAAGCCTGCAGGAAAATTCCCCACCCCGTTTTCCTACCGATCGATCGTTCTTTATTTGGGATTGCAGGATACGGTCTCCAGCTCTATTCTCAGGGGGAGAGAGAGAGAGAGACTTTTGGCTTCATGCAAGGAAAGCAGCAGAAGCTGCAGAAGTCTTTCTTGCTCTCTCCCAAACTCCGCCAGAAATGAGTCTTTGCCGTCGCAGCCTCTTTGAGCAGGGGGACTTGCAGGGTCCCAAAGACTCATTTCTGGTGGAGGTTGGGGGAGAGAAAGAAAGACTTTTGCTGCTTTCCTTGCGTGCAGCCAAAAGTAGAAGAAGAAAGAAGCGGAAAGAACCAGCCCGGTGACCAGGCCAGGTGCATGGGGCGCATGGGGCAAGTTCTACCCTCCGCCCTTTCCTCCCTTCACTCACTACCTCGTGTTGTTCGCAATGCAAGGGACGCAAGCCTTGTGTTCCCGCCGGCCATGGGGGCAGTGCGGCCTTGTGTTCCTGCGCAACCTGGATTAATTGCTTTGGGTGTGACATTTCTCTGCGGACCACCAAAATTTTCTCGTGGACCACCAGTGGTCCCCGGCACACTGGTTGGTGACCCCTGTTTTAAAGGGTTGGAACAAAACTGGAAGAGATTACCAAATAATGGGCGCCCACTTCAACACAGGCCTGAAAGTGTTATTCTTAGCTGCCAGGGCACATTTCGACTGGCGAGGGTTACAAGAGAAAGCGCCAAGGTTAGAAAGGAATGAAGTAGAGAAAGTGCATGAGCTGACAGTGCAATTAGAGCTTGCATGCATAATGAATTAAGCCCAGTGACCCTTCACAAGAGCGATGATGGATGGTAATGTAGCCAAGTCACTGATGCTGAGTTCATTAACCTAAGTAATGGGACGGGCACCCTTGTCTCTGTGCATACGCTCTGGTTCTAATTGAATTGTCTCAGCCATGGATTTCTCCCTCGGATCAGGCTTGGTCAATCCCACCCCGCAATCTCAGGACCTTTGAAACCCATAGGATCAAATGAGTCCAGAAAAGCCAGGAGGTTCTGGGTCAGAGAGATTTTTCCAGAGAAAAGGAGAAGAGGAAGGGAGAAGAGGAGAGGAGGAAGGAAGGAAGGAAGGAAGGAAGGAAGGAAGGAAGGAAGGAAGGAAGGAAGGAAGGAAGGAAGGAAGGACAATGAGACAGAAGGAATGCATAGGAAAAGGAAAGGGAGGGAGGGGGAAGGGAAAGAAGGAAGGAGAAAGATGAGAAAAGGAAGGAAGGGAAAAATGGGAGAAGGAAGGGAGAGAGCAAGGGAGGGAAGGAAGAAGAAAGATGGGAGAAGGAAGGACAATGAGACAGAAGGAATGCACAGGAAAAGGAAAGGGAGGGAGGGAGGGAAGGAAGGAAAGAAGGAAGGAAGGACAATGAGACAGAAGGAATGCACAGGAAAAGGAAAGGGAGGGAGGGAGGGAGGGAGGGAGGGAAGGAAGGAAGGAGAAAGATGAGAAAAGGACGGAAGGGAAAAATGGAAGAAGGAAGGGAGAGAGCAAGGGAGGGAAGGAAGGAAAAAGATGGGAGAAGGAAGGAAGGAAGGAAGGAAGGAAGGAAGGAAGGAAGGAAGGAAGGAAGGAAGGAAGGAAGGAAGGAAGGAGATGCAGCAGCATTAGGCAAGGGGGTATTAAAAGCAAAGAATCAGAAACAAACCAATTCTAATACCACTTAACTTTTTTTCATCTGCTCAAGAATTATAGGCCGATTCTGGAAATTTTACAGTATTTTCCTACCTTTTGGGGTGGTTGTAATAAAATAGAGTTGTTGGTTGTACGGGTTGCATGAAGGCTTATTTTGGTAACTCTGGGAAACCTTAAATTTATGCTGCTGGAATTTAGTGGCTAAGTGGCAGTTTTCAATAACCTTTTTCCCTCTTTTCCCTTGTTTTGGGAGGAGCGGAGGGGGAAAGGTGAGAGAAAGAGACAGAGAGGGAGGGAGGGGAAGAGAGAGACAACAGACACAGAGAGACAGAGAGAGTCAGGGATAGGGAGGGAAGAAGAGAGAGAGGGAGGGGGAGAGAGACAGTGACAGAGAGGGAGGGAGGGAAAGAGAGAGACAGAGAAGAGGGAGGGAGGGAGAAGAGAGACGGAGGGAAAGAGACAGTCAGAGAGAGGGAGGGAAAGAGAGAGGGCAGGAACAGGAAGCAATAGGTGGTAACGATCAAAGAGAAAACCAACCTGGAATGGGGGAGAAGTTTCGTGACAGGGAGAACAATCAACCTGTGGAACAGGTTGACTTCAGTCATTGTGGGTGGGCCATCACTGAAGGGCCACATTAGGGTTGTGTTTGACCTTGGGGGGAGCAGTGTTCTGACCAAGGCTTCCTAGACCGTAATTACGCGCATGCTTATTTTAAAAACAAGTCTTGTTTTATTGCAATGCTGGGAATTATTTTCATTCCCAGCCGGTAATGAATCTCAAACAATCCCTCGAGAAGCACCCACCTTTCTCTCCTGCGAAGTGCTGCCAAACAGAAGTGTCCAATGAACTAGGAAAAAAAAAAAAAAAAAAAGCAACCGAAGTACGAAGAGCTTCAAGAATGAATCTGAACCAAACAAACGACCTTGCTTCCTGCAAAGGTTTTCCTACCTTTGCACTTCCTTTATCCCTTATGGGAGGGGCAATCACCTCCCAGCCTTACTCCTGAGTCGCCCCTTGTGTTTTAGCTGCTCTCACCTTCCAGCAACTCTGTGCACAGGTACACTGGGAACAGGCTCCCCTGGATCCTCTGCCTCGCTGCTGCCAGACTCCAAAGGCTCCGAAGGCAGCACCCCACTCCCAGATGGTCCTGGCCCCATCTCTGCATCGGACGCAGAACCCTCGTCCGAGTCCTCTCCAGAGTCCCGGACTGGTCCCCGTTCTTCCCCACTGTCCGATTCCGCTGCCATCTGCACAGGGGAACCACAACAGGCTGGGTCATGGCTGGAGGGATGTGGCCAGCTTAATGTCACTTGTGTCAGGGGACACTTGTGGTGGTGAAGTGCTAAGGCAGGACTTCCCTCAGACCCTCCCTCTAATTATGATCTCTTTCCTTCCTCCCTTCCTCCCTCCCTTTTCTTCTTTTTCCTTCCTTCCTTCTTTCTCTTATCTTCTTCCTTCCCCTCTTCCCTTCTTTTTTCCTTCCTTGCTCTCTCCCCATTTTCCCTTCTTTTTCTTCATCTTTCCTCTTTCTCTCTCCTTCCTTCCTTCCTTCTTTCTCCTTCTTTCTTCCTTCTTCCTTCCTCTCTTTCCTTTTTCCTTCCTTGCTCGCTTTCCCTCTCCCCTTTTTCTTTTTCTTTCCTCTTTCCCTTTCTCCTTTCCTCTCCCTTCTTACATGCTCAAAGGCAAAAGGGGAAAGATTTGTTCTTTGGTTTTGCTTTCGGTTTGGTTTGCTAGCCCTCTGCCAATGAAAGCGGAGCTCGGGAGAAGCACGGAGCCAGATCTAAGCACCCTGTGAGCCAGATCCAGACCGCGGGCCTTGAGTTTCCAGGGCAGCTCCATGGGCCAGGTCAGATTAAACAGATAATCAGAGTTGGAAGGGACCTTGTAGGTCATCTAGTCCAACCCCCCGCCCAAGCAGGAGACCCTACACCATTTCCGACAGATGGCAGTCCAGTCTCTTCTTGAAGGTCTCAAGTGATGAAGCTCCCACAACTTCCGAGGGCAACTTCTATTCCAAGGGGTTGATTGTTCTCACTGTCAGAAAATTTCTCCTTATTTCCAGGTTAAATTTTTCCTTGTTCGGTTTCCATCCATTGTTCCTTGTCTGGCCTTCAGGTGCCTTGGAAAATAGCTTGACCCCTTCCTCCTCTCTGGGGCAGCCCCTCAAATATTGGAACTTTTATAAAATTTTAATGAAATTTAATGAAATGAAATTTTAAGAAGAGTCAAGACAGCCATTGAAATAGTATAGGTTCTCCTGCTTGAGCAAGGGGCTGGACTAGAAGACCTCCAAGGTCTATTCTATTCTATTCTATTCTATTCTATTCTATTCTATTCTATTCTATTCTATTCTATTTTTCATCCAACATTTATTCTATTCTATTCTATTCCATTCTATTCTATTCCATTCCATTCCATTCCTATTCTATTCCATTCCATTCTATTCCAATATTCTATTCCAATATTCTATTCTATTCCATTCCATTCCATTCCAATATTCTATTCCAATATTCTATTCTATTCTATTCCATTCCATTCCATTCCTATTCTATTCCATTCCATTCCATTCCAATATTCTATTCTATTCTATTCTATTCCATTCCATTCCATTCCATTCCATTCCATTCCATTCCATTCCATTCTATTCTATTCTATTCTATTCCTATTCCTATTCCTATTCTATTCCATTCCATTCCATTCCAATATTCTATTCCAATATTCTATTCTATTCTATTCCATTCCATTCCATTCTATTCTATTATATTCCTATTCTATTCTATTCCTATTCCTATTCCTATTCCTATTCCTATTCCTATTCCTATTCCTATTCCTATTCTATTCCATTCCATTCCATTCCAATATTCTATTCTATTCTATTCTATTCCATTCTATTTTATTCTATTCTATTCCATTCCATTCCATTCCATTCTATTTTATTCTGTTCCATTCCTATTCTATTCTATTCCATTCCATTCCAATATTCTATTCCAATATTCTATTCTATTCTATTCTATTCCATTCCATTCCATTCCATTCCAATATTCTATTCTATTCTATTCTATTCTATTCCATTCCATTCCATTTCATTCTATTCCTATTCTATTCCATTCCAATATTCTATTCCAATATTCTATTCTATTCTATTCCATTCCAATATTCTATTCTATTCTATTCTATTCTATTCTATTCTATTCTATTCTATTCCATTCCAATATTCTATTCTATTCTATTCCATTCTATTCCAATATTCTATTCCAATATTCTATTCTATTCCATTCCATTCCAATATTCTATTCTATTCCATTCCATTCCATTCCATTCCAATATTCTATTCCAATATTCTATTCTATTCCATTCCATTCCATTCCTATTCTATTCCATTCCATTCTATTCCAATATTCTATTCCAATATTCTATTCTATTCCATTCCATTCCATTCCAATATTCTATTCTATTCTATTCTATTCTATTCTATTCCATTCCATTCCATTCCATTCCATTCCATTCCATTCTATTCTATTCTATTCTATTCTATTCTATTCCTATTCCTATTCCTATTCCTATTCCTATTCTATTCCATTCCATTCCATTCCAATATTCTATTCCAATATTCTATTCTATTCTATTCCATTCCATTCTATTCTATTCTATTCTATTCTATTCTATTCTATTCCTATTCTATTCTATTCCTATTCCTATTCCTATTCCATTCCATTCCATTCCATTCCATTCCGATATTCTATTCTATTCTATTCTATTCTATTCTATTCTATTCTATTCTATTCTATTCTATTCTATTCCATTCTATTTTATTCTATTCTATTCCATTCCATTCCATTCTATTTTATTCTGTTCCATTCCTATTCTATTCTATTCCATTCCATTCCATTCCAATATTCTATTCCAATATTCTATTCTATTCTATTCCATTCCATTCCATTCCATTCCATTCTATTCTATTCCATTCCATTCCATTCCATTCCAGTTTTCTATTCTATTCTATTCTATTCTATTCTATTCTATTCTATTCTATTCTATTCTATTCCATTCCATTCCATTCCATTCTATTCTATTCTATTCCATTCCATTCCATTCCAATATTCTATTCTATTCTATTCTATTCTATTCTATTCTATTCCATTCCATTCCATTCTATTCCTATTCTATTCCATTCCAATATTCTATTCTATTCCATTCCATTCCAATATTCTATTCTGTTCTATTCCATTCCAATATTCTATTCTATTCCATTCCATTCCATTCTATTATATTATATTCCTATTCTATTCTATTCCTATTCCTATTCCTATTCCTATTCCTATTCCTATTCCTATTCCTATTCTCTTCCATTCCATTCCATTCCAATATTCTATTCTATTCTATTCTATTCCATTCTATTCTATTCTATTCCATTCCATTCCATTCTATTCTATTCCATTCCATTCCATTCCATTCTATTCTATTCTATTCCATTCCATTCCATTCCAATATTCTATTCTATTCTATTCTATTCTATTCTATTCTATTCTATTCTATTCCATTCCATTCCATTCCATTCTATTCCTATTCTATTCCATTCCAATATTCTATTCTATTCTATTCCATTCCATTCCAATATTCTATTCTGTTCTATTCCATTCCAATATTCTATTCTATTCTATTCCATTCCATTCCAATATTCTATTCTATTCTATTCTATTCTATTCTATTCTATTCCATTCCATTCCATTCCATTCTATTCTATTCTATTCCTATTCCTATTCCTATTCCTATTCCTATTCTATTCCATTCCATTCCAATATTCTATTCCAATATTCTATTCTATTCTATTCCATTCCATTCTATTCTATTATATTCCTATTCTATTCTATTCCTATTCCTATTCCTATTCCTATTCCTATTCCTATTCCTATTCCATTCCATTCCAATATTCTATTCCATTCCATTCTATTCTATTCTATTCTATTCTATTCTATTCTATTCCATTCTATTTTATTCTATTCTATTCCATTCCATTCCATTCTATTTTATTCTGTTCCATTCCTATTCTATTCTATTCCATTCCATTCCATTCCAATATTCTATTCCAATATTCTATTCTATTCTATTCCATTCCATTCCATTCCATTCCATTCCATTCCATTCCATTCTATTCTATTCCATTCCATTCCATTCCAATTTTCTATTCTATTCTATTCTATTCTATTCTATTCCATTCCATTCTATTCTATTCCATTCCATTCCATTCCAATATTCTATTCTATTCTATTCTATTCTATTCCATTCCATTCCATTCCATTCTATTCCTATTCTATTCCATTCCAATATTCTATTCTATTCTATTCCATTCCATTCCAATATTCTATTCTGTTCTATTCCATTCCAATATTCTATTCTATTCCATTCCATTCCATTCCATTCTATTATATTATATTCCTATTCTATTCTATTCCTATTCCTATTCCTATTCCTATTCCTATTCCTATTCTATTCCATTCCATTCCATTCCAATATTCTATTCTATTCTATTCCATTCTATTCTATTCTATTCCATTCCATTCCATTCCATTCCATTCTATTCTATTCCATTCCATTCCAATATTCTATTCTATTCTATTCTATTCCATTCCATTCCATTCTATTCTATTCCATTCCATTCCATTCCATTCCATTCCAATATTCTATTCTATTCTATTCTATTCTATTCTATTCCATTCCATTCCATTCCATTCTATTCCTATTCTATTCCATTCCAATATTCTATTCTATTCTATTCCATTCCATTCCAATATTCTATTCTGTTCTATTCCATTCCAATATTCTATTCTATTCCATTCCATTCCATTCCATTCCATTCCATTCCATTCCATTCCATTCCATTCCATTCTATTCTATTCTATTCTATTCTATTCCATTCAATGCTAGAAGGCACTGAGGTTTGCAGGGAGAAGGGGAGGTGGAGGAATAGGAGTAGGAGTATTGTGGGCTCCTTGGTGCTCTCTGAGCTTGGTTGTTTTTTGCAGACGTTTCATTACCAAACTAGGTTGCACCATCAGTGCTAGAAGGGAGTGGGGTTTGCAGGGAGGAGGAGGAAGAGGAGGAGGAGGAGGAGGAGGAGGAGGAGGAGATGATAACAACTGTGAGATCCTTGGTGCTCTCTGAGTTTGGTTGTTTTCTTGCTGACGTTTCATGACTGAAACTATGCAACAACTTCGGTGATCATCAGCAATTTGGGTAATGAGACACCTGCAGGAAAACCACCAAGCTCAGCAGTCTGCCTCAGATCGGAGTTTGGCTCTGCTGAGGTTTGACCGTCCCCTCCTGTTTCTGCTTTCGGAGGCATCCAACTTCCTGATAGAAAGCAAACTCGGCGTGGAGCCTTGACCCTGAACTTCATTCTCCTGAGAAAACCCTGGTTTCCCCTTTTGAAAAGTTCTGCTTCTTTCCTGCCTGTGATGCGTCACTAGCAATTTCCCAAGAAGTCATTTGGAAAGAGAGAGAGAGAGAGAGAGAATTTCAAGGGGTTTATGTTTTGTTTTGTTTAATGGTAGGCGGAGAAGTTATTTTCCCACCATTTTTTTTTTCCCTTCCATTTGACGAAAGGAGACACGCTCTTCGAACTTCTCACAGAGAAGAAGAGAATTTTGGCAGCTTGTTCATGGATACTGCAAAGAGGCCCAAGAGTACAGGCAAACATCCCATCTTAGAATAGAATGAGCTGGAAGGGAACCTGGAGGCCTTCTAGTCCAGCCCCCTGCAGAATAGAACAAGGAATGGAAATGGAAATGGAAATAATAGACATAGAAATAAAACAGAGCAGAAAATAGAACAGAGAAGAATAGAATAGAATAGAAAATAGAATAGAGTAGAAAATGGAATGGAATAGAATAGAATAGAATAGAATAGAATAGAATAGAATAGAATAGAATAGAATAGAATAGAAAGGGACCTTGGAGGTCTTCTAGTCCAGCCCCCTGCTCAAGCAGGATACCCTATACCATTCCAGACAAGTGCCTGTCTAGTCTCTTCTTAAAAACCTCCACAACTTCTGGGAGCAACTTCTTTTCCACTGGTTAATTGTCCTCCCTGTTAGGAAATTTCTCCTTCATTCAAAGTTGCTTCTCTCCTTGATTAGTTTCCATGTATTGTTTCTTGTCCTGCTATCCAGCACTTTGGAGAATAATCTGACTCCCTCTTCTTTGTGGCAGCCCCTCAAATACTGGAATTCTGCTATCATGTCTCCTCTAATTCTTCTTTTCTCTAGACTAGCCAAGCCCAAAGCCTGCGGCTGTTCTTCATATGTGTTTTAGTCTCCAGGCCTTTGGTCATCTTAATTGCTCTTCTCTGAACTTTTTCCAAAGTCTCAACATCTTTTTTGCAGCATGGTGACCAAAATTGGTTACAGTTTTCCAGTTGTGGTCTTACTAGGGTTTTATAAAGCGGTATTTTATGAAGAGGTTTGGTATCCTTCAGCCTGGGGCTTATCCAACAGAAAAAATTTGCAATGATGGAGAGAACTTTATTCTCCCAATATCAAGGAATGATTTATTATGTGCCATCAAGTCGGTGCCAGCTCCTCACTATGAGATGGATGGATTTTCTCCATGTTGATCTATTCCTAACCAGTCCTTCAATTCTTCCAGCAATGGTGAAGTTCATACCCCCAACTTCCATGTGGCCAAAAACATCCATCCAGAGGCATAGACATAGATCTAAAATAAGAAAAAAGGCATTCAGCTTATCTTGTTGCTTGGGGTCAAGGCAATATATATTTGAGGATCAGCCCAGGATCAGAGACCCTGGAGATATTGGGAAGTGGCTGGAGAATCCATAAGGATGCAGTTTTATCATCCAACTTTTTTTTTCTCCAAGCAGTAAGAATGATGTGCAGGGGAGCATATCTATCCTTTACAATTAAAAATAGCAAGTCACCCAGAAAAAAATGCATTTAGCCAGCAATTAATTAGACGAATCCATTGTCTTTCATTGTCTGTTGGTCTCCTAATCCCTAAACATAATACCATTCTTGAAATTTAAGAAGCAGGCCCTTGAGAAGGCTGACTCACCGGTTCATCATCTTTACAGCTCTGACTTGAGTCAAGTATATTATTTGAGTCATTACCCTGCCATCAAATATCTCAGTTACACATGGTTGTACACGGCGGGGGAGTAGTCTTCAAAAATTTTAGCAACCAGTTCTGTGCTTGGTTGCTGGATGGGCGTGGCCATGGTGGGTGTGGCGTAGTTGGCCTCCTGCACCACGTGTGGGGGGGGCATGCTTTCCATAAGCCTCTGGGAGGGTGAAAACAGCCTCCCTGGACTCCAGAGGCCTTCCGGAAGCTAAAAACGTCCGTTTCCGACCTTCCAGAGCAGTGGTGGTATTCAGTTTTTTTTACTCCCGGTTCTGTGGGCGTGGCTTGATGGGCGTGGCAGGGGAAGGATACTGCAAAATCCCCCTTCCCTGCCCACCCCACTAACCTGCTTTCCAGCTCCGTTCCCCAATGCAGGGCAACCAAAGAAGACCCAGACCATCAGCTGGGACTCAATGGGAGGCGAAGAAGAGATGGGATTGGCGGGGCCAGTCAGAGGTGGGATTGGCCGGTTCTCCAAATGACTCAAAATTTCCGCTACCAGTTCTCCAGAATCTGTCAGAACTGGCTGAGTACTACCTCTGTCCGGGAGCCTTCGGGACACCCATTTTTCACCCTCCTCAAGCCTCCACACAGGTCTTGCACTTATCTGGGATCCAAAACGGGCCCTGTGGGGATTTCCTGGGATGGGCAAGGTGGGGCAGGCAGGGCCAGACAGGGGTGGGATATTTCCAGTTGAAGAAACCGGCCATAAAATTAGCTACCGGCTTGCTACCGGTTCTCCCGAACCAGGGAGAACCGGTTGGAGCCCAACTCTGGTTATATATCTGGTGTGTTGGAATGCCCAGCTTCGAGGAATTCCCTCGCATTTACTACTTCTGTTTTATTTGTGTCTTTAAAAAAAAAAAAAAATCCTCTTGCATGGAAAACTACCACCAGGTGGTTCAGTCTTATCTCTTCATTTGCCTGCTGTGTTTGACTGGATTTCATTACGATCAAATCAATCCTTAACCACAAACATGGCCCAGCACAAACCCTTATTTTCGTCTTCTGGTAATTGACACTGGGCCTTCCCTCAGGCACAAAGGATGACGAGAGACCCTCGGTATCGCTTCAGTCCAATTAAACTCCTTGAAAGGGTCATGGGGTCACCTGCGTAGGAAGGCACTGCTATGGCAGCAGGGCACAGAGGCTGTTGACAGGCCTCCTCGGTGAAGCTTTGTACCACCCGGAGAACATTGAAATGAAATAGAAGAGACACCGATACACGTTCGTTCTGAGCAGCGATAGAATTGGCTGGTTGAAAATAATGGTTGCATTTAACTTGCATAAAGGAAAAATCAAAGAGCTTACAGAAAAGAATTGGATAGGATAGGACAGAACAGAACAGAACAGAATAGAGGAGAGGAGAGGAGAGGAGAGGAGAGGAGAGGAAAATAGAATAGAGTAGAACCGAACAGAACAGAATAAAATAGAATAGAACAGAGGAGAGGAGAGGAGAGGAGAGGAGAGGAGAAGAGAGGAGAATAGAATAGAATAGGAATAGAATAGAATAGAATAGATAAGAATAAATAGAATAGAACAGAGGAGAATAGAATAGAATAGAACAGAGCAGAGCAGAGCAGAGCAGAGTAGAATACATTAGAATAGAATTACAATAGAGAATAGACGACAAAATAGAGAATAGAACAGAATTAGAATAAAATAAGGAATAAGATACATGATAGGATAGGATAAGGTAGGATAGAGTAGAGTCAGATTACAATAGAGAATAAACTACAAAATAGAGAATAGAGTAGAATTAGAATTAGTCTGTCTCTTCTTAAAAACCTGCAGTGATGAAGTGCCCATGATTTCTGGTGACAAGTCGTTCCACTGGTTAATTGTCCTCACTGCTGGGAAGTTTCTCCGTAATTCCAGTTTGCTTCTCTCTGGTTAGTTTCCATCCATCGCTTCTTGTCCTGCCCTCCGGTGCTTTGGAAAATAAGTTGAGGCCCTTCTTTGTTGTGTCAGCCCTTCAAATCCTGGAATGCTGCCATCATGTCACCCCTAATTCTTCTTTTCTCTAGACTAGCCAAGCCCGAAACCTGCAGCCGTTCTTCATATGTGTTTTAGTCTCCAGGCCTTTCATTATCTTTAGGTGTTCTTCTCTGCAATTATCCTTTGAACGGCCTTTAATACCGGCCACACACCCACACCAAAAAAAAATAAAATAAAATAAAAGGATATCAAGCTGAGGGACACCTGTTCTGCATTAAAAATACGGCAGGTCTATCCGTCTATCAGAGCATTTTGACACACTGTTGAATGCTCGGAATAAAAAGAAGGGTTCCTGGTGGTTTGTTTGGAAAATCTGTTTTGACTGCCCTCCTGTTTTTCTGCAGAGGCCAGCTATAAATCCCCAACATCCCATAAACAGGACATGAGATCAATACATTATTCCCAGTGACTGGTTAATTCAGAGGTGTATAGATCCTGGGAGGGCAATAAAAGGGCATTTCAGGACTTGAGCCAATTGATTAAATCGTCAATAGAGATCTATCGCTATGCTCTGTAATTATACTTTAACAACTACAGTTTATTTTTAATGACAGGTGAGCTACCCACTATCCACTGGGAAACTCACTCTCCCTTCTTCCTTTTTCATTGCTACCTTCTCCATTTTTCTCCTCTCAGTTTCTTCCTTCTCTTTCTCCATTCTTCTCTCTTTTTCTTTTCTATCTTCTCCTCTTTCTCCATTTCCCCTCCCCATTTCTTCATGGCTTCTTTCTCCTTCTTCATTCTTCCTTCATTTCTGCCCTCTTCTCCATTTCCCCCTCTCCACGTCTCCTTTTTCCCTCCTTCTCCTTTTCTCCTCCAATGTTCTTTATTTCTACTGTCTTTATTTCTTCCCTCTCCATTTCTTCATTCTCCTTCCTCCTCTTCTCTGTTCTTCCTCCTTCATTGCGACCTTCTCTTCCTTCTCTATTTATCCTTTTCCATTTCTCCTTTTTCCTCCTTCTCCTTCTCTCCTCCAATGTTCTTTTTCTACCTTCTCCTTTTTCATTTCTTCCTTCTCCTTCCTCTCTTCCTTTTCTATTTATCCCTCTCAGTTTCTTCCTTCTCTTCCTTCTCCATTCTTCCTTTTTTATTTCTATCTTCTCCTTCTCCATTTTTCCTTCTCCATTTCTTCATGTCTTCCTTCTCCCCCTTCTCCATTTTTCCCTCTCCATTTCCCCCTTCTTCTTCTCCACTTCTTTCCTAACCACTTCTCTCTCCTTCCCTTTCTCCTCCTTTTTTCCAGCCTGCAAAAGATTGTCTGAACTGGCTTAATACACACAGAGCCAAGATAGAGATCCATCTGCCTCTTCAATGTTTGTTTGTTTGTTTGCTGTACATAAGAATTAGATCTTCATCACACAATTCTCCAGTGTATACTTCTTCACCTGTGATTATTTACCCGGTTGGGAAAAAACTGAGTTGGAGGAGGGAGTTTTTCAGTGGGATCTTTTAAAAGAAATGTATCAAGACTATAATTGCAATCAGAAATCTGGGGTTCACCGGGGAAGGAGTTAGATTAGTAGGGGAGGGGCCTTAACCATGAAATGTCCTTGGGCTATTTGGGATGAAATTTCTGCTCAACCTTCACAGTGCTGCAACTTTTTCTTTCTAATCAGAAGGTGGGATAAAAACTATAATATAATTGCAAATACGCCAATTTGGTGTAGTGGTGAAGATGTTAGCCTAGAAACCAGGAGACAGAGTTCTAGTCCTGTCTGAGGCATGAAAGCCAACTGAGTAACCTTTGGCCAGTCCCCCTCTCTCAACCCAACTCACCTCACAGGGTTGTTGTTATGAGGGGAAACAAAGGAGAAAGGAATGTGGGAAGTCTCCATCCCCCTAGAAGAATGAAATATTTTGGGAAATATTAAAAAGGCAGAATATTATATTTCCCAAAAGGAGAAGTGGAGAAACATGCTCTTAAAGACTGAAAGCAGCCCCCAGTCTTCATCAATAGCCCGGCGCTTAAGGTGATAAAGTGCTTATTGAAAGAAGAAGCCAACTATCTAGATGTCTCTATCCATAAGCAAAGCAAACCTGGTAGGCAGAAATCCATTCAAGATGGGATATTTCAAAACTCCTTACAGCAAAGTTTGACAGCTAAGAAAGTGGCCAGCATGGCACATGATTTCTTCTTCCCCATCTAGACCAGGGGTCTCCAACCTTGGCAACTTGAAGACTTGTGGGGGGTCCAACTCCCAGAGTTCCTCAGCCAGCGAGGCCCACAAGTCTTCAAGTTGCCAAGGTTGGAGACCTCTGATCTAGATGACTGCTTTAAAGCATATGGATCCTGTTTTCCTTTGCTAATGTCTTCATCTATTTTTTGTTTGTAAAATTACAGTTAGCTCAGGCTTTTGATTCAAGAAAACAACCGCTTGTTGTTAACAGCTTTTAAACCAGTATTTCTCAACCTTAGCAACTTTAAGTGAACATCTTTCACTCCCAGAATTTCCCAACCAACATCTTAAAGCCCTTTGGCTGGAAAATTCTGGGAGTGGATGTCTACCCATTGTAACGTTGTTGAGCTTGGAAACACCGGTTTAAATCAAACTGCGTATGTCTGACTCCGAAGCAGCCTTTACAGAGAAAGAGAAGTGACAAACTGGAAAGACGCCTTTCTTATTTCCCAGGGTGTGTGCACACATAAAAAGGGCATTAAAAGCCTGCAATTATCCACACTTAACCAGAGAGTAGGTAACTCCATGGAGGTGACGTTTGAGTAGATGTATAGCAGGGAATGCCAACGTGCGGCTGGTATTTAAACTGAGTGAAAGACGGGGCTGCATAAAATAGCAAAAGGTTGGCATCAAACAGTCAGCCAGAAAATATGGTTGGCAAACTGTAATCTTGACTTGGCTGTACAATTCAGGGCAGTGTGGATAATACTCCCTCTCTATCTGTTCTCCCTGCCACAACTACTTGTGAGGTGAAAGGTACTGTGAGAGAAAGTTTGGCCATCCAAACTTTTATGCCCAAAAGTGGGACTATCCGAATTCATGGTCTTTAACTACTTCACCACTAATACCAAATTGTCCTCTTTATATTTTAACCATGACATAATTTGTTGTTTCACCCAGTGTTTCTCAGGAACTTTAAGATGGGTGAGTACAAAATATTTACTATTGCACATATTAACGGCTGGCAGGATTGCCTTTGGTCAATGTTGGAAATAGCCATACATATCCTCAGAGAAACTTGTTAAAAAAAATTATCAACTGTGCAGAAATGGACAAATTAACACTGAGCTTAATAGATAAAGACATAGATATTTTATAAGAGGTAGGAACAATGGTATAACTGGATAGAACAGAGATAGATTAAAAATAGATAGTTATTAACCCTAAGTAATAAATAAAATAAGAATGTAATTACACATAATTTAATATCTGCAAATAATGTATGAATTATTGTCATAAGAGAATCACTACAAATTGCTGATGTTGAGTGATATATTTATTTATTTTTGATGTTTTTAATGTAATAAAAGTTTAATAAAGTATAGTTTAAAAGAAAAAAAAGGAAAATGAAGCAATTTAAGATAAGCAATCTATAGATTAAATGTATATATTTACACAAATTATATATATTTGTAAATATGTACAAAAGATAGAAATGGATGAGATGGATGTCACAGAATTGTTAATGTAATGATTATCTTTGTTTTTTAAAAGACATAAAAGACTAATAAAGTTTATTAAAAAAGAAAGATGGGTGAACTTCAACTCCCAGAATTCCCCTGCTGGATGAGGAATTCTGGGAATTGAAGTACACCCATCTTAAAAGTTGCTGAGGTTGACAGACACTGCTTTAAAGTTACAATATCTCATTACCAGTCTTATCATACATGCATACATGATTTAAAGCAGGGGTCCCCAAACTCGGCAACTGTAAGACTTGTGGACTTCAACTCCCAGAATTCATAGCTGGCTGAGGAATTCTGGGAGTTGAAGTCTGCAAGTCTAAAAGGTTGCCAAGGTTGGAGGGCCCTGGTTTAATCTATAAACATCTTTTGCACATGTTCTGTGTTGGAGGAACGTTTCCCAAATCCAGCAAGTTACATCGTGGTTTGATAAGTTTCATGGTCCTAACCTGTGAAGTTATCTCTCTGGCAACATCAAAACACGCCTTTCAAAGCTTCCTGGCTGGGAATTTTGTTTATGCTTTCAAATAGTGGGTTGAAGGTGGAAACAACATGGCTACTGATCAACTATGCAGATGGCTCCAAGCCAGGAAACCCTTGGAGAGAAATCAGATAGAATTTAAAAAGCTGTGTAATTAGGGCTGAAAGGCTCTGTCAATTTATTAGAATGATGGACTGATTAATGTACTAAATTGTGGCTTTGAAAGGGGAACTTGAAGAGGAGTTGAAGAATAGGAGAACAGTCGGACTGAGTAGCAAAGAATGCCTTACACAAGTTTTCTGTCAGTGGTTGCATTATGTATTTCAGTCAGAGGGGGAGTTGTAGGTTTGTCAGGGCTCACACAAACATGGGTTCAAGGCAGTGCAGACAATTGGATGTTTGAGACCAAGAGCCATCTAGATCCCTTTCAATATCTCAGGGGCTGCCACCAAGAAGAGAGAGTCAAGCTATTCACCAAAGCACCTGAAGGCAGGGGAAGAAGTAATGGATGGAAATGAATCAGAGAGGAACAACCTAGAACGAAGGAGAAACAGAATAGAATTCTTTATTGGCCAAGTGTGGATGAACACATAGGGAATTTGTCTTCGGCGCATAAACTCTCTCAGTGTAGATCAGGGGTGTCCAACCTTGGCAACTTTTAAGACTTGTGGACTTTAACTCCCAGAATTCCTCAGCCAGCAAAGACTCTTCTCCAGAAGTTGTAGGTGCTCTGACGCCGGAGGTTTTGAAGAAGAGATTGGACAACCATTTGCCTGAAATGGTTTCCTGCTTGAGTGGCAGGGTTCAACTAGAAGACCTGTGAGACTCTGTTATTCTGTTGTTCTGTTATTTGATATTCTGGAAATCTGATGTTTCAATTTCATTGTATACAAGTTGTGCATTGACAATAAACTTTTGCTTGATATGAAATAACCAACTAGATTGACGATTTAAAGCAGGGGTGTCCAACCTTGGATACTTTGTAACAGATGAAACAGATAATCAGAGTTGGAAGGGACTTTATGGGTCATCTAGTCCAACCTTCTGCCCAAGCGGGAGACCCTACACCATTTCTGACAAGTGGCAGTCCAATCTCTTCTTGAAAGTCTCAAGTGATGAAGCTCCCACAACTTCTGAGGGCAACGTCTGTTCCATTGGTTGATTGTTCTCAATGTCAGAAAGTTCCTCCTTATTTCCAGGTTAAATCTCTCCTTGACCAGTTTCCATCTATTGTTCCTTGTCTGGCCTTCAGGTGCTTTAGTAAATAGCTTGACCCCCTCTTCCTCTCTGGGGCAGCCCCTCAAATATTGGAAGCCTGCTATCCTGCCTCCCCTGGTCCTTCTCTTCACCACAGTAGCCAAGCCCAGTAATCATTCTTCATATGCCTTAGTCTCCAGTCCCCTAATCATCCTCGTTGCTCTTCCCTGCACTTTTTCTAGAGTCTCAACATCTTTTTTATGATGTGGTGACCAAAACTGAATGCAGTACTCTAGGTGTGGTCTTACTAAGTCCTTATAGAGTGACATTAGTACCTCCCTTGATCTTGATTGTATCCCTCTGTTAATACAACTTAGGATTGCATTGGCTTTTTTGGATCCCGCTGCACACTGCTGGCTCATATTTAGCTGGTTGTCCACTAAGATTCCAAGATCCCTCTCACAGTTCCTGCTATTGAGCCTGGTTTCACCCAGTCTATAGGTGTCTTTTTGGTTTTTCTTGCCTAAGTGTAGGACTTTACTTTTCTCTACATTGAATTTCATTTTGTTAGATACGGCCCAGTGCTGTAGTCTGTCCATCTGGATCTTGAGCCTATCTTCTTGGCTGTTAGCTGTTCCTGCTGTAAGAGCTGTGGACTTTAAGAGCTGTGGATATCAACATCCAGAATTCCCCAACCAGTGGGCCAACTAAAATGGCTGGCTGGGCAATTCTCCATGTTGACGTCCACAGGTCTTAAAGTGGTCAGTATTGGACAGCCATGACTTAGAAGAAAAAGACACAAAATATGCTTTTTCAGCAATTCCTTAATCCTACTTGTTAAACCCTGGTTACCCGAGACAGCTATCTCGCTCTTCCTATTGTGCCGATATAGTTGCTTATTTCCTACATCACCATCAAACGTGAATCAAAGCATTCTGCTTTTCTCCACCTTCAAAAGAAGAAAAACAATATCTTCATTGTTATTATTTAAAAGATGGCCAAAGTAACTAGATCCCCACAAAAATATTAGGCTAAATTAAAATAGGACTGGATGTGTTGTAGGAGCCCTTTCTATTTCTTAACATATTATATGAATCAGACCACCCCAAACCAAAGGGGCGTATATTTGTTTGCTGCATGTTAGGTGAGTGGAGGAATGGAATTTTCCTAACCTGGGTTTAGGATGTTGTGTGAATTCAGCCTCCACCTAAGATGTGATCTTTTTATTTAGCCCTCAGAGAATGCCTTAAGGCTAATTTTTCATACCATGTTTAATTGTTTGGGCGGGAGAAGCAATTAACTTGGTTGCTGAGTTGCTGCAAAGCTATTTTAATCAGCCAACGTCTCTTGGAATAGTAAGAAATACAGACAATTTGTCAAGTGGCAGGAGGGGAATAACTCTTTACTGCTTTTTCAAGGAGCACCAAATAAGGTGGCGTCTGCCATGGCACGAAGGAGGCTGTTGATCTTCCTCACCCTGCCCCACGCTAAAATGTGGGGCTGACTGTCTTGGGAGAAATGTCCTTCTGGGTTCAGTTCCAAGTGCAGAAAAAGACACTGGAAACATGGAGGCAGTTTGGAAAGATGGTTTAATGGTGGAGGAACTGCAAAAGTAGACTCAGCAAAAAGATTGTCTCCCCCACAATCCCAAATGAGTCTTGAGATGCCTTCTTATTTCCAGATTTCATTTACATAGGGAAAAAGAAAAAGGCTTTACAGGCACAAGTGCCGTGAAAGAAAGTGAGTGCGATATGCAAGGAGGGCAGATTTTACCAGCAAATGGAAGGAGGCAATTGAGCATCCCAAGCCTGTTATCGGACTATTAGTTCCTCCCTCTTTAATTATCTGCTCCAATGTCTTTTTCCGGTTCTTTTAACCTTTTCCTGACCAGGGTAGGGAAAAATCTGAAGGAAGGAAGGAGGAGGAGGAGGAGGAGGAGAAGGAGGAGGAAGAGAAGGAAGAACAGGAAGAGGATGAGGAAGAAGAGGAAGGGGAAGAGGAGAAGGAAGAAGAAGAAGAAGAGGAGGAGGAGGAGGAAAAGGAGGAAGAAGAGGAAGAAGAGAAGGAAGAGGAAGAAGAAGAGGAGGTGGAGGAAGAGAAGAAGGAGGAGGAGGAGGAAGAAGAAGAGGAAGAAGAAGAAGAAGAAGAGGAGGAGGAGGAGGAGGAGGAGGAAGAAGAGGAAGAAGAGAAGGAAGAGGAAGAAGAAGAGGAGGAGGAGGAAGAGAAGAAGGAGGAGGAGGAAGAAGAAGAAGAAGAAGAAGAAGAAGAAGAAGAAGAAGAAGAAGAAGAAGAAGAGGAGGAGGAGGAGGAGGAGGAGGAGGAGGAGGAGGAGGAGGAGGAGGAGGAGGAGGAGGAGGAAAAAGAGGAAGAAGAGAAGGAAGAGGAAGAGAAGAGGAGGAGGAGGAAGTGAAGAAGGAGGAGGAGAAGGAAGAAAAAGAGGAAGAGGAAGAAGAAGAAGAAGAAGAAGAAGAAGAAGAAGAAGAAGAAGAAGAAGAAGAAGAAGAAGAAGAGGAGGAGAGGAGGAGGAGGAGGAGGAGGAGGAGGATCGAAGAAGAAGAGGAAGAAGAAGAAGAGGAGGAGGAGGAGGAGGAGGAGGAGGAGGAGGAGGAGAAGGAGGAGGAGGAGGAGGAGAAGAAGAAGAAGAAGAAGAAGAAGAAGAAGAAGAAGAAGAAGAAGAAGAAGAAGAAGAAGAAGAGGAGGAGGAGGAGGAGGAGGAGGAGGAGGAGGAGGAGGAGGAGGAGGAGGAGGAGGAGGAGGAGGAGAGGAGGAGGGCTGTCTGGTCCTTGGTGCTCTCTGAGTTGGTTGTTTTCTTGCAAACATTTCATTACCCAACTAGGCAACATCATCAGTGCTAGAAGTGGGTGGGGTTTTCAGGGGAATGAAGAGGAGGAGCAGACCATTTGATGGGGAACAATAGAGAAGTGATGACATATGCCTATTTTCTTGGGTTTGTTACCCAACCATCCTGGGATCACCTGGTGGCCTCCCAAATCAAACTAACAAAGTTTGACCCCACTCAACTTTTGGGGATGTCTATCTGGCTTCTTCTGTCTCCTGCATATTTTCAGGATGCATCCACAGGATGCGGCCCAAAAAGTCAACATGTCAGCTGCCACCCTTGTTACATGCATCCCTTCACACCCTTGTGGCTGCCTGCTTGCTTTTGCTTTGATGTTTTGAACGCATCCTTTTGGGTATCCTTGAACAGAAGGACTTTAACTCAGCATCTCTGTGAAAATATAAATGTTTGCAGGATGGAGAGCAATCCTTGGAACAGTGCTCATTTGGCAGGCAGCAAAATGCTTTGGCAAAGATTCTGCTAAGTTGCGAGTGTGAAATGAGGCATGCCCCTCGCAGCTGGAGAGAAGCAGAAGGTGTTAGAAAAACCACATGTTTTTGGCAACCAGTAGCCAATTACAGGCTTCAATTGTGACTCTGCCTGATATATATTTTTTTTTTTGATCCATTTTTTGTTGTCTGTAGATGGGTCAAGATTCAAATAATTGTTCCTTCAGTTTTGTGATTTGCACGAGGTTCTTTAAAATACACACACACACACACCACAATCTTTTGGTTCCCATATGCTAATTCCCTTTTTAAAAAAAGCAGGATTTTATCTTGGGGGTAAAGTTTTATCTTTCTCCACTCATTTTCTGCCTTTGAGCAGGCACAACGGTCTAGTCAGTTTCATAGTCTTTTTTTTTTTTTTTTTACTCCTAGTCATTCTTTTCTAGAGATCCTTCTGGATCCTTCAGCTTTTGCTATATAGGACACTGAGCTTCTTGTCAGACTCAGGGATTCTCCTATTTGTTTTTTTCCTTGTTGGTGTTACTTGTATTCAGAGGTGGTATATTCAGCCGGTTCTGACAGGTTCTGGAGAACTGGTAGCGGAAATTTTGAGTCGTTTGGAGAACCAGCAAATCCCACCTCTGACTGGCCCCACCCCATTTATTCTCTGCCTCCCATTGAGTCCCAGCTGATCGACTGGGTCTTCCCTGCACAGGAGAATGGAGCTGGAAAGCAGGTTAGTGGGGGGGAGGAGGGAGGAATGGGGATTTTGCAGTATATCCTTCCCTTGCCATGCCTACAGAACCAATAGTAAGAACTTTTGAATCCCACCCCTGCTTGTACGGTTAACAGATAAGCGAATTAAAGCTGGAGAAAGAAATTGTCAAGTGCCAAGATTCAAGACCAAGTTTCAGTCTAGCTAACTTATTGTTCACACCTATAGAATAAGCATCTTGTCGACTAGCAATCAGGTCTAAATTGGCCCTAGAGAAGAATTGCTTGAGTTCAAGAGGGGGCGGGCAATAGGATGTTTATGGTGATGTAAGGAGCCCAGGCTGTTTCCTCCTCCCTCAGGTTCTCTCTGCCCTCTTCTTACACTGATTTGATTCAGTTCATCCCCTTCAGTAAACTTCCTTCAGAATATCAAAGTTGGACAATAAAAGTGACGAATAAAAAAGCACTGGGATTGAAAACAAAGCGATCAAAAGCTCTTTCCTATTAGTCCCGTATAATGGCTGCTCTTTCCTTATAGGAACAACATTTGTCTTTCCTGAAAAGCATTCCAACTTCTTTTTTCCTAGAAGGAAACCATCCCAAAAGGGTGGTGGAACTCCATTCCCCATCATCCTTTCCAAAGGTGGGCTGTTGCCGGTTCACATGAACCAGTAAGTTAAGATTCTGCGCAGTTCAGCGAACCAGCAAATCCCAGCTGTTTTTCCTCCACTCTTGCTCTCAGCACTGGCTCTCCACAAGGATGTGTGCTGAGCCCCCTTTTGTATTCACTCTACACCTACGACCGCACTCCCACTTGTCCCACTAACTCCATAATAAAATTTGCAGATGATGCCATGTTGGTGGGACTCTTATCAGGAGGAGACGAGACAGCCTATAGGTCAGAGGTTCTCAGACTGGTCTTGTGGTGCAAGAGTCATAACCTCGCCCTGAACATCAAAAAAAAACCCAAAGAATTGATTATAGACTTCAGAAGATGCAAAGCAGAGCCTTTCCCATTATATATCAATGGAGACTGTGTGGAAAGAGTTCCTTGTTTTAAATTTCTAGGAACTCATATTTCCAACAACCTTACTTGGTCGGTCCATACTATGGCCACTGCAAAGAAGGCCCAACAGCGCCTGCACTTTCTGAGGCTGCTGAAAAAGAGTAGTTTGGGTGAGAAGTTGCTGGTTACTTTTTACCGGTCTACCACTGAGAGCATTTTGGCATACTGTGTAATGGTGTGATATGCTGGATGCTCTGTCGTGGATAAGAAGATGCTCCAGAGAGTTATAAACACAGCACAAAAAATATCGGTTGCTCTCTTTCTTCTTTGGAAGAGATTGCGAAGACCAGACTCTTCTCAAGAACACTAAAAATCTCCACAGACCGTTCTCATCCCGGACATTCATATTTCAAACTGTTACCATCAGGGAGGCGTTAAAGGTGTCTTAAAACGAGGACTAATAGACTGAGAGACAGTTTCTTTTCCAAGGCAGGAATTGGCTTGAATCAAACAGTGCATTTGTTGTTGTTATTATTATTATTGTTGTTGTTGTTACTATTATTATTATTATTATTATTACTATTATTATTATTACTATTATTATTACTATTATTACTATTTTAATTTTTAAATACTCTATAGTATGATTGTAGTGTGGTGTTTCCAAGCCATTTTGTGGGCTATTTTTCAGCCTGTTTTGGGCCAATTTTCAGGCCATTTGGGGGCCAAAAACGGTCTGAAAAACGCCCCCCAAACAGGCTGAAAAATGCCAAAAAGCAGGCGGGACGGGACCAGGCAGTGATGGGATTAGCCCCAAATGGCTGAATCCTACCTCTGCCTTTGTGGGGAGTGGCTGGGAGGCGGGGCTGGGTGTGATGAGTGACGTCACCCACCCGTCACATGACCAACTGGCCACACCCACCCAGCCAGAGAGCTGATAGTTAAATTATCCCAAGCCCACCACTCATCTTTACCCAAAGGGACTATGGATGGCACAGCCTGGGAGCTGGAATCTAAAAGCATGTAAATTTGGGGGTAGGGGGCTATCCTCCCCCCTTTTTAAAGGATCACTAGGCAGGGAAATCTACCTGAGGGAAGGAACAGGCTCCATTTCAACCCAGATGCTTTCCTGCAGCGAGGGATCTCATTTTAGACCCTTATTACCAAAGGCATGATTAGGAAATTGGCACGAATGCCAAGCTGAGCATCAAAGGGGAGATAGAGGATTTGAAATGAAGGAAACATTTGAAGGCACTGGGTCATTTCAGCTTAGGGAAAAGAGATGGATGGGAAACAGGTTGATCGTCTTCAAATATTTAATAAGCTCTGCTAAAGGAGGTAGGGTTTCTCTTGACGGGGATTGAACCTGGGTGTAATGGATGCAGCTGAGCCTGGATGGAATGGTCAGATCAAAGACCAAATGAAGACAGGAGGATTTGGAGAGAAGCAGCGGCTGCCCTCTGGTTGGCCTGCATCGTCTGCTTTCTTTCTCCCTGAACTGTTTTTTCAATCAATTCTGTTCTTTTACTCTCCTTCTGGTACAGCAGTCTAGTAAAAATCCTCCTGCTTCCTCTTCCTCCCCCTCCTTCTCCTCCTCTCCCTCTCCTTTCTCCTTCTCCTCATCTTCTCCCCCTCCCCCCCTCTCCTCTCCTCCTTCCTCTTCCTCTTCCTCCCCTCCCTCTCCTTTCTCCTTCTTTTTCTCCTTCTCATCTTCTTCTCCTCCCACCTCTCCTCCCCTCCTTCCTCTTCCTCTTCTTCCCCTCCTTCTCTCCCTCTCCCTCTCCTTTCTCTTTCTTTTTCTCCTTCTCCTCATCTTCTTCTCCTCCTCCCCCTCCCCTCCCCTCCTTCCTCTTCCTCCTTCTCCTCCTCTCCCTCTCCTTTCTCCTTCTTTTTCTCCTTCTCCTCATCTTCTCCTCCTCCTCCCCCTCTCCTCCCCTCCTTCCTCC
Organism: Hydrophis major; assembly: GCA_033807585.1. Classification (NCBI taxonomy): domain Eukaryota; kingdom Metazoa; phylum Chordata; class Lepidosauria; order Squamata; family Elapidae; genus Hydrophis; species Hydrophis major. Next base: position 24,573,515 of record CM066334.1, on the reverse strand, counting down.
CCCTCTTCCCTCCTTCTCCTCCTCTCCCTCTCCTTTCTCCTTCTTTTTCTCCTTCTCCTCATCTTCTCCTCCTCCTCCCCCTCTCCTCCCCTCCTTCCTCCCCCTCTTCCTCCCCTCTTTCTCCGCCTCTCCTTTCTTCTTCTTTTTCTCCTTCTCCTCATCTTCTTCTCCTCCTCCCCCTCTCCTCCCCCTCCTTCTTCTCCTCCTTCCTCTTCCTTCCCCTCCTTCTCCTCCTCCTTCTCCTCCTCTTCTTCTCCTTTTCTCCTCCACCAGCATTTGCTGGTTTATTTATTTATTTGATTTGTCAACCGCTTACAAGATAAATTGGTACAAATATAAACATGAGTAGGAATACAGGAAATAGGTACGACTAAATGGGGACAATAGGACAGGGACAGTAGGCACAATGGTGCCCTTATGCATGTCCCCCTTACAGATCTCTTAGGAATGGGGTGAGGTCAATAGTGGTTAGTTTGAAGTTAAAGGAGTGGGGGGTTAGAGGATGTAACAACAGGGTCACGTAGTGCATTCCAGGCATTGACCGCTCTGTGGCTGAAGTCGTACTTTCTGCAGTCGAGTTTGGAACAGTTTACATTGAGTTTGTATCTGTTGTGTGTTCTTGCATTGTTGTGGTTAAAGCTGAAGTAGTCATTGACAGGTAGGACATTGTAGCAGATAATTTTGTGTCTTATGCTTAAGTCCAACCATAGGTGGTGTAGTTCTCCAAACTACTCCAAATTTCTGCTACCGGTTCTCCAGAACTGGTCCAAACTGGCTGAATACCATCTCCGTCTTCCCCTCAGCTATACATTCTGGTATTCCCTCTTCAATAAATTCTGTTCTGTGTCTTTTGATTTGTTGTACTCAGGTGGGCTTGTTTTTCGATTCCTTCTCCAGATTTGCTGAAGTGGTTGAAGGTCACTTACACTAATTTAGCTTGGCTCTGCAAGGAAAAACATCTTTTTCTCTGCCATTTACTGATTTTTAAATTTAAGCCTGGAGATTGGACTTCATGTTGGGTTGTTTTTCAAGCATGTTTTGCCAAGCCTGGTGCTTCATCACACAGAGAGCAGAATATAAATAGAATTAACCAAAATAAAAAGAAATTGCTACTTATATCACGGAATCAACTGCTGACGTTCCCCAGCAACCGATACAATATATATATATATAGCTGTCTTTATTAAGTCCAGTAAAAATCCTTATCCTCCAACAATTCCTTTAACCACCCAGATTGGTGGCCCAAAATGAGAATCAAATCTACATTTTGAGCTTGAATTGAGTTGAGAGGTTTCTGCAAGATGGCGCGAAGAAAATCACCCATAAAAAGCAAGCAAAGTTGTGATTGTTCCATTGTGGGTGCCATCTTGACTTTTTTGACCTTGGAAACACACCTGGCTATGTCTTTTATTATGCTCTGTCTGGACATTTTTGTCCTATATCTCCCACTAGCTCAATATCCATGCTTCGCTAGGAAACTATGTGGGTTAGCCTTAGTTTTTGGGGAGGAAAATAAGGGGGAATATTGTGCCTCTGCCTACCAGCATCCGTCAGTATTCATTGGCTAGCGTCCTGTCAGTGAGTGAGAGAGTTGAGGGGTGTCTGCAAACTGAAACAGTATTTGCTGTGTGAGCGAGGAGGCAGCAAGGAGCCTGGGCGTGGCTTAGCTCAACTGTTCTGGACTAAAGCTGCTTGGTGCTATGAAACTAAAACTGAACCTGCTCTCCTCTGCTTGTGTTTTGCATTTGGAACAGATTTCTTTTCAGGTGGGAGAGGGGGAATAGAACTCCTTTGCATCAGAGCATGTTAATAATAATAATATAGGAAATACTCTAAATGCTCTGATGGTCATTTGGAAAAATCCTTTCTTAGCAAGCCCCTAGGAGCCAAGAGGAACAAACGTGCCAAATTTCAAGTTTGTAGGCTTTACGGTTCTGGAGATTTTGTGATGATGCGTTAGTGGTATTTCGCTTTTATATGCATATATAGATTATTGAGTTTATGAAGTTATTTTTATTTTATTATTTATTAAATTTATATGGCCACCCATCTCAGTAAGATGTTATTCTGGATGGTATCTAATGATCCAAATTGGGTACTTTTTTTCTTCTTTCATTTTTCTTTTTTAATATATATATAGTGTTACAATAAAAGGCAAAGCATTAATTTGAAACATAAATAATACCTTGTATTATTTGGGTAGAGAGGAGCCTATACAATGTTGATTAGATATTAATCCTCAGCTTATGACCGCAAAGCTTTATTACAGTCATAAGATTTCTGGAGGTCTGTGGGAAGGGGGCTTTGGTGGGAGAGAATTTCTGTTCTGAAGGTGAAATTAAATCTGGACTAAATCGCTCCAGTAATGATCACCCAGCCTTTTCTCTACCAAATGCTGTTTTCCAGAGCCTCTTGTCTTTGGGGTGAATCCAACAATCAATACAGTCTACCAGAAAACATTAGAAAGAAAACAGTTAGAAATTAGAAAAAAAATGAGTCTCTGGAAAAAGTGCAGAGAAAAGCCACAGGAATGATTTGGGAGGGGCTGGAGGCTAAAATATATGAAGAACAGTTCCAAGAATTGGGCATGTCTAGTCTAATGAAAGGAAGGACATGATAGCACCGTTCCAATATTTGAGGGGCTTCAACAAAGACAAGAAGGTCAGACTATTTTCCAAAGCACATGAAGGCAAGACAAGAAGGCAAAACAGGTGGAAACTAATTCAGGAGAGAAGCAACCTGGAATTAAGGAGAAATTTCCAACAGGGAGAACAATTAACCAGTGGGGCAGTTTGCCACCAGAAGTCATGAATGCTCCATCGCTGGAGGCTTTTAAGAAGAGGCTGGACAGCCATTTGTCTGAAATGGTATTGGGTCTTCTCCTGATTGAGAATATAAAAGTAAATAGAAAAAGCATTTGGAGGGTGGGAAGAGAAGTGAGGAAGGATAAGAAAAGAAAAAGGACCACTGACTTCCAACTCTCTGTTGCAGTAAAATAAGGCATTAACTTCACATCTCAACTTTTTGCTTTCCCATAATAACACGAACGAGCTATTTTTGTAAAGAGCGGGCAATCTACTTGGTCAAACCCAAAACCAAAGTTTCGTTCTTTTCCCCTTCAAGCACAAAGTTCAGCTTTTCTATTCCCTTTTGTAGACCAGGGGGCTCGTCTAGAAGACCTCCGGAAGACCCTTCCAACTTTGTTATTCTGTATTTTATAGCTGCTTCCCCCCCCCTCCCACACACACCTGTGTCCCAAAGCAGGAAGAAAACCAGGTGCTATTTGGCTGCTTGCCATCCCTTTCTGCCTCAACTGGATGAGGCAAAAATATCCTTTTATCCGCCACCGAAGCAGAAAGTATACAGTTGACCGCTGGATCACCCTGCAATGAGGGGTTTGGTTTTTTTGGCCTTGCCAAGACCTGGTAACTGAGCAAGCAACCTGTCTAGCTGGAAAACATCCTACGCTTACCTAAGCAATCCAGTCGCTTTAATTAAAGTGGGAAGCTGTAAAATTACTGGTTTCTGGCTCGGCCAGAGAACGTCTGCTGCTTTGCGGTCAAGGTTGGGTCTCCTATAGACAGAAAAGGCCACGTGGGAGCCACGCCACTCGCACCGCGATGGACAGCAGAGTTCATTCAGGTTTCTGCAAGTGTGAGTGTCACATGGTCACCTCGGTCTTTAGAGCAGTGGTCGCCAACCTTTTGGACCACAGGGACCACCAAACTCATAATTTTAAATCCCGCGGACTAGAGACCCTGGGAAAATCCCCAAAAAAGTCTGCAGGAAAATTCCCCACCTCATTTCCTCCCGATTGATCATTCTTTATTTGGGATCACAGGATACTGTCTCCAGCTCCGTTCTCAGGGGGAGAGAGAGAGAGACTTTGGGCTTCATGCAAGGAAAGCAGCAGAAGCAGCAGAAGTCTTTCTTTCTCTCCCATAAGCTCTGCTAGATATGAATCTTCGTGAGACTTGTCACACGCCTCTTGGTGCAGAATGCCTTGCAGGGTCCCAAAGACTCACTTCTGCCAGAGTTTGGGGGAGAGAAAGAAAGACTTTTGCTGCTTTCCTTGCATGCAGCCAAAAGCAGAAGAAGAAAGAAGCAGAAAGAAGCAGCCCGGTGGCCAGGCCAGGCACATGGGGTGAGTGGGGCAAGTTCTCCCCTCCGCCCTTTCCCCCCTCCCCTCACTACCTCGTGTTGTTCGCAATGCGACACAAGCATTGTGTTCCTGTGGGCCATGTGGGTGGCGCAGCCTTGTGTTCCCACGCAGCTTGGATTCATTGCTTTGAGGGGTACTTTGGGGGTGACATTTCTCTGCGGACCACCAAAATTTTCTTGTGGACCACCAGTGGTCCCCAGCCCACTGCTTTAGAGGGCTTGTCAGGGGTCCAGTTGCAGGTTGGTTCTCCTCCATTTTGTGGTCTGGATTCACTCTCCCATTATCTCAGCTGGTGTTTTGGATGATAGGACATTCAGATTAACAGAGTTGGAAGGGACCTTGTAAGTTATCTAGTCCAACCCCACGCCCGGGCAAAGAGACCCTACACCATTTGTGACAGATGGCGATCCAGTCTCTTCTTAAAAGCTTCCAGGGATGAAGATCCTTCCAACTTTGACACAAATTCCTCCAGATGTTTGGAGAAACTCAATTTAAGCAGAGCTATCAAAAGGAATCCTTGAAGTAACCAGGAGGGGGCAGGTGGAGGCTCTGATATTTAGGGACAGGTATAATAAATTTGGGGAATAGATGACTCAGTTTCCCCCAAACGGCTGCTGGGCTGAGAGATGGCTGATGTCACTGGAGAAATGGTATAGAATCTCCTGCTTGGGCGGGGGCGGGGGGGTTGGACTAGATGACCTACAAGGTCCCTTCCAATTCTGTTAATCTAAAAGTGATTATAGACAAATGTATATGAATGTATATAAAGGTATATAAATGTAGATATTTACTTGAGATTGATTTGTATAACAATTTGTATAATAATGATGACACAATACTGTTAAAATGAAGATCAATGTGTGTAAAAGGTGAAAAAAGAACAATAAAATTTATTGTTAAAAATATAAATAAAAGTGATCTGAAGGGGCAATATTTGGGGAGAGGTGGGTTATGGGGCTCCAAGAAGCAAGCCAGGGACCACACCAAACTCATTTTTCTTTTTCTTTTCTTTTTTTTTGCATGCATAACATTGCTCTGCTAAATTTTAGTGGCACTTGACTAAAGAAATGAAATTGGGGGGTTCATAAAATTAGCAGGGCTGGAAATGTTATCCCAAAGTCCCTGGGCTGCTCATCCCAGCTTCAGCAGCACTTACAAAAGGGGATGAAACAACAACAAAAAAGTCAGAAATAACATTTTATGTATATATATTATATATTATTATTACACAAGGTTAACCTAGTTTGTGAATTAACCCGGTTTCTGGAAGGAGACAAGAAGCGGATCACTTCTCTTACTACCATCCCTGAGTTCCCAGCTCTCCCTAGTGGCTATGCGCAGTCATTGCTGGCAATACAACTCGCTCCGCCCCTCGGAAATTTCTTATTGGTCGCCTGTGCCCGTCCTCTCGTCTTCGATTGGACGAAGCGCCTTTCATTATCCGGAAGGAGGCAAGATGGTGGCTGTAAGACCGGCGTGAATGGGTGTGTTGCTTTTTGAGGGGAGTGTGACTACATTTTCGCGTGTCTTTAACTGAAGGGGGGGGAGAGAGCATTGTAACCCCCCCTGCAAGAATTATTAAGGGCAGAGCAGTAGTATCCTTGAAAATTGGCTTGTGTAGTTATTCCCCTATGGTGGACTGCCAATCCCATCCTCCACAGCCAGCATGGACCAAAGAGGGGAGTCGGAATCTCACTGGTCTGCCAAAACTTAGCAGGGAGGAAGGTAGAAGGTGGGGGCATTTATTTTAATGTGCAAATGCTTTTTAACAGTCCAAGGTGTTTGTTTGTTTTTTTAAAAAAAATCTTCCTTAGGATTACCTTGTGGTGCCCCATCCAAGTCCCAAATTGGCATTTGGCTCTGCAGAGAGCTTTGGAGCCAGCTAAGGATGCTCAAGGGCTGAGTTTAAATTGCAACCATTCTGCAGATGGATTTTGCATGGCCGGGGAGTCATGTTTTATAGCAATCGCTGCCTTTCTTGCCCAGCCCATCTCTCTCTCGCTCTCCAGAAGCGCCAAGGGGGGGATGTTCTCTGTTTCCCTGGCTACTGTTGAGGTTGTCTTCCAACCCCTGAAAAAAAAATGGCCAACCCTCTCTTTAGAATAAATAGAATAGAAAGTAGAATAAGGATAGGGTAGGATATGGGATTACAGATCAGATGTTTTGATTTAGAAAGGTGACTTTTCTATCTTGTCAAAGTTCAACAGATTTAACTGAATAACAGAGTTGGAAGGGATCTTGTAGGTCATCTAGTCCAACCCCCCCCCCCCAGCCCAAGCAGGAGGCCCTACACCATTTCTGCCAGGTGTCAGTCCAGTCTCTTCTTGAAAACCTCCAGTGACAAAGCTCCCACAACTTCTGAAGGCAACTTCTGTTCCTTGGGTTGATTGTTTTCCCTGCCAGAAAATTTATCCTTATTTCTAGGTTAAATTTCTTCTTATTCAGTTTCCATCCATTGTTCCTTGTCTGGCCTTTGGGTGCCTTGTAAAACAGCTTGACTCACTTCCTTCTCTCTGTGGCAGCCCCTCAAATATTGGAAAACTGCTATCCTGTCTCTCCTGGTCCTTCACTAGACTAGCTAGGATAGGATAGGATATGGGATAGGATATAGGATAGGATAAGATAGGATAGAATAGAATAGAATAGAATAGAATAGAATAAGGAATAGGAAAGGATTGGGAAAAAATAGAATAGAGTAGAATAGAATAGATTTAAGGGATAGAATAGAATATTGGAATATAGAATAGAATATTGGAATGAAGAATAGAATAGAAATAGGAATAGAATAGAATAGAATAATGCTGTAAGGGGCCTTGGAGGTCTTTTAGTCAACCCCCTGCTCAATCCCCTGTGTTTGTGTGTTAATATTTTGTCTAGATTTGGCATAGCCTTTCTTGTAACTAACAGGCATCTCTTTGTTTTCATGGCTACGTTATATTGCAGCAATTTCCCTCGTTAGTTGATGCTGATTTACTCTGCATCAGGTTTCCAGTGTCTCTGATTTAAGCACCAAGCCACTTTAGTATTTGTGGTAAATAGTTGAGCGCTGAACTTCACCTTGATTGCTGCAAAATGTGCTAAAAGTTTCCTTTTTATGGCAGATGGCTGCAGAATATAAAACGGCAGATACCCTGGTGACTTTAATGACTATTACGTGGAGATGCTTGTGGATGATACACACGGAGGGTGTTAATTTTTAGGAGCCTTAGATGGCTGCTAGTAATTCACATTTCCCACTTTAATAAAGCATCCACTCCTAAAAAACAGAGCAGAGGAGCTATAATTAAATGGAGGCAGGAGGTCTGACATGAGTGTGCTGACAGGTAGCAAAACCCACTCCCTTTTCTCTCCTAAATAGCTCAAAATGGGCATTAGCCATGGTTGGGTAAAACAAATTTAGCCCATTCTTTGAAGACTCGGTAAGCTTTAAATTGGGTGCTCCAATTCTTCAATATCTCATCAGTGACCCCAATTTGAGCTTATTCCAAGACTTTAACAATGGGGATTATTATTTGCTGCAGAACGCAGAAAAATCACGTTACAAGAGGAAACTGCCAAATGTGGCTGGAGTGTGTGATTTGAGTGGGATAGCAGTGAGAGACAGAGAGAGGAGAGAGAGAGAGAGAAAGAGATTTAAAAAAAAGAGATTGAGAGACAGAAAGAGATTGAGAGACAGAAAAAGAGGGAGAGAAAGATTGAGGAAAAAAAGATGAGAGATTGAGAGAAAAAGAGATTGAGAGACAGAAAGAGATTGAGAGAGAAAAAGAAGGAGAGAAAGATTGAGAAAAAAGGTTGAGATTGAGAGAAAAAGAGATTGAGAGACAGAAAGATTGAGAGAGAAAAAGAAGGAGAGAAAGATTGAGAAAAAAGGTTGAGATTGAGAGAAAAAGATTGAGAGATTGAGAGAAAAAGAGATTGAGAGACAGGAAGAGATTGAGAGAAAAAGAAGGAGAGAAAGATTGAGAAAAAAGGTTGAGAGAGAAAGAGATAGAAAGAGTGGAAAAGAGAGAGAATGAGAAAAAGATTGAGAGAAAAGGGTTAAGAAAGATTGAGAGATTGAGAGAAAAAGGTTGAGAGAAAGATTGAGGGATAGAGAGAAAAATAGATCGAGAGAAAAAGATTGGGAGATTGGGAGAGAGAAAAAGAGAGATAGGGAGGGAGAGAGATTGAGAAAAAAAGATTGAGAGAGATTGAAAGATAGAATAGATTGAGATAAAAAGATTGGGAGATTGGGAGAGAGAGAGAGAGAGAGATAGGAGGGAGAGAGGTTGAGAAAAAAAAGATTGAGAGATTGAGATAAAAAGATTGAGAGATTGAGAAGAAAAAGATTGAGAGAGAGAAAAAGAGATAGGGAGGGAGGGAGAGAGAACGAGAATATCATGTTCTCTCCTGGTTTAGAGTTTTAGAGAAGATATAGCAGTTCCTAAGAGGCTGGACATTGTTCCTAAAAGTTAAGTTAGGTGCTGTTATTGGTCAGTCATTGCAGGCTAAGATATAACGCCTTTCTTGCACAATTCTGTTTCTGTTCCAGACCATAGTGAGTAGAAAACCTTCCTTCTGGAAATGGCCTTCCCTTTTCTAGACGTTGTGCTGATCCAGGGGCCGTCAGCCAAAGGGTGGATTCGTACTTCAGAGCCGCCTCTTCCCCTGTGCCAATAAAGACTTTCGTGAGAAGACTGAAAAGAGCCCCGATGACTTGGTCACCGGGACACAGTGAGGATGGCACCTGTTCCTGCCACCCCTCTTCAGTGCAGGGCATTCACCAGACTCTGGATGAGATGGATTTCGAGAGAGGTATGGGAAACGCTGGGAAAAAGTGCAGTTGGGAGCTTGCAGAGGCTCAAGATAAGGATTCCTGTGGCAGGGAGTTCCAAAGGCGGGATTTTTGTTTTTTTGTTTTTAATCAAAATACAAAGCAGCAGCACTCTTGTCACCTGAACGCACTTTTTGTGGTGTTCTTCAAGGTGTGCATTTGCTTTACAAGGAAAAAAAAAATAAGAGCATAATTTCTAAAGTTCATACTGACAGGTACTGCAAATTGCTTGGAGAAGGAAGCAGTGGGAAAGAGGGCAGATATTTATATTTTCAGGGATGTTTTGCTTTTTATTTCCTTTTATTTTTATTATTTATCAACTGGAGATTTTACTGAGCTCAAGTCATTTTTTTTTTTTTTAATATGAAGACAACTGTTTTTGGCTTTGGTCATTTTTGTTCACATTACATTGAACATCAGTGGTACGGTCATAGGAATTATATTTCCAGAAACAAGTATTTTTGGAAATATATCTCTGGTTTTTAAAAAAAGAGAAACAGTTTTTAAACACCTACAGTCCGTCCATTACTGGACAGTATGGGGTTGTTGTTGTTTGAGATAGTTAAAATTCTGCAAAATCCCATCTTTCAATTTATCCAGTTTCCTTCTTCCCACTGGTTATCAAGGACTGAAAGGAGAGGAGAGAAAAACACTTGTAGGTTTTGATTTAATCACAATCTGAAAAGAGAGTAGATGTTGGCTAAGCCAGGGAAGGAGTCAAACAGAGAATTAGTTTGGAATCCCTGTGTGGACACAAAGGAGCAATAAAGTCCAATCTCCTTTGAATGCCATTGAACTTTATCTCATCTCACTCAGTTGCAAACGGTCAGTCTGCAAAGATTCTTTCATAGAGACTTGAATAATAAAACAGCTGATTGAAATGTCCCAAAGGTGCTTTTTTTTTTCTCCCAAGAGGCAACTGGACTTTCTTGTTTTTTCTTTTAAAGTTGTTTTGCTTCTCATCCAAGAAGCTTCTTCAACTCTGACAGAATAGTAGGGAATGGAAGGGTTTTTTATTCCCTGCAGACAGCTGGTCATTTGCATTCTTTTAGCAAGTCATTAAGGCCTCCTGGTGGTTTATGTGTGCCCTCAGAGTCACCTGAGTAGTGCTACTGAGTGGTAAACCTCAAAGTACTTCAGTGACCCTCTAAAAAGAATTCAAATGACCAGTGGTCTGCAAGGAATATCAGTCCTTCCCTTCCCCACCATCCAGTCAGAGCTGAAGAGGCTTCTTGGTTGAGAAGCAAAACGTCTTCAAGGAAAAACCAGAAAGTCCAGTTGCCTCCTGAAAAAGCCCCTTTTGGGAGAACCATAATATGGAGGACTGAGAATCTCTGCAGACTTGTAGCTAATTGAAATCTTCACCTATGGATCTGGTTGTCGCCCTCCCCCTTCCCAAGCCCCATATAGCAGCTGAGAATTTGGGGAGTTACAGTTCCAACATAGGCAAGATTTCTGATTGGTGAAAGCCGGTAGCTAATTTTAAGGTGTTCCTTATTCTGAATCTCAGCCAAGGGATTGTACCATGTTTACTAAAATTAAAATAAAAAAATTGTTTGCGTAGGGATCTGGAACGCTGCGCTGAATGGAGACCTAGAAGGGGTCAAGAGACACGTCCTCAGCTGTGGGAAACCTAATGAGCCAGACCCTTTCGGATACACAGCTTTGGTAAGTGCTTTCAAGAGCAGGCAGGACAATGAAGAGACTCCCCAAAATTTCAGAATGAGGTAGCCATAGCAATAGCCCTTAGACTTATGTGCCACTTTATAGTGCTTTCACAACCCCTCTCCAAGTGGTTTAAAGAGTCAGCCTCTTGCCCCCTCTTTCCCCCCCCCTCATAATCTGGGTCCTCGTTTGACCAACCTCAGAAGGACAGAAGGCTGAGTCAACTTTGAGCCGGTCAGGATCGAACTTCCTGGCTGTGGGCAGAATTAGCCTGCAATACAGCACTCTAACCACAGCACCAACACTCCTTCCTTCCTTCCCTCCCTCCTTCCTTTCTCCCCCTCCCTTTCCTTCCTTTCCTTTCCTTCCTCCCCTCCCCCCCTTCCTCCTTCCTTCCTTCCTCCCCCTTCCTTCCTTCCATCCTCCCTCCCCCTCCCTTTCTTCCTCCCCCTCCCTCCTTCCCTTCCCTTCCTTTCCCTCTCTCCTTTCCTTCCTTCCTTCCTTCCTTCCTTCCTTCCTTCCTTCCTTCCTTCCTTCCTTCCTTCCTTCCTTCCTTCCTTCCTTCCTTCCTTCCTCATAAGCCATGCGACCCTTCTCCATTCCTCCCTGTGTGTCTTAGGATGAAGACGCGAAAGGCCTAGGTCTTCCTCTGAACTCTCTCTCCCTTGTTCTACTTCTCCCCTGCTCTGCCCAGCTGGACTTTGCCCTTCCCCAGTTTCCTCCACAACCAACAGAGCCACACAGATTCAGGGGCATGACACTTGACCTGAACTTTCTGGTGCTCCATTAAGGAAGCTTCTACTGGGAGGAAGGCCTCTTGAGGCAGAGACCACTAGCCTTTTATTACCCAATGCATTTCCTTATATTAGCACCAAGTGGCAACTTTATTATCAGTTAAAAATAGAAAATAGTTCATTTTACCGGATGCCAAGTATGTGGTAATGCTAGGCTTGAATTTGTTACTTGTTTTAGAGCTGTAACTTTAAGATGTTCGATTGTTCTTAACGTCTGCATTAGTTACTGTTTTTTAAGCTGCTCTTTGTCTTAATGTGTTATGACCTGTAGTCACCACAATACACTTCTTTATATAGTAGGGGGGACAGCTAATTAGCTCTCTGCTTGATTTATTAGGTACAGAAGTAAGGATATAGAAAAAAAAGTGCTTTAGGTATGATATGGAAACCTGGAAATGAGGTCTTTAAAGCAGCTACGATATCTTTTGGGTTTGCAGGGATGCACTGGAAAAAAAAGGTGGCTGTTTTAATAAATATCAGGAAGGTGTTTGGGTGATTGACATCTTCCAAGTCCCTCTAAACGCAAGTGTTTCTCAACTTCAGCTGGTTTAAGATGCGTGGACTTCAACTCCCAGAATTCCCCAATGGCTGGCTAGGGAATTCTGGGAATTGAAGCCCACATATCTTAAACCAGCTGAAATTGCCAAACACTGCTCTTAAAGCATTGCCAGCTTTTCTGCCTCCATCAAGTTATATACAATTTAAAGGCAATAGTCCTTTAAAGCAAATTTCATGATGCCAGGACAATAAAAGCAGGAGTGAAACATTTCTCTTAACATCATGAATAGGTAAATGAAATAACTCAACCTTTCTTGACTGTCCTAAACCAGATCTGGGCATTTTTCGGCCTTTGGGCCACCCTCTTTGGCTGTCCCTGTCCAGCCCATAATAAGCCCAGTTTCTCATGTGTGCTCCTTGGGGAAATTAATTGCTACCCCAGGTCTAAAGGATAGTAAAGCAAGGACCAGAGGAAATTTCCCCACCAGGATGTTGCTGTTAGAAAGGTATTGGCTTGCTTGGACCCCAAACTATTTGGTCTGGATTGTGGGACAGACACCAAAGAAAAGAAGCAAATTATAAACAGCTTCCTAAGAGAAAATGTAAATCTCCTGGTCCCTTTTGTACCTCTTAGCCTTGAACTGTTTATATTTTATGGAGACAGGTTCTTGACATGGAAACAAACTGTGGAAGTTAATAAAATTGATCCAAAGACAGTAAGGCTGTTTAGTTACCTTGTGCTAGTCTTAACTTTGTATTAATTTAACTTCATATTAATCTAATTAACCCTAACACTGGGCCATATCTAATAAAATGAAATTCAAGGTAGAGAAAAGTAAAAGACTTACCCTTAGGCAAGAAAAACCAAAAGCACACCTATACACTGGAGGAAACCAGGCTTAATAGCAGGAACTGGGAGAGGGATCTTGGAGTCTTGGTGGACAACCAACTAAATAGGAGCCAGCACATGTGCAGTGGCAGCCAAAAAAGCCAATGCAATCCTAAATTGGGATTCAATCAAGATCAAGAGAGGAGCTAATACCACTCCAAAAAAGCCTTAGTAAGACCACACCTAGAATACTGCATCCAGTTTTGGTCACCCCACTTTTATGCAAAAGATGTTGAGACTCTAGCAAAAGTGCAGCGAAGAGCAACCAGGATGATTCAGGGAATTGGAGCAATGGTGGAATTCAATTGTTTTTACTACTGGTTCTGTGGGCATGGCTTATTGGGTGGGCATGACTTGGCGGTCATGTGACTGGGTGGTCATGTGACTGGGGTGGGCATGCTTGGTCATATGATGACGTGGCTCAGCGGTCACGTGACTTGGTCATGTGAGTATGCATGGTGGCCATGTGACTGGGCAGGCATGGCTTGGTCATGTGACTGGGTGGGCGTGGCCAGCTCAATGTCACTCACGTCAAGGGGTGCCTCGCCTGGCCCCTCCTCTCCCAGCCATTCCTTGTCACACCCAGCCTCAACTTATCTGTGTAGTTCTGTAAAAATGTTGATCACCATTTTTTTGACTTTGTTATCTACGGACTACGGACCACTGAAAGGAGGAAATGGCTCACATGCTTTGCCCAAGAGGGTGGTGGGCAACAGGCTTTTAAGGGGCTGCGAGAAAGAGGGAAGGGGTGGGAGAGGCAATGTATTTTCCAAAGCGCCAGAAGGCAAACAAGAAGCAATAGATGGAAACTGATCAAGGAGAGAACTTGGGGGGTTGTGTAAACCCATCTAAGCTTGTGATTTGATTCGTTTATGACATCAATGGATGGCAGGTGACTCCAGAAAACAGGTGCGTTCCATAATCCAGGTCCCGGTGACTCAGAGGATATTATGCATGAATCCTCAACTGCCAGGCATGCCATCTGCTTCGATGGGAAGTTGAGGTGCCACAAAAGGCCGCGTGTGGCACATTTTTCAGAGAGACCCCTTTTCCTGTTTCCGCAGCACTATGCCAGTCGCAACGGGCATTATGACACCTGCCTTTTCCTCCTGAGCCATGGAGCCTCCTGCAATGTCCGCACCCATGGCGGGGCCACCCCTCTGCATCGAGCGGCTTACTGTGGTCACAGAGCAATAGTCAAGCTGCTGCTGGACCACGGAGCTGATCCGGCTGCCATGGATGACGATGGGAAGACCTGCCTCCACAAGGTGTGCGTGTGTGTGTGTGTGCAGGACAGCCCCAGTGCTCTCCCGCCCTCTTCTCTAGACAGATGGTTGGGGATAATATGGTGAAATTGTTAAACCACCCAGAAGGTGCTGTGAAGCTTTGTGAGGCAGTATAGCGCCACGGTGGCGTAGTGGCTAGAATGCAGTATTGCAGGCTGACTCTGCCTACAGTCTAGAATTCGATCCTTACAGAACTCAAGGTTGACTCAGCCTTCCATCCTTCCGAAGTCGGGAAAATGAGGACCCAGACTGTTTGGGGCAATAAACTGACTCTATAAACTGCTTAGACTCTGTAAAGTGGTATATAAGTTTACGGGCTATTGCTATTATTGCTTGCCTCCCTTCCTCCCTCCCTTCCTTCCTTCCTTCCTTCTTCCTTCCTTCCTTTCCCTTCCCTTCCCTTCCCTCCCTCCCTCTCTCTCAGTGGTGAGAATGCAGTATTGCAGGCTAATTCTGCCCATTGCCAGCAGTTTGATCCTGTCTAGCTCAAGGTTAATTCAGTCTACCATTCTTCTGAGGTAAGTAAAATGAGGACCCATATATGGTGAGATTGTACACCACTCAGTGAGTATTGTAAAGCACCATGTAGCAGTATATAAGTCTAACTGCTATTGTTTTGTTATCCCAGCAGTAGAAAATATTGGATGAGCCAGTGATTTTGGCTTGGGATAGGAGATTGTCCTCTGCCCCAAGGATAAGGAAGATAGGAAGGTTCTGGTGTGTTTCACAAGATGAAGGGCCTCCAAGCTATGCTGGAAAAAAACACTCAGGCTTAATCATCAGGAGGTAGATTTACTAATAGCCTGAGATGGGACAAGGCAGCTTCTTCTATTACCCTTGGAGAGTTGAGCTGGAATCGTATCTGAACAGGTTTGAGATCACATAACTCGGAACTTTTAAGGCTGGTGGACTTTCAACTCCCACAATTCCTCAGCCAGCTAGGGAATTCTGGGAATCAAAGTCCACAAGTCTTTTTGTTTTTAGTATATTTTTTTAATTCATAAACATTTTGAATACAGTGTATTGTCAGGGTATATGATTTACAAAAAAGTAAAGAAAGAACAAAAAAGAATATTAATACATAAACTAATAATAATAATAGTGTAAGGATATTTTTAACTAGATTTCTCTTTGTATTAGCTTACTTGTAATTCTGTTGATTATATTGTCATATTTATAATTCTAAACCATCTTTATATTTAATTCATACATAGCAATAATCTTTCATTCATCTAATTTCTACCTTTTATCTCTAACGACTCATAAAATCTGTTCCATGTTAAGTAATATTCTGCGTCTTTGTCCTTTGTTTTTAATGTCAATCTGTTCATCTCTGCACATATAATATTTTTCTAATTACATCCTCCTTTGATGGAATGTTCTCATTTTTCCAGTATTATGCAAATACAATCCTTGCAGCTGTCAATACATGCAAAACTAAATATATAGTCCTTTTATCATAGCCCTCCGGCATAATACCCAACAAAAATATTTCTGGTTTCAGAACTATATGTTTGGTGCTCGATCATCTTTTCCAACCAAGTATGTATTGTTGTGCAATTATTTTCTTGCTTTCACACAAGTCCACCACATATGATAATAAGTATCTGATTACACTTCCAATATTTGGTGGACATAATGCTAAATATTTTTGCCAGTCTTGCCGGTGGCAAGTGCCACCTATGAAACATTTTACAGATTTTCCTTATATGCAGTAGCCGTTATCAGTTTATAGTTCCTATCCCAAAGTTTTTTTTTGCCATTTATTCAATTCTATAGTATAACCAAAAAAAATTTGCCCATACAATCATTGTTTCTTTGGCTTGTTCTGAAGTCCACAAGTCTTAAAAGTTCCAAGTTTGGAGACCCCTGACAGACAAAGCTTTGAGTCTCCATCCCTATCACCCAGGACTCAATATGCAGTTGAGTGTGGTTTGTAAGACAATTCTCCCCTCGCTTCCTTCTCTTCCATCATCTTCCCCCACCGCTAAACCACCTCCATTGCTCAGTTGGTCAAGGGAGACAGGCCATGGGATGGGTTTTCTAATCTAGAATTTTCCAACAGCACAAAGCCTTCATCCCGATAAACCCCTTTTATTTAGTTTACAGTGAATTCCCCTCCAGCAAAGTCCTGGCCAACAGTCTTTCAAGATATTTCCAAATTACAGACCTTTATCAGGCTTGGAGAGTTGCCAGGCTAATATCTTCCAAATGCCACTCTGTAGCAGACAATACTTGGCAAGTGGTCAGAAACAGATCTTTACCCTAATGCAGGGGTCCCCAACCACCAGGCCCCGAACCGGTACCGGTCCGTGGATCATTTTCTACCGGGCTGCCGGTTTTCTGGGTGCTGCCATCCTGTTTCGACGAGAAAGTGCTTCTGGGTGAGCTTTTCCAGTTGGAAAGCGGCGTTTGGGTCCTGAAGGAATCCTCGCGCCTTAGTTTCATCGAAGGGGTGGGGGCGGCTTCAAACGAAGAGCCATCCCGATGGCGGAGGAGATTAAGAAAGCACAAAAAAGGTACAAAGGAGGAGTTGAAGTGGCGGGGAGAAGCAGGGGATGGCTGGCTGGCTGGTCGCTCGCCTTGCCTTGTCATGCGTGCTGATGCCGGTACCAGGCCGCGGATCATTTTGTGATGCCAGTACCGGGCCGTGGCACAAAAAATGTTGGGGGCCACTGCCCTAATAAATTGAACTAATTGTCTCCTGCAAACCCCATTCCCCTTTTGCTCCTCTTTATTCCCTATAAGACGGGCCATTCACCATCCACCTGTGGTTTTACTCCCGAGTCGACCCTTGTTCCTTAGCTGTTCCCTTCTTCTGGCAGCTCTGTGCATGTGCACGCTGGAACAGACTCCAGCTGTTCTTCTTCCTCCCTGATGTCTGACTCTGAGGGCAGCTGATAACTGTCAGACAGCCCTGGCCCCATCTCTGCCTCTGACACAGAGCACTCATCAGAGCCTTCCCCAGACTCCAGGACTGGCCCATGCTCCTGCCCAATCTCACTGTCCCAGTCTGCTGCTGGCGGGCCATAACAATGGGTTTTCTCTTGCTCCACTGTGATGGTTCTTTTTCTCTCTCTCCAGGCAGCAGAGAATGGGCACCAGGAACTCTGTGAGCTTATCTTGGAGCGCCACCCTCAGCTGAGGCACATGCAGGACAACAGCCAGAGACGTGCTGGTGACTTGGTTCCTGCCAAGAATGAAGGCTTGCGGAAGAAACTTTTAGATCTGTGATTTGTTCCTTGAAAAACCTGCCTGTTCCTTAAGCCAAACGTCCATGTTGCGTCTTCTCTTCTGAAATTACACAGGAGCAGCTGAACTGAATTCAGTTTCTTACTGTGTTTTTCCAAAAATAAGACCTCCCCAGAAATAAGGCCAAGCTCTTACTTCAGGGCTCCAAATAATATAAAACAGGGTCTTATTTTGGGGGGGGAAACATAGCAGTTTTTATCTCCGCAGTGGGCTGTTTTTCAGTTAGGGGTTCTTCAGAGGTGTGGAAGCCACAATACTCAAAATTCTCCAGTCAACACGCTACTCCAGGGCTTCTGCAGAGCACTTGGTTGGGGAAGGAAGATGTCTGTGGCCTGAACTTTGGAGCATGTTTCAGCCTGGCCACAGAAAGCCAACGGATTGGGAAGATAGGAGCTACCATCCCAGGATTATGGTGGACTCTGAAAGGTGTAGGGAATCTCTGTTTTTCTAGAAGCAGAAAGATGAGATGGTTTGATTTAGAAAGATGACATTTCTATCTTGTCAAAGTTCAATAGATTTAATAGAATAACATACTTGGAAGGGACCTTCTAGGTCATCTAGTCCAAGCCCAAGCAGGAGACCCTACACCATTTCTGATCGATGGCAGTCCGGTCTCTTCTTGAAAGCCTCCCACAACTTCTGAAGGCAACTTCTGTTCCATGGGTTGATTGTTCTCACTGTCAAAAAGTTCCTCCTTATTTCCAGGTTGAATCTCTGCTTGTTCAGTTTCCATCCATTATTTCTTGTCTGGCCTTCGAACACCTTGGAAAATAGCTCGACCCCTTCCTCCTCTCTGTGGCAGCCCCTCAAATATTGGAAGGCTGCTATCCTGTCTCCCCTGGTCCTTCTCTTCACTAGACTAGCCAGGGCCAATTCCTGCAACCATTCATTATATATTTTAGTCTCCAGTCCCCTAATCATCCTGGTCGCTCTTCTCTGTACTTTTTCCAGAGTCTCAACATCTGTGATGACCAAAATGATGCAGTATTCTAGGTGTGGCCTTACTAAGGCTTTACCGAGTGGTATTAGTACCTCCCTTGATCTCGATTGTATCCCTTTGTTAATGCAATTTAGGATTTCATTGGCTTTTTTTGGCTGCTGCTGCACACAGCTGGCTCCTATTTAGCTGGTTGTCCACTAAGACTCCAAGATCCCCCTCACAGTTCCTGCTATTGAACCTGGTTTCACCTAGTCTATATGTGTACTTTTGGTTTTTCTTGCCTAAGTGTAGGACTTTACTTTTCTCTACAATACAGGCAGCCTCTGGAGATAAACACCAGGGAATAAGGTTTTGGATTTGGTTGATTGTTCTCACTGTCAGAAAATTCCTCCTTATTTCCAGGTTGAATCTCTCCTTGTTCAGTTTCCATCCATTATTCCTTGTCTGGCCTTCGGGTGCTTTGGAGAATAGCTTGACCCCCTTCCTCCTCTCTGGGGCAGCCCCTCAAATATTGGAGCACGGCTCTCCTATCTCCCCTGGTCCTTCTCTTCCCTAGATTAGCCAGGCCCAGTTCCAGTATCCGTTCTTCCTATGTTTTAGCCTCCAGTCTCCTCCTCATCCTGATTCCCTGCCATGCTGATCCTGCTTTCATTTCCTTTTTCCTATCTTACATTTCCTGTACATACAACCCCAGTTGAGCCCAAAATTTATGTTGTTAAGCAAGATATTTTCTTTCCCCCTCCTCGTTTTGCAACCTTTGTTGTCACCGTTGCTAAGTGAATTGCTTGCGGTCGTTAAGTTAGTAACACAGTCATTAAGTGAATCTGGCTTCTCCCTTGACTTGATTTGTTAGAAAGTCTCAAAAGGGGATTACGTGACCCCGGGACACGGCCCCCATCATAAATACGAGTCAGTTGCCAGTTGAATTGTGATCACACGGTCATGGGGATGCAGCAATGGTCATAATCTGAAAAATGGTCGTAAGTCAAGGGAGAAGCCAGATTCACTTAATGACTGTGTTACTAACTTAACGACCGCAAGCAATTCACTTAGCAACGGTGACAACAAAGGTTGCAAAACGAGGAGGGGGAAAGAGAATATCTTCCTTCTGTGTGACATCACATCATGCCAGTTGAAGTATCTATCCAACTTCTATCTTCTATATAGATAAGTCGCTTTTTTCAGTGCCGTTGTAACTTTGAACGGTCACTGAATGAACTGTTGTAAGTTAAGGACTACCTGTACAACTCTGTTAAATACCTCTTCTATATCTTATATCTGTTGCATTGTTTAATTTCTGGATCAATTAACAACTTCAAGTAAATTCCCCAGATTAATTAGGCTTTTTTTCCCCTCTTCCTGTGCAGTCCTAGACTTTTAAGAGGATACTTGAGTTTAATCAGTACTGGATTCCAAATTAAAGACCCCCTGACAGATGGCTGCCTAATCTTTGTTTGATCCCATGCCACGAAAGGGAAACCCAGGGTGCCCTTAACAGTTTGGAAGTTCTCCCTAAGGATTGGTTGGGCCTTGCCTCCTTTCCATTAAACCTGTAAATCAAAAATTGATTTCCTTCTGTGTGACATCACATCATGCCAGTTGAAGTATCTATCCAACTTCTATCTTCTATATAGATAAAAGCAAAATGCTCCTCATGCATCATCACAAAATCTCCAGAACCATAAAGCCTACGCACTTGAAAATTTGGCATGTATGTTCCTCTTGGCTTTTAGGTGCTCACTAAGAAAGGATTTTTCTAAATGATCATCAGAGCATTCATATTTCGTATATTATTATTATTATTAACATGCTCTGATGCTAAGGAGTTCTGCTCCCCCTCCCCACCTGAAAAAAAATCCCTTCCAAATGTAAAACACAAGCAGAGGAGAGGCGTCTCAGTTTCAGTTTACCAAGCAGCTTTAGTACAGAACAGTTGAGCTAAGCCACACCCAGGCTCCTGGCTGTCTCCTTGCTCACATAGCAAATACTGTTTTACTTTCCAAACAGCCCTCAACACTCACAAGGTGCTAGCCAGAGGAAAACCAATGGAAGCTGGTAGGCAGAGGCACAAATTGTTGCTCCCCAAAAACTAAGCCCAACCATATAGTTTTGTAAAGCCTACAAACTTGAATTTGGCATGTTCCTCTTGGCTTCTAGGTGTTGGATAAGAAAGGATTTTTCCAAATGACCATCAGAGCATTAGCTTTCCTATATTATTATTATTATTAACACGCTCTGATGCTAAGGAGTTCTACTTCCCCTCCCCACCTGAAAAGAAATCTCTTCCAAATGCAAAACACAAGCAGAAGAGTTTCAGTTTCACAGCAGCAAGCAGCTTTAGTACAGAACAGTTGAGCTAAGCCACGCCCAGGCTCCTTGCTGTCAAAGCAAATGATGTTTTACTTTCCAAACAGCCCTCGATCCTCACAGGATGCTAGCCAGATGAATGGATGCTGGTAGGCAGAGGCACAATTCCACCCCCCCCACCTTATTTTCCTCCCTAAAACCTGAGCCCGACCACATAGTTTCGTAATGAAGCAAAAAGCCAAGTACCACTCACTCAAGGATTTATATAAATACCTCACCAGTCAGAATTGAAGAAGCTTCTTGGATCAGAAGTAAAGAAAAAAACAAAAAAAAAAACAAAATCTAGTTGATTTTTGGCAAAAGTATCTTTGGGACAATCATGACCTGGATTGAGAAATTCCATAGACATTTAGATTTCTGGTAGGGTTTTGTTTTTGTTTTTTCTATCAAGGTATAGAAGATACTCTGACACCAAGCACGTCTTTTGTGAGGAAAGATGTAATGGAAGCACTTCCTTTCTCGGTTCTTCGTGAAGAGAACTGTTAACTCTCAGCAGGCCCAAATATAAAAGTCAACATGGAAAATGGCCGCCTGCCTTTGTGGGAGCAGCAATGGAGGCTGACTTTTCTCTCCTTTGACAGAATTATCTCTGACTGCAGCTTTCTTAGTGTGCCTCTGCTCGACAGAAAATGGGGGAAAGTCACTTTGTGGATGAACCTATGTAGAGCTTTGGCAATGAAATGGCAGTTGTTTGTCATGTTTTAAGGATGTCTTTTCTTCTGGAGCTCTCTTTTCCATTCCCTTTCACAGCCCAGCCTGTAGCCATGTTGTTTCCTGGTGGTCTCTCTTCCAAGAGCCCGGCTTCAGACCTGTTTTGGTTTTTTGAGACGAGCCAAGGCTGCTCCTGATCCTGTAGCTGAATTCAGGAGTGCACATTCCTAGGCAGTTCCTGGAGTGTCCCAAAATAAACCAACATATCCCCTGTTTGGGCTTTGTCTCCATTCATCAGCCCCGGGCAATGGGGCTGCCAGTTGGAAAGCGAAGTAGGGCACAACGTTTAGCCATTGGCATCTCTCGCCTCGGCGAACAACAGGTGAACGCTTCACCTCCTTCTTAGGGCAGGTATGGCACTCCGGTTCCCGCAGTGGGATACGTTACTAAGCAGGGAACACCTGGCACTTATGGCTAAGGACCTTGGAAGAGGGAGGTCTTCTCTTTGGGCCTCTCTTTCTGGATCTCACCTTTGGAAGAAGCCCTGCTGGGGTTAGGGTTGGAATACCTGCTGTCCTTGGAATGCAAGCATAGAGGCTTGTTTTGAGTGGGAAGAGAAGGAAGGGAACGCCATAAGAGCCAGTCTTGCAAGAGTCTATTTCTATCCGTAGCTGTAACACGAACTCCAACACAACCTAGTGACACACACAGTCCTGACTTGGACATGGCTGTAATCCTTGGGGCAATTTTTTTTTATCATGCAGGCACTCCCAACAGCAGCCAAGGGAACCCGGTTGGGGGTGAGAGGAAAACAGGAGGGAGCCTGGCTAGGTTCCCACTCAATGCTTCAAATGTTAAACTGTCGTTGATAAACACAACTACCTAATTGCATAACCATGATAAGCCATAGCTTGGTGTAAGGGAGCCGGAAAACCTCTCCAAAGGTTTGCTCCAAAAGTTAGGATTTCTTTTGTGAGCAAATTATCAGGAAGAAACTCTGGATGTTCTTTATTTATTTTTTATTTTGAAAAAAACCTTGATTAAACATTTTAAAACATCAAATACAAAATACAATACAACTCATTAAAAGGAACGAGTGGCCTGCTTTAAATGTCAAGCCAACATAACTTTTTGTACACTAATCCCCAACTCTCCCAATGACTTCCCTAAGTAGGTCACTATTACACAACGATGTTCACACAACCTGTTTATAGAGGGGCCAAAGATTTAAGTGTATTGTTTTCTTTGGTTAGGATGTTTTTATCTGAGAGTGTTGGACAAAACCAGCCTGTTGGGTTAGTTCATAATTCAGTCTCTGTACAAACCTAGAAAAAGGGGTTGATTCAGTGATCAGGTTAAGAGTGTTGTGTGAATGCAGCCATTCACTCTGTATGACTCAGATATCCGTGTTGAAGGAATTCATATTTCCCTTGGTAAGTGAATACATCATGCCTTTCTACTTCACTCATCGGCACCCAGCAGAAGCCCAGATGATGTCATAGCACGTCATGATGTCATTCTACAACTGCTCCATTCTCTGATGTAGTGACATCACTTGATTCCCATTGGCCACCCAGGTGCTATCACCTGAGGGGAATAGCACTTAGACTTAATATACCGCTTCACAGTGCTTTCCAGCCCTCTCTTAAGCGGTTTACAGAGTCAGCATATGGCCCCAACAATATGGGTGTTCATTTTACCGACTTCAGAAGAGATGGAAGACTAAGTCAACCTTGAGCTGGTCAGGATTGAACTGCTGGCAGTGGGCAGAATCAGCCTGCAATACTGCATTCTACGCCACCACGGAAGGGAGGGAGGAGAAATAACACAAGCACTTAGACTTAGATACCGCTTCATGGTGCTTTATATTCCTCTCTAAGTGGTTTACAGAATCAGCCTCTTGCCCCCAACCATCTGGGTCCTCATTTTACCCACCTTGGAAGGAGGGGTCATTTTGCCCACCTTGGAAGGCCGAGTCAACCCTAAGCCTGGTGAGATTCGATCCGTGATCAATGATTCTAAAATTCCACTAAATTGACTACTAATTTGATTAAGACAGAAGCGCTCTGATAGTATTCCATCGGAAAATTGTGGTCTCATACTTCAAACCACCATTCCTACTTCTGGCCATGCAAGGAAGTCCAACAGCTATGGTTTTTGGTCACCCACTATCCAGTCAGCAAAGTGGAATTAATTTGATGTTGTAAAAATGAGACTTGTGTGGAAATGTATATGAAATGAGGCTTATCTCAATTTTTCTTTAAAAAAAAAGGTCAGCACTTGATTCTCAGTCTTGTCTTTGGAATTAAAACCCCCAAGTGACAAGAAACAATTTTCCTAAGACGGGGTGAGTCACCCTCAGGTGCACGATTCTGTATTTAACGCTCCTACATTCTCCGCTACTCAACCATAAATATACCAATTGCTGTTAGCTAACAGTAGAAGCTGCCTATTATGAAAAATGTCAGATCTGAAACCTGACTACTAACTAGCTTGAGAAAGCTTAATTTTTGCTGCAGAGCTGCAGGAATCTGGAATTATTGGATCTTCTGAATTATGTTGGACTCCAATGCCAACCAGGGCCATTAACAAGGGCTTCTGGGCAGGGGTGGGATTTAAAAATCCCAGCAACCGGTTCACCGCCCAGTTGCTGGGTGAGTGTGGCCATGGTGGCAGGGCCTTCCGGAACTTCCTGTTTCAGGCTTCCGGTGGGCCTCCAGAGTCCGGGGAGCCCAAGGGCCCAGAGGCTTTCCCTGCATCAAAAATGGGCCGCGTGGAGACTCCTGGGAGGGAAGGGGTGGAGTCAGCCGGTCGGTTGAAATACCGGTTCAGCGAACCAGCGATAACTTTAACTTCCAGTTCACGCAAACCAGTCCAAACCGATAGAATCCCACCCCTGCCTGTGGGAGTCATAGTCCAGAACAAGAGTTGCCAACCTTTTGGACCTCAGGGACCACCAAACTCATAATTTTAAATCCCACGGACCAGAGACTCTGGGAAAATCCCTCCCAAAAAAAGTCCAGGAAAAATTTCGCACCCTGTTTTCCTACTGATCGATCATTTTTTATTTGGGATCGCAGGATACCGTCTCCAGCTCCGTTCTCAGGGGGCGGGGGGAGAGAGACTTTTGGCTTCATGCAAGGAAAGCAGCAGAAGTCTTTCTTTCTCTTCCCCAAACTCCGCCAGAAATGAGTCTTTGTGAGACTTGTCACGCCACCACAGCCTCTTGGAGCAGGAGTGCCAAAGACTCATTTCTGGCGGAGTTTGGGGGAGAGAAAGAAAGACTTTTGCTGTTTTCTTTGCGTGCAGCCAAAAATAGAAGCAGAAAGAAGCAGTCCGGTGACCAGGTGATGCAAATGGGGCAAGTCCCCCCCCCCTCTGGTCTCCCCCCCTCCACTACCTCATGTTGTTCGCAATGCAAGCGACACAAGCCTTGTGTTCCCACGCAGCATGGATTAATTGCTTTGGGTGTGACATTTCTCTGAGGACCACCAGAATTTTCTCGCAGACCACCAGTGGTCCCCAGTCCACTGGTTGGTGACCACTGGTCCAGAACACACTACTTCGCCCATCCTCAGCCATAACTCTGCAACAGTGCAGGGAAATTTTTTCCAGAAATGGCGTTTCTACAGCCCATTTCTCTTGGGCTGATAGGAAAAGCCAATCCAGTTTCATCAAAGGTTTGGGAAACTCACCAGCTGAAATGTTGAATTAATGGCTTGTTCCCTCGTTCCCTCCCCTTCTGTTCCCTCCCCTTCATCTCTCTGGATATGGGCAGTCACTAGAGGCATTTAATGAAGTTATTTTAGCGGGTGTTACATGGCACTCCAGCAATCCAGTTGCTGGGCCCAAGTGGGTGCCAGAGGAGTTTTTGGATGGCAGCCTAAATCCACCCTTCCCTGGGACAGAATAAATGCAGCTGTCCAGGCAAGGTGCTGGAGAGAGAGAGAGAGCACTGCGGCTCTGCAAGGGAGGACCATGGAGATTCTCAGCATTCAGCAATTGGTAAGACTGAGAAGAGTTGGGTTGGGGTTGAGGGGGGAACCAACTGTAGATAATAAACCATAGGATGAGCCGTTGAGGGAATTGGGTATGTCTAGTCCAGGGATCGCCAATCTTTTGGACCTCAGGAACCACCAAACTCATAATTTTATATCCCGTGGACCAGAGACCCTGGGAAAATCCCCAAAAAAATCTGTAGGAAAATTTCCCACCGCCATTTTCCTACCAATCGATCGTTCTTTCTTTGGGATCGCAGGATACTGTCTCCAGCTCTATTCTCAGAGGGAGAGAGAAAGAGAGACTTTTGGCTTCATGCAAGGAAAGCAGCAGGAGCTGCAGAAGTCTTTCTTTCTCTCCCCCAAACTCCACCAGAAACGAGTCTTTGTGAGACTTGTCACACCGTCACAGCCTCTTGGAGCAGGAGGCCTTGCAGGGCCCCAAAAGCTCATTTCTGGAGGAGTTTGGGGGAGAGAAAGAAAGACTTTCGCTGCTTTCCTTGCATGCAGCCAAAAGCAGAAGAAGAAAGAAGCAGAAAGAAGCAGCCTGATGGCCAGGCGAGGTGTTTGGGGGGAGTGTCCTTTCCCCCCTCCCCTCACAACCTCATGTTGTTTGCAATGCAAGCGACACAAGCCTTGTGTTCCTGCGGGCCATGTGGGCGCGCAACCTGGATTAATTGCTTTGGGGGTGACATTGCTCTGCAGACCACCAAAATTTTCTCGTGGACCACCAGTGGTCCCCGGCCCACTGGTTGGAGACCACTGGTCTAGTCTAACAAAGGGGAAGATTAAGGGTGACGTGATAGCTGCCTCCCAACGCTTGAAGGGCTGTCCCTGGGAAGGAGGGGTCAACCTATTCTGCAAAGGAAGGCAGGACGACCAGTGATGGGTGGAAGCTCCTTAAAGACAGATCCAACCTTGAACTGAAGAGAGCATTTTCTGACAGTGAGAACAATAAATCAATGGAACAGCTTGCCTTAGGGGTTGTGGGGGCTTCATCACCAGAGGACTTCGGGCAAAGATTGGACGGCCATTTATCCAGGATGCAATAAGACATCCTGCCTTGGACAGGAGTTGAAGGCCTTCAAGATCCTTTCCAATCCTATTATTCCAATCCAGGCCAACACGGCGGGTTCCTTGGGGTTTTTTTTTTGAGTAAGTAAAGCAGGGTGGAAGAGTGGCCCGCTTGTAAATCAAATCATAGAGCTGTTATGAAAGAGGGATGCAGAGAACTGTGGAGAAAATTATCCTCCAGGTCAAAGTCTGTAATTCTCAGTCATCCAAGTCATGGTTGTCCTAAAGGTGCCTTTTTTTAAGTAGGCAACTGGACTTCCTTGGTTTTTTTTTCTTTTGAAGACATTTCCCTTCTCCTCCAAGAAGCTTCTTCAGCTCTGACTGGATGGTGGGCAATGAAAAGATTGATACTCCTTGCAGACAGCTGGTCATTTGCATCCTTTTAGATTGTCGTTGAGGCCACTTGGAGGTTTGTCTGTGTCCTCAGGGTCACCTGAGTAACGCACATGGTTCCTGTGGTCTGCATTTTTTTCTTCCTCTGGAAATCCATTTCTATTCCCACACCCAGGGTGTTCATCTCAAATTGTATAGCTAAAAGTCTCTAGAGATTCTCAGTCATCCTCCCATTCCTCACCCTCCAGTCAGAGCTGAAGAAGCTTTTTGGATGAGAAGGGAAACGTCTTCAAAAGAAAAAGCAAGGAAGTCCAGTGGCCTCCTGATCCCCCAGGCCAGTTAATCTTCAGATGCCTGCTTTTGCAGCACATGCCTAGGAATTTGATTAATTCAAACTGTGATTCCAGCATCTCTCTCCTCCCCCTCAATGCCGCACCCATTGGTGAGTGTGATAGGTGAAACCAGCTTGGTTTGGTTCCATGTATTGTGTGAACCCAGAAAATGGGTTCATGAGAAAGCTATTTAAATATGTGATGCGAATGCAGGCAGACTTTACTCGAATTTCATTTTTGTTTTCAAGCACAGATCTTTAAATACACACACACACACACACACACATGATCGCCTTTCACTCACATAGAAACCTCTGTATTTCTCCCTGTGCCAATTTAGCTGAATTCTTGCATGTGTTAAATTCTTGCATAGTGAAGCAAAGCCAGTGTGCATGAGGAATGCACACTGGGTCATGAAACTGGGTCATTTCAACAATCGGAGCAATTCTCAGCCTTGGGCCAGGAAGAGAGCAGAATTTCTCACCCACTTTGGAAAGGCTGTTTCCACATAAAGGGGAAATTAAGAATCAAATCACAAATATACAGCACTGTGTAAGCCATCAGCATTCAGGCTGACAAAGGCTTACTTGTGAAAACTTAAAACGAATTGAAATTCAGAATCCTTTTAAAACCTTTCTGTTTAACCTTATCAGTGTGTACTGAGCTGGGATCGGGATCCTGCTTAAAGTGTATTTTAACTTACACTGTGATGGATCCGTTTTCTAGCTGGTAATGAATCATATCTTCTGCCAGTAGCAAGTGACGAATACTGTGATGAATAACGGAGATTAAATGTTGAGTAAAATATAATCATATATTCATCACTGGTTCTCTGTGCCTTTTCAAACTTTTGACGAAGATCAATATTGTAATAGTTAGACCTCGCTATCTGGTTGTTCTAGCCAGGGATAGGATTCAAAATTTCAGCAACCGGTTTTCTGCCCAGTTGGGTGTGACCATGGTGGCCATGGCTTACTCGGCCTCCTGCAGCATAGCGGGGGCGTTTTTGCCCTCTTCAGACTCTGGAGGCTCACCACGAGCTTCCAGGAGGGTGAAAACGGCCCATTTCCAGCCTTCCAGACCCTTCACAAGGCCCATTTTTTGCCATCCTTGAGCCTTTGCGCGGGTCCTGCACTGGGTTCCAATATGGGCCATGTGGAGACTGGGTGAGCGGGGCCAGCCAATCATTGCAACTACCGGTTTGGTGAACCGGATATAAAATTAGCATCCAGTTCGCTAAAACCGGTCCAAACCGGCTGAATCCCACTGGGTCAGTTGATTGGAGAGCTTTCGGTTGTCTGAATCCATCTCCCCAAATGAGAGACATGAGTTTGTGCAACTCTAAAGCAGGCTCCTATAGAACGGTGACTTGTGGTCCATTGTTTGCGAGAACATTGTCCATTGATTCAGGCCGTTGTGTGAAACCGCCAGAATACCAGTTGTTGGTTGGTTGGTTTGGACGTGACATATTTTGCGAATAGCAAGGTTCTTGTTATCCTGGATTTGGTTGGGGTTTCACCTGTTAATGTGAACCCCTCCTCCCATTTCCAATCGAAATTTTCTCTCTGCATCCCAGGGTTGAATGTTCTCTCAATAAGAAATAAGTTGAATCAATGATCTGAAAGATGACTTCATAGATGCGCCTCGGTGGTGCCTGCAGGCAAGTGCTTGAAGAACCACAATGACGATGGGAATTAATGCGGCTTTTCATTCCCAGGAGCAGGCATGTTTATCTGCCTGCACAACGTGTGATGTCCTTTTTAAAACTGAACTCACAGCCATCATCTTCCTGCTGTTGGACAACTTCCAGTTCTGCCTTGTTCCCTCAATGGGCTCTTCTAACATGATTAGATTAGAGTGAAATAGGAGAAAATTGTTTCTGGTTGAGCACATTAGAAGGAAGTCCATCTAAGTAAGTCATCACAGGTGTGAACCATGCTATTATGTTAAACCAGAATACAGGATGATGGATTGGTGTGGGGATAGGATGTTCTGTAGAGCAGACAACCATGGTTTTTGGTCTGTCTTTCTCAACCTTAGCAATGCGTGGACTTCAGGTTGCTAAGGTTGGAGACCCCCTGAATTAAGATCACACTGCTGTTTCTTCTGTGTGGTGGCCTTCACAACTCCCCAGAAAACCTTCTGAATATATATATATAAAAGCGAAATACGACTCACGCATTAATTATCATAAAATCTCCAGAACCGTAAAGCCTACAAACTTGAAATTTGGCACATATGTTCCTCTTGGTGCCTAGGTGCTCACCAAGAAAGGATTTTTCAAAATGACCATCAGAGCATTTAGAGTATTTTCTTTATTATTGTTGTTGTTGTTGTTGTTGTTGTTGTTGTTGTTGTTATTATTATTATTATTATTATTATTATTATTATTAATATGCTCTGATGCTAAAGAGTTCTATTCCCCTCCCCACCTGAAAAGAAATCTTTTCCAAATGCAAAACACAAGCAGAGGAGTTTCAGGTTCAGTTTTCGTTTCACAGCACCAAGCAGCTTTAATACAGAACAGTTGAGCTAAGCCATGCCCAGGCTCCTTGCTGTCTCCTTGTTCACACAGCAAATACTGTTTCACTTTCCAAACATCCTTCAACTTTCTCACACACTGACAGGACGCTAGCCAGATGAATATTGATGGATGCTGGTAGGCAGAGGCAGAAATTTTCCCCCTTATTTTCCTCCCCCAAAACTAAGCCCCACCACATAGTTTCATAGTGAAGCACGGGTATAGAGCTAGTACTTTATAGATGCCAGTGGAGGAGAGAGGTTCTTCTGGGATAAAGGTCCTTAAACTTGGCAACTTTAAGACCTGGACTTCAACTCCCAGAATTCCTCAGCCCACTGGTTGAAGAATTCTGGGAGCTGAAGTCCACAAGTCTTAAAACTTGCCAAGTATGGAGACCTCTGTCCTAGATCCTCAACCTAGAAACATCAACAAATCCATTCCTGGTCTTAAGATAGCAGGGAGAGGAGTGGTCTTATTTGGGTGGTTGCATCAGGCCTCAAACCTGCTTGCCCTCTTACGAAAACCATTCAAGATCCCTCGGAATCTGTTAGCCTAAGAAGGAAGGAAGCAAAGAAGCAGGTTGACCCTCTCGGAGGGGCTGAAATTCCTCACGGAGAGCAGTGGACACATTCCATGGCTGCTTGGCCCGAGAAGGTGGAAATGCCAAGACGGGATTGCATTTCTGGAGCAATGGAGGTTCAGGATTCCTGGGCCCTGAGCGATGGGATGCTTTCAGGTGGCTCGTTTCAGAAGACCTTTCCAGGGAGAAGTGCTCGACTTGGAGTTCCTGAGTCCCCCAGTGGACCCCCAAAAGGCCCTTCCCCAGTTGTGTTCTCTAATATGACAGTGATTGAAAGCGGGATGGCTCTCTTACATCCTTCGGTTCACCAAACATAAAGCAAGCAGCTTGGCTGGTTTTTTGGACACTTAACCCAGTTACTGAAGAAGCTTGTCTTCTGGGTTTGCCCAGTACAGATCAACAGAGTTGGAAGGGACCTTGAAGATTATCTAGTCCAACCCCGCTCCCAAGCAGGAGACCCTACACCATTTCTGACTGATGGCAGTCCGATCTCTTCTTGAAAGCCTCCAGGGATGAAGCTCCCACAACTTCCAAAGGCAACTTCTGTTCCATTGGTTTGATTGTTCTCACGGTCATAAAATTCTTCCTTATTTCCAGGTTGAATCTTTCTCCTTCAGTTTCCATCCATTATTCCTTGTCTGGCCTTGGAATGCTTTGGAAAATAGCTTGACCCCCTCCTCCTCTCTGGGGCAGCCCCTCAGATATTCAAAGATTGCTGTCCTGTCTCCCCTGGTCCTTCTCTAGACTAGCCAAGCCCAGTTCCTGCAACCGTTCTTCATATGTTTTAGCCTCCAGTCCCCTAATCATCCTGGTTGCTCTTCTCTACACTCTTTCCAGAGTCTCAACCTCTTTTTTATAGTATGGTGAACAAAACTTGATGCAGTACTCTGGGTGTGGCCTTACTAAGGCTTTAAGGCTTTGGAAAAATAGCTTGACCCCCTCTTCTTTGTGACAACCCCTCAAATATTGGAAGACTGCTCTCCTATCTCCCCTGGTCTTTCTCTTCCCTAGACTAGCCAGGCCACGTTCCTGCAACCGTACAATGGATTATAAACTAACCAAGATGGCTGAACCACACTGCTTCCCAATCTTGGGAAGTTCCAGAGGCGTGGACTTCCAACTCCCAGAATTCTCCAGCTGGGAAATTCTGGGAGTTGGAAGTCCACGCATCTAAAAGTTGTCAAGTTTGAGAAAGATTGGGCTAAGCCCTAAAGCGTCGGTTAACTATCCTTTCCCGAAACTGCGTCCTTGGGTACAAATGCTGCTGCTGAGTGGTGTTTGTGTGTTGTGCGAATGCAACTTGCTGGTCTCATGACGTGGGAAGGCTCTGTGAATAAGGAGAGAGATGGAGGGCAGACGCTTTGCCTGAGGGGCACGTGCTCTTTGTTGTTTCCCCTATCAGGGTCTCCATCCATCAGGCAGCCCCTTTGCATAAGCTCCCTGGTGCTCTACTGGATCCTGGGGGCAGAGGTTGTAGTAGGTGAGCTGCAGGGCTCCGACCTAGGGGAGTGGGGGACTCGAGATCCTTCCCCAGGCAACAGAGGGGATTTGGGGCATGCTTCTGGCGCCTGGCTGTCTTGGTCTGCCCTTTGGCTACCCCGACTGGAAATGTGACCGGGCACTGACACCACATCATGTTTCTGCCGAGAGTCACACCCTGGGGCCTGTCTATGAATAGACAGTTGCTTCATCTGGGGCGAGGAGGGACGGTGGCATAGGAGGACCTGGCACCGTTCTCCCAGTGGAGGGATGAGAGGGGCACAGCTTCGACGGGTCGGCCCTCTGCGGAAACCCAAAACTGCCTTGGCCAAGGAGACAGATAGGCAAAGCATAGGGGATGTGGGCTTCAAAAATGTTAGCAAGGGTTTCTCTGCCCAGTGGCTGGGTGGGCATGGCCTAGTCGGCCTCCTGCACCGTGGTGGTGTTTTTGCCCTTCCCGGACTCTGGAGGCTGTCTGGAAGCTGGAAATAGGCCCATTTCCAGCCTTGCCAAACTTCCAGGAGGCCTGTTTTTTGCCCTCTCCGAGCCTCCGTAAGTGCAAACCCCAGTTCCTTCTAGCACTGATGATGTTCCCTAGTTGGGTCATGAAACATCTGCAAGAAAACCACCAAGCTCAGAGAGCACCAAAGACTCTACAGTCCTCCTCCTCCCTGCAAACCTCACTCCCTCCTAGCACCGATGATATTACCCAGTTGGGGTCATGAAACGTTTGCAAGAAAATCAGCAAGCTCAGAGAGCTCCAAGGACCCCCTTCATGTCAACCCTGAGCCAATATTCTCCTTTATTGGTACCTTTTCAGGGTTTTGAAGAGGGTGGGCATATCCCACTCTCCAAATCGAACCCATCCAAGTTTTTCCTGGCGAGCTTCCCATCTGTTGCTTGTTCTGAGTGGGTGAGAAGGAAATCTTTTTTTTTTGCCTATCCCATCTCTCCCATTCAAGCTCTGATCAATCCCCCCAACTTTGTGCCTTCTAGAGCAGGGGTTTCAAACCTTGGCAACTTTAAGCCTGGAGGACTTCAACTCCCAGAATTCCCCAGCCAGCTTTGCTGTTCTAGAGGAAATAGATTCCATCCACCATCCTCCCCAACCTGTCCAATTATTCCCCAAGGTGATGGACACTGGAACCCCACAGGGGTGAAAGCTATGGGAACGGATCCAGCCCTGCTTCTTGGTGCCTGAGATATGTCTGTGCTTGTTTACTTCTGTAATTTATATCCTGCCGTTGTTCCACAACAAGGCACATAGCCAGCCGTTTGACAAGGCTGGAGTTTGATTTAAAACACAATGAAAATAACATGACAACGCAATCAACCAGAAATAATTCATAAGCCACTGTTGCTGCATGAGGAGCCAGAATTAAAATAATAACAAAAATGTGATGGAATTGTTTTCTGTGTTCATCTCAATGCCGGCAGGGCAGGGAAAGCTGTCAACAGAATGCATAAAACAATCCCCGGTTTTTCTATTCCTGTGGTTCCATTGCCAGAGCCTTGGCAACTAGACTTCACCTGAATCTGGAGATTTTGTTAGGCTGTGAGGGTGACTCTTTATGGCCAAATTTTTCCCTACAATGAATTTTTGCTATTTCTCCTGAAACCCAACTAAGCAAGGGTGTGCGGTTAAGCCCAGTATTAATACTCATCCCTCATTCCATTCCATTCCATTCCAATATTCTATTCTATTCTATTCTATTCTATTCTATTCTATTCTATTCTATTCTATTCTATTCTATTCTATTCTATTCTATTCTATTCTATTTCTATTCTACCCTACACCATTTCTGACAAATGGCAGTCCAATCTCTTCTTGAAAGTCTCAAATGATGGCACTCCCACAACTTCCGAGGGCAACTTCTGTTCCATGGATTGATTGTTCTTGCTGTCATAAAATTCCTCCTTGTTTCCAAGTTAAATCTCTCCTTGTTCAGTTAGGAGCTTTAGAAAATAGCTTGACCCCTCCCACCCTGTGGCAGCCCCTCAAATACTGGAAGACTGCTATCCTGTCTCCCCTGGTCCTTCTCTTCCCTAGACTAGCCAGGCCCAGACCCTGCAACCGTTCATCGTATGTTTTAGTCTCCAGTCCCCTAATCATCCTGGTTGCTCTTCTCTTTCTAGAGTCTCAACATCTTTTTGATAGAGTGGTAATGCAGTGCGGTCTCACTAAGGCTTTATAGAGTGATATTAATACGTCATTTGATCTTGACTGTATCCCTCTGTTAACGCAATTTAGGATTGCATTGGCTTTTTTTGCAGCTGCTGCACACGGCTGGCTCCTATTTAGCTGGTTGTCCACTAAGACTCCAAGATCCCACTCACAGTTCCTGCTATTGAACCTGGTTTCACCCAGTCTATATGTGTACTTTTGGTTGTTCTTGCCCAAGTGTAGGACTTTCCTTTTCTCTACATTGAATTTCATTTTGTTAGATAGGGCCCAGTGTTCTAGTCTGTCAAGATCCATCTGGATCTTGAGCCTATCTTCTTGGGTGTTAGCTGTTCCTGCCAGCTTAGTATCATCTGCAAATTTGGTAAGTTCCCCTTCCCCTTCATCTAAGTCATTAATGAAGATATTGAAGAGTCCTGGGCCTAAGACCTTTTGGCACCCCACTGCTTACTTTCCTTTATGTAGACTTAGACCCATTAAGGACTGCTCGTTGAGTATGGTTTGTCAGCCAGTTGCGAGTCCATCTAATGGTGGTACTATCTATTCCACTTTTTTCTAGCTTACTAAGAAGTAGGTTGTGGTCTACTTTATCGAATTCCTTGATGAAATCTAAATATATTATATCCACAGTATTTTGCTGGTCTACTAATTTAGTCACTGTGTTGAAGAGTGAAATAAGATTGGTTTGGCATGATCTGTTTCTTACAAACCCGTGCTGACTGCTTGTTATTACTTTACTTGTTTCTAGATGTTGGCAGATCTGTTTTTTTATTATCTTTTCCAGTATCTTCCCGGGTATTGATGTTAGGCTGGTTGGTCTGTAGTTTCCTGGGTCTGTTTTTTTTCCCCCTTTTTTGAAGATGGGAACCACATCAGCTCTTTTCCAATCCTCTGGTAGTTCCCTGGTGCTCCAGGATTATTATTTTTTTTGAAAGATATGGTGCAGTGGTTCTGAGATTACCTCTGCCAGCTCCTTTAAAACTCCGGGGCTAAATTATTATTCATAACTACTCTCATAAATGTTTCTATGTGCATATTATATCCTTGTTACTCAAGGGTTATTCTGTACATATCATAACAAACTTAATTTTGATTAAATGAATTAAGTAAGGTTAAGAATATTGTCTGAATGAAGCCTTCCTTCAAGGGGGCCTTTCTGAATGCAAGCAAGGAAGAGGGTGTAATGCAATTAATAAGTTAATTAACTGAGTTTGTCTAGTTGCCCATCTCAACTGCATGGTTCTGGAAGGCTAATGAAATAAAACCAATCAGCTGCAGCTATAACATTTCCCTAAGACTGATCTCTAAATATGAAGAACTGGCACCTCTAGGAAGAAAGAGATGGATGTTCTCTTTATTCCCAGAATTATTAGCGGAGTTTTTTAAAATACAAACTTTTCTACAGAACTGAAGAAGCTTCTTGGATGAGAAGCGAAACGTCTTCAAGGAAAAAACAAAAGAAAATTCCAATTGCCTCTTGGAAAAGCATCTTTGGGATGCCTTCCTAGTTGCTCTTTTGAAATCTAAGGTTGTTTCCCTATTTCCCTATTCATTTTTTTCCTTGCTTGAAGAAGTAACAGAGACGTAACTGTTAAGTTCTGAGCGTGGGTGCAAGGAACAGAGACGAGGCAGTGAACAGTGAACTTCAACTCTTTATTAATCATACTGAACAGAGCAACACCTAGGGCAGCAGCAGCCCTTTTATAGGGTTGGCTGCTGTCCTATTAGCCAATGAAAAGCATGGAAGTATTTAACCCTTGAACCAATGAGAGTCGGCCCGTTAGCAGCCAATCAGATTTCCCAGAAGGGACCAATCCTATGTCGCTATTTTCGGGCCAATCAGAAGTGCAGGATTAGAACCCTGCTTTTTACTTAAGGTTGTTTAAAACTCTATGAAACGCCTTTATTAGTTCATAACAGTAACGACAACAACCGACCAAGAAAAGCAATATTAAAAAAGAATTGCTGGTAGAACAACAGAGTTTGAAGAATAAACACTCATTAACTCCAGAACTAAACCAATTATATTGGCCAAAACATTATTTTAATATGGTGAATTAATTAGGAAGCCAACAGCAGAGTACCAACAAGAGCGCAGGTGTTAAAAAAATATGCAACCTAAATCTTCCTTAAGAAGTTTGTGCCAATTCCCTCCCCTCTCCCTCTCCCTCCCCTCCCCTTTCCAACTGCTGCTTTCTATTTCTGTTCCCTGGCTTGGCTCCCATGTCATCTATTTGAGGAAACAAAATCACCGCCTTTATTAAGGCTGTCAATATATTATTATTTTTTTAATTTCTGCCAACTTCCGGTCCCCTTTGATTATTAGATCCATGCCTCCTTCACTCCCAGCAGCCCTCCCCCTCCAGTTTGGTGTGTGCCAACCGTGTGCAGCAGCAGTCAAAAAAGCCAATGCAATCCTAAGTTGCATCAACAGAGGGATTCAGTCGAGATCAAAGGAGGCACTAATACCACCCTATAAAGCAAGGGTCTCCAAACTTGGCAAGTTTAAGACTTGTGGACTTCAACTCCCAGAATTCCTGAGCTAACATGACTGGAGGAGGAATTCTGGAAGTTGAAGTCCACAAGTCTTAAAGCTGTCAAGTTTGAAGACTCCTGCGTATACAGCTTTAGTAAGACCACACCTAGAGTCCTTGCATCCAGTTTTGGTCACCACACTATAAGAAAGATGTTGAGACTCTAGAAAGAGTGCAGAGAAGAGCAACCAGGATGATTAGGGGACTGGAGGCTGAAACATGCGATGAATAGTTGCAGGAACTGGGCCTGGCTAGTCTAAGGAAGAGAAGGACCAGGGGAGACAGGATGGCAGCCTTTCAATATTTGAAGGGCTGCCCCAGAGAGGAGGAGGGGGTCAAGCTATTTTCTAAAGCACCCGAAGGCCAGGCAAGGAACAATGGATGGAAACTGATCAAGGAGAGATTCAACCTGGAAATAAGGGGGAATTTTCTGACATTGAGAACAATCAACCCATGGAACAGAAGTTGCCTTCAGAAGTTGTGGGAGCTTCATCCCTGGAGGCTTTCAAGAAGAGACTGGACTGCTGTCAGTCAGAAATGGTGTAGCTTGGGTTGGGGGTTGACCTACAAAGTCCCTTCCAGCTCTTACTATCTGTTATCTCTGTTTAAAAAAATGCCTTGGAAGGCCTCAAGTGACCCACATAGCATTCCTTCTTGTGACTCTTTTCCTCCCTGGTTTCCTTCCCTAGGTAAGTGAGGAACGTCCCGAAGAGAAAGTCGGCTGTTTTGCAGCACGGACGAGAGGCACAGCCTGGGAGTCTGAACGTTGGCGCTCTGGCCCGGCTGGGCCCTGGTGGGAATCGGTGGAAAGAGAGAAGCAGAAAGCAGAAGACGAGAAGAAGAAAAAGGTGTGAGCCATTTGCGGAGTTTCTGTAAAAGCTGTGGAGATGCCCTCAAGGAGACCCAGAATGCTGGTTGCTTCCCTAGGAGGTCTTCTAGATCAAGGGGTCACCAACCTTCTGGACCTCAGGGACCACTAAACTCATAATTTTAAATTCTGTGGACCACTAATATGATCTGCCTAATGACTGGCTGGGTGGGCATGGTCAACTGGATGTCACACACCTCGTGAGGGTGCCTCGCTGGCCTTTACTCGCCCTCCCCCTCCCAGTCCCTCCTCACCTACCTGTCCGAGCTCCTTAGGGCCCCAACAGGAAGTAGTTGTTGGAGAAAGAGTTGACAAAACAGCTGGTGTCAGCCTTCAAGATCTTCTTCCTTTGCTTTGCTTCTTTCTGGCTGTCATGAGTAACGGGGGCTGGAAGGGGGAAAAGTATGGGAAGTGAGCTGGAGGTGTTACTAACTAATATTGTATAAACTGAGGAGGGTTTCTATTTCTTGCTTAGCTTTCTCTTCTCTGCAAACCTTTATCTGAGTAAGCCAAGGTCAACTAATCATCACCACCTGAAGATGTCCACATGATGAGGTTCACAACTTTTCATTGGAAGAACCGTTTGAACTATTGGGGGTGGGAACATTTCACTCCCTTGATATATGTGATGTACGTGCCTATTTCCTCAGATTCAAAATTCTCTTGTTGCTACCACTTGACTTCCAGTAAAAGTTATCTTTTCTCTAATTACAAGAGTCTAAGCATTTCTTTCTTGGATTTTGAACGGAGCACCAGCTGACATTATTCTGAATCAAATTGGATCTGGCCGAGAAGGAGGTTCAGGAGAAGCACCTCCCTGAGGACTAGGAGCATAGGCTCTCTAAGCAGAGGGAAGACCTGCAGGAGTGCAAGGCCAGGTCCTGGCATCTGGAGGCTGAGCAAGCTGAGATGGTCAGCCAGTTCCAGGCTCCTTCCCTCCAGCCTTTGCCAAAGCCCCCCACACCAGGAGGCTGAACCAGGCCCCAAGTTGGAATTTCTGGCCCCCTCCGACCAGGACAAAAAGACCCCGAAGGGGGAGACTCTGGAGCGACACAAAAGGGGACCGTAGTTTGAGGACCCCTGATTTAATGCAATATAAAAAATGCAAATAATTTTTCTGCAGACCGCCAACATTTTCTCACAGACCACCAGTGGTCCATGAACCACCGTTGCTACTCTTAGGAGGGGGTCCTTAGATATTTGCAGCTCAGATCTGCTGTGCCAACTTAACAACTGTGGAGTCAGCTTATTAATCCTCACATTCATTGTCTTTTCCAGCTTGAGGCTCTCAATAATGCCAGGTTGAAGATCGACACCTTGGAAGACTTGGCGGCCATTGTCAAGCATCACAAGCAGAAGAAGAAAAAGTGTAAGAAAGTGGTCCTCCCCAAACCGCAGGAGCCGGAAATCATTGTAAGTATTCGGGAAGGTCTCTCCAATGTGAAGAAGCTCGATAGGGCATCTCCAGCATGTTTGAGAAGGCGTCGGGCTCTGCTGAAAGATCCAAGTGTCCAGCTCAGAAGTGTAATTAGATCTGGCCTTGAGCATCCTGATTAGACATTGGCAAGGGTTAAAAATGGCTTTGCTTCTCGGAGTTAATATTAGATACTAATAATAGTATCCAGGGGTGCAGATAACTAACAATCTGAACTGATCTCTCCACACAGCATCCTTAGTGAAACGTGCGAACCAGCATCTGCATTTCGTGTGTTGGATGAGGAGAGCACATCCTTCTCCTTCTGTCCTGGCCACTTTTTACAGAGGCACGATTGAGAGCACTTTAACAAACTGCATCCCTGTTTGGTTTGGAGGCGTCAGCGCCTCAGATAGAAAGCCCCTACAGAGAGTGGTGAGGACAACCAAGAATATTATAGGAAGCTGGCTTCCCATTATTCAGAATGCTGCTTATAACCACTATATGCTTTGAGCTCAAAGCATCGTTAGAGACCCCACACACCCATTTTATGACCTGTTTCTGTTGCTCCCCTCTGGGAGGAAGTTTCAAATTATTTCTAGCAGGACTACCAGATCCTGGAACAGCTTTGTTCCCTCGGTCATCTGCCTGGTAAAACTGCAAAATTTGATTTTTCTTGCCATAAGCACTATGTTGTTCCTTGTGTCATATAATATATGTGGAGATATACATAATTTTCTATTTATTTATTTATTTATTCTGTCATGGTTATGTAGTGTAAAATTGGAGGTGGAGACCCTTTGAGAGCTTATGGAACAAAATTTCATTTTAATGTAGGTAGATTAGAGTACATTCAAAGGGACACTATAGTTTATTCTATCTATCTAGTTCAGAAGGGGGCTTTGGGGGGAGGGGGCTGGTCCTCTCTCCTGCTTATTTCTAGAAAACTTGGTTTTTTCCCAGTTCTTTGAGACCTGTAGGCAGGGGTGGCCTTCAAATTTTTTAGCAAGGGGCTCTCTGCCCTAATGACTGGCTAGGGGGTCATGTGACTGGGTGGGTGTGGCCCACTCAACGTTGCTTCTTTGTCCTAATTACCTAAAAAAAGATATATACCAAAAAGTTGTTTATTTTATGCATTTAATACCTAAATAAAAGACTGTGTGAAACTAGGCTTAATAGCAGTGACTGTGAGAGAGAGTGGAGTTTCTGGTGAGTTATGTGATTCTTATTATTTGGGAATTAATCCCCTTGGAGGCTAGTGGCTATGTTATCTAATGTTCTCAATGGCTCTCCTTCGCAAGCACTGAGTGGATTGTTTATCTAGCTTGCCACACTGTTACCAGGTGTGAAATGTTTTTGGCTGAACACCCAGAAGTTCAATGAAGCTAATGAAGAGCTTCCCCTTGGTGCTTGTCTTTCGGAGGTTATTGGGGGCTCGGAGAGCCCTGAAGAGTCTTAGTTAGGGGCTCTCCCGGGCCCCCAGCAGCCCACCCCTGCCTGTAGGCATTCTGACCTAGACTTGTCCAGATAATCACCTGGCATCGTGGTCCACTCCAGGCCTCTTTATGGGTAGCCTTAACTTACGAGACCACAATCAGAATCAAAATTTCCATTGCTTGCAAGGAAGCTGTACAATGAGTCGTGTCTGATTTTACGACCTTTTTTTTGGGGGGGGGGCAGGGTTTTTAAGTGAATCACTGGAGTCGCAAAGTGGTCCTGTTTTTTTTTTGTTTTTTTAATGGATCTGAATTTCCCCGTTGGCTTTGCTTTGCAAATGGCAATAAACGTGACCAGGAGCCACTGCACCCACCGTCAATACGTGCTCCTTGCCAGGTGCCCCAATCCTGATCACATGACCGTGGGGACGCTACAACAGTCGTACGTGTGAGGACTGTTCATAAGACACCTTTTTCGGTGCCGTTGTAACTTCGACCGGTTGCTAATCAAATGGTTTGTAAGTTGAGGATTATCTATGCTTTCTAGCTGCAATTCTAAAGGGAACAAATATTATCAGAGTGGGAAGAAGGGCACTGAGATAGCAAGAGCACTTAGATTTACAGGCGCTTCACAGTGCTTTTACAGCCCTCTCTAAGCAGTTTACAGAGTCAGCCTCTTGCCCCCAACAATCTGGGTCCTCGTTTTACTGATCTCAGAAGGATGGAAGGCTGAGTCAACCTTGAGCCAGTCAGAATCAAATTCCTGGCAGTGGGCAGAGTTAACCTGCAATACAGCACTTTAAGCACTGCACCAACACTCCCTTCCTTCCTTCCTTCCTTCTTTCCTTTGCAAGATGTAGGAGAAGAGGAAGAGGAAGGAGGAGGAGGAGGAGGAGGAGGAAGAGGTAGGAGAAGAGGAAGAGGTAGGAGAAGGAGAAGAGGAGAAGGAGGAAGATGTAGGAGAAGAGGAAGGAGAAGAGGAGGAGGAGGAAGAGATAGGAGAAGAGGAGGAGGAGGAAGATGTAGGAGAAGAGGAAGAGGAAGAAGATGTAGAAGAGTAGGAGAAGGAGGACAGGAGCAGGAGGAGAAGAAGAAGAGAAGGAGGAGGAAGAGGTAGGAGAAGAGGAGGAGGAGGAAGATGTAGGAGAAGAGGAGG
The DNA here is from genome assembly GCA_033807585.1 of Hydrophis major. Classification (NCBI taxonomy): domain Eukaryota; kingdom Metazoa; phylum Chordata; class Lepidosauria; order Squamata; family Elapidae; genus Hydrophis; species Hydrophis major. The sequence goes on along the minus strand of CM066334.1, from coordinate 24,532,291 downwards.
AGGAAGAAGATGTAGAAGAGTAGGAGAAGGAGGACAGGAGCAGGAGGAGAAGAAGAAGAGAAGGAGGAGGAAGAGGTAGGAGAAAAGGAAGAAGTAGGAGGAGGAGGAGAAGAAGAAGAAGAAGAAGGAGAAGAAGGAGAAGATGGCTCTCCTTTGCTCATTCATTTCTCAGCACTATTTTGTAAGACAAATTCAGTCTCGGGGGGGAAGCCTCTATTTCTGGAAAGGACAAATGTAAAAAAGGACGGCAGATGAAAACTTGCAATGAGAAGATAAAATTATGGTTCTCTTTCGGCTTTTTTATATAAAGCATAAACACTTATTTGTGTCTGTGGTGTTTCCTTGGCAACAAGATGAAGGTAGTTTGCCATTCTTAATAAAAGGAAGAACAGAGTCACAGAGTTGGAAGGGACCTTGGAGGTCTTCTAGTCCAACCTTATGGCATCCCAGACAAAGTGGCTCTCTAGTCTCTTCTTAAAAGTCTCCAGTGTTGGAGCATTCACAACTTCTGGAGGTAAGTTGCTCCACTGATTAATTGTTCTCATTGTCAGGAAACAAACCCTCCTCCAGGAGCCACAAGGAGTCAAAAAAGTCAATATGGCCACCAGAAACTCCCCACACATTGACTCTCCCTCCCTTCTGTACCCCGACTCTTTCCTTTCAAGCACCCCAGTAAACACTTCTGAGTAATTCCTGCCTTGTCTTTTCTTAGATCGAATCGGTAGAGCCAGAGCAGTTTCTTGATGCCGCGCTGGAGAACCGGATCCTTGTGATCGATAAATACCTGGCCGATGGAGGAGACCCCAATACCCATGACAAGGTATGGTGGGGGACAACAAGGAACTCATGCCCCCCCCAACAGATTTTCCAAGGGGAACATTTAGATTCCAGGGTACCTTATTATTGCTTTTTCAACTTAGCCCGGTCAGTCAAAACTTTCACTTCTTATCTTCCTCCTGCACGTTCTTTTCCGGTTGAGTACTTCTTTGAGGTGGCCATTTCTGACCACTGCTCCTACCGCCTTCGGGAAAGGGAGTTTGACCAGCTGAGGAGGAGAGATACGGCTCTCCTTGAACCTGCTGGCAGTCTCCCCCTTCTTCACCACCTCTACGGGATGGCTTAGCCCCGAAACCAGCCGGCTCGGGGCGCTATGGCGGCAAGCCCAGGCAGAAACTGCGCACAATCACGATTCCTGTCTGTCGCCGAAGCCCTTCAAACTGGAAATCCAATCCCAAGTCATTTTAGAGGGCTTAAATTTGCAATCGAAAACAGTTTCAAGTTAATATTTCACATGTTCTAACATTTTATATTTATAGCCCCTGAGTAGGGGTCATAATAGGGAGCTTAGCTCCATGCTGCCTCTTTTTGGGTGATAGATCAGGACGTCTGAATGAATTGAGGCAGAAAACTGGGGTGTTTTTCCCCTCTTTCCGAACTATGCAAACGCAAAATTTGCTTCCCCCCTCCCAAGTGGTTTTCTACCAGTTGAGCTGGTCTCATAATACTACATCCTAACAAGGTACTCAAGCGCCACCTGCTGGCCACCAGGGGCGCTGACAGAGCCCCATCTATAGACCCGATGGATACTCGCAGAAATATCAAAAATAAAAAACTTTTAAAAATTAAAATGTTCCAGAATTTGCTTGGCCATAATTCCTAGCAGTGATAAACCATATCATGGCCATGGTTAGGGACGATGGGAACAGTCCTTCACCAACCTATGAGGTCCCCAGCAAAGATTCTCGGTGTTCAGCTAATTTTGGGAGGTTTAGTTGAGCCATTCATAATACAGGCAAAATAGTTTGGGTAAGAAACATTGTTCAGAATAATCCACTTGTTTTTTTAGCCTTGGAAGTTTGGAAAGGGCATTATTTTTAGAAGAGGTGCTCAGATTCTCTTTTCCTTCCACCAAGAAAATAGTATTTTATTTTTAAAAGCTATTAAAAAAAAAAAAAGAGTTGTTAACCTAATCCTGCGTAGCTTTTTCTCCGGCAATATCACACTACTATCTAGAGCATACAAAACATTTGCTAGACCAATACATGAATACAACTCATCAATCTGGAACCCACATTATGTATCTGATATTAACACCATTGAGAAAGTCCAGAAATATTTCACAAGAAGAGTTCTCCATTCCTCTGCTCGTTGTAGAATAGCTTATGCCACCAGACTTGAAATTCTAGACCTAGAAAACCTAGAACTATGCCACCTTCGGTCCAATCTAACTATAGTACATAAAATTATCTACTGCAATGCCCTACCTGTCAATGAATACTTCAGCTTCAATCATAACAATACAAGAGCACACAATAGATACAAACTCAAGGTAAATCGCACCAAACTTGATTGCAGAAAATACGACTTCAGCAACAGAGCGGTCAATGTCTGGAATACTCTACCTGACTCTGTGGTTTCTTCCCCAAACCCCAAAAACTTTAACCTTAGACTGCCTACTATTGACCTCACCCCTTTCCTAAGGGGTCTTAGGGGGCGTGCATAAGCGCACCAATGCCTACTGTCCCTGTCCTTTATTTCTTTTATTTTTCTTATATATATATATCCATTTCATGTATTCATAATTATGTTTATCCTTATACCTGTTATCTTATAATCGCTTGACAAATAAATAAATAAAAAATAAATAAAATAAAATAAAAAAGCTTGTGTCAGAAAAAAAAAAAAGTTGGTCTCTGGAATTGGAACATCTTTTCAAAGAATCATTAGGCTGGAGAATTATTCCCCAAAGAGATGACCTCCTCTTTGCTCTCTGCTACAGTTTAAATGCACAGCCCTGCACCGAGCCTGTTTGCGGGGCCACAAGGAGATCGTGGACAAGCTGCTGGAAGCGGGGGCCAAACTGGAGCCAAGGGACATGGTGAGTCTCGATGGGGCGGCTTACAAATCCCCAATCCCAATGTTTCCGAGATACCGGAGAGTGCTGGTGTTGCAGAGAAGCACCAGGTGTCTCGCGCAAAGAGCAAGAATTGCTTTCTCTCTTGGCTTTGCAATTTGGGACAGGAGTCTCCAACCTTGGCCGCTTTAAGACTTATGGACTTCCGGATGAGAGCTTCTTTGTGGAGGCCGTTTCTGACTGCTGCTCCACCGCTTTCGGAAAAGGGAGTTAAGCCAGATGAGGAGGGGAGTTGCGATTCCGCCCAACCCCTGCCGGATCTCCCCTATCTTCAATTACCTCTACGGGGTAACTATAGCCCCGAATCCGGCTGGATCGGGGCACTCCAGCGGCGAGTGCAAGCTGAAACCGTGCATGATCGCAGATTCCTGCCGCTGCCGAAGCCCTGCAAACCGGTTGGAGATCCCTGGACCTTCAGCAGAAAAAAAAAAAAAAAGAGGATTGAATCCCTGGTTTGTTAGCCTCTCCCTAACTTTCCTCCCTGGCAGAGTTAGTGTGATGACCCAGAGTATATCAGAAATATAACAAAACCCAAAACATAACTAAAAGTCCTTTAATGCCTTCAGCTTGGCTTCACTGCTTTAATTGTTCACAGTGGAGCAGTAAAGTATTTTCAAAATTACATTTCAAAGGAAAGAAACACAGTTCAAATTCAAAGAGCCGATAACGAAAAACAAAAACAAACCGCACAGACCAGGATAAGTAATTGCCAGCGTCAGGGAGATAACCAGGTAGTCCATTGGAAGAACAACAACCAAGATAAACCTTCTTTAGGAATAAAACACTAATTTGTCTCCAGCGTCTGTTAGCACGCAGGTCCAAACTCTTATGCAGATCTCATACCTGCAACCTATGAAGAGGATCATGGCCCTCTCCTCCTGAGTAGACCACATTTTACCCTGAACCTCTCCCCCCTGCATGCCCTAGGATGGATAAGGGATGGGCCTGGGTCCTCTTCTGACTGCTCAGAGTCAGTCTCCACCAGGGGCATGACAGTTAGGGTTCAACAGATGCAGCGCTCCCAGGTTGTGGAAAGCTGGTTAAAGCATGCCAATGATTGGACGTCCATTTATCTGGGATGGCATTAAGGACTCTTGCCTCGAGTTGGTCTAGACCTCCAAGGACCCTTTCAGCCCTGTGCTTCTACGTGATGTGGGTTTGCCGTATTTCTGCCTACTTGCTACGATCTATGAGCCACGGTGGTGAGAGGTCAGGACTGCAGGTTCCTTCTGCTGACTGCCTGCTGCATGGTATTCCCAAGCCCTCTAGAACAAGGGTCTCCAACATTGGCCACTTTAAGACTTGTGGACTTCAACAGAGCTGGCTGAGGAATTCTGGGAGTTGAAGTCCACAAGTCTTAAAGTGGCCAATGTTGGAGACCCCTGTTCAAGAAGACAGTTTTGGTAACCTTAGAACTAGGAAGCCAATTAGCACCTTTTGATGCTTTTCCTATCCAGGATAGGAATAACCAGCAAGTCAGAACGCCCAGTGACTTTCTCTACATCAGCTTTTAAAACTTTCCATGAGGTGCATTGGAAGGTCTTCTCCATTCGCCCCCCCCTCAACCATGGAGAGCTGACCACAGTTTGGAAGGTTGGAGAAGGCCGGCCTAAGAAGGATTTTGGTATCTTCTGTTTTGTTTGGTGCAGCTGGAAGCAACCCCCTTGTTCTGGACTTGCCGCGGGGGACATCTGGACATCCTCAAGGGGTTGATTAGCCGCGGAGCCAAAATTTCCACCCGGGACAAGGTAAGTGGTGGAAAGATGGAGGGGGTCGCCTTTCCTGTACCTAAATGAGCCACCACCCGAGGATTCACGATGGACCTTTCCTTCCGGTTGTAGCTATGGAGCACTCCTTTGCACGTGGCGGTCCGTACAGGCCACTCTGACTGCGCTGAACATCTCATAGCCTGTGGAGCAAAGATCAACGCCCAGGATAAGGTGCAGGAAGCGGGGGAAGGAATGGGGTTGAGGGGTACCTTATCTTGGCCATCTCCATCCCAACTTTCATTCAGGGATGGGATTCAAAAATCCCAGCAACTGGTTGGCTGTCTGGCTGCTGGGTGAATGTGGTTATGGTGGGCATCGCCCGCTGGAACTTCCAAGACAATTGTTTTTTTGCTTTCCCCGGAGTCCGGAGGCTTCCCTCAGGCCTCTGGGAGGGCAAAAATGGCCTCCACTGGGCTCCGGAAGCCAGAAATAGGCCCGTTTCCGGACTTCCAGAAGGCCGGTTTTTCCCCTCCGAGCCTCCATGCAGGCCCTGCACTTACCTGCATGAAAAATGGGCCACATAGAGACTCCTGGGAGGGGCGGGGCTAGCCAGTCGGTTCAAATACCAGTTCAGTGAACCAGATGCGAATTTAACATCCAGTTTGCCCGAACCAGTCCAAACCGGTAGAATCTCACTCCTGCTGTCAGGTGAGGCTCCATTCAAAATCCAAGAAAGAAACGCTTAGACTCTGTGGTTATAGAGAAAAGGACTTTTTACTGGAAATCAAAGTGGTATAGCATCAAAAGAATTCAAGAGCTGAGGCACTGGGTGCGAAAAATCACACATACAAAGTTCCCACCACAATAGTTAAAACTGGCCATCCAATCTGAGACATGTATAATGTCACGTGGTGCATCTTCAGGTGGTGTTTCAGACATCTGGCTTGCCAGGGGCTCACCTGCCTTCATTATAGTGATATTCTCCCAATTATCTCTCTCTCTTTTTTTTTTTTTGTGGGAGAAACATTGAGAGTAAGGAAGGTATTTGCTTCAGTCTGAACCTTGGGTGATCAGGACTTAAAATGCTCAAAAGAATGTCGTACAATGGCCGAAACGGGGGAATTCTGGGAGCTGGAAGTTCATAAATCTTAAAAGTTGTTAAACTTGGGATGACACAGCAATAGATGCATTTGGACTACCTACTCGAGACTGGGTTTTGGTGGCTTAACCTGAAACCCAAACCCAAACCCAGTCTTTTTTGGTTAGTCCAAAGCACTGTGCAAGGCCAGGAATAAAACAAAACCCCTGAGAGAATTCATAATCAAATCAAATGTGTTGTGCAAATGCAGACAATCCCTTCTTTCTCTGGCCAGGAAGGAGATACACCTATCCACGACGCAGTCAGGCTAGGACGATTCCAGGCGGTGAAGACCTTGTTGATGTATGGGGCAAATCTTAGCATCCAGAATGAGGTGAGCAAAAAAAAAAAAAAAATTAGCTGGGGAATTCAAGAAGTTGTAGTCCACTAGTCTTCAAATTGCCAACGATTGGACACCCCTAACTTAACCCCTTAACCATTCCTTGTCATTGGTTGCCCTTAACCCCTCTTTGGAAGAGCTTTCTACCTCCCGCTGCCATAAGAAAGTTCAAAACATTCTTAAAGATCCATCTCATCCTGGGCTCCCTTTTTTTTGAACTATTACCATCTGGCAGATGGTACAGGACAGTAAAAACAAGGACAAATAGCTTGAAAAACAGCTTCTATCCCAGGGCAGTAACTATATTGAATCCTACTGTGTAAAGGTTCCCCTCGCACCTATGTGCTACTCGTTTCCGGCTCCAGGGGGACAGTGCTCATCTCCATTACAAAGCCGAAGAAGAGCCAGCGCTGTCCAAAGACGTCTCCGTGGTCATGTGGCCAGCAGGACTAAACACCAAAGGCGCACAGAACGCTGTTCCCTTCCCACCAAAGGGGTCCCTATTTTTCTATTTGCATTTTTTTATGTGCTTTTGAACTGCTAGGTTGGCAGAAGCTGGGACAAGGAACGAAAGCTCGCTCCCTTACGTGGCACTGGGGATTCGAACCGCTGAACTGCCGACCTTTCTGATCGACAGGCTCAGCGTCTTAGCCGCTGAGCCAACGTGTCCCTACTTTTTCTACTGTATAGTGCAATATGAATGCAATACGAAGGGTTTCCAATTCAATTGTATAGAATGCGAAGGATGTGGTTTTTTTTCTGTTATTTTTATAGCTTTCTTGTGTATAAATGTACACTGAAGATGGCATTTAATTTCATTGTACGAGGTGCAATGACAATCAAGTGAAAGTAATCACGGGACAGCATGTAGCAGAGTCCCCCCAAGGAGTCTCTTGCCGTGGCTGAAGCGATCAGAGATAGTTCAGGATGAAGCATACATCCATTACACGTGCTTCTTTTTATGAAGTGTTCCTGAGAGTAAATAAAGGGTGCGGTGGCTCGGTGGCTAAGACGCCGAGCTTGTTGATCAGGAAGGTCGGCAGTTCAGAGGTTTGAACCCCCAGCGCTGCGTAACGGGAGTGAGCTCCCATCCCAGCTTCTGCCAACCGAGCAGTTCGAAAGCATGTAAAAACGAAAAAATGCAAGTAGAAAAATAGGGACCCCTTTGGTGGGAAGGGAACAGCGTTCTGTGAACCTTCAGCGTTCAGCCCTGCCGGCCACATGACCACGGAGACGTCTTCGGACAGCGCTGGCTCTTCGGTTTTGGAACAGAGAGGAGCAACTCCCCCCTAGAGCCGGGAACAAGTAGCACATATGTCCAAGGAGGGGAACCTTTAACCTTTACTGAGAGTGAAAAGCGAAAGAAAATGATTTTGTAGTTTTGGGGAGGAATGGCAGGCACGGGGTGCATTTGGAAGGTAGACTTTACTAGGGGGGAAAAGTTACAATGCACGGTAGGTGAAAATGTTCCACAGCTACCTTCCCATTTAGTGGGAATATTAGGTTCTTTTATAGCAGCTACTTCTTTACATTCTCTGCATATAGTAAAAAACCATCCTACCGAATGATGAGTAAATTGAGTTGGGAGTGGCCATTGAGCCCAGGTACAGGCTAGTCCTTCCTCATGTGGACTAGCATGCTGCTGAAACAAGAGAAAGCAAAAAGCAACTGAAACAAAAGTTCCAGGATCGAGCCAGAAGGGACCTTGGAGGTCTTCTAGTCCAGCCCCCTGTTCAAGTATTTCAGACAAGTGGCTGTCCAGTCTCTTTTTAAAAACTTCCAGTGAGCCTTTAGTAACAGAAGCCTCGTCTGTTCTGTAGCTGTTAGTCCAGGTTATCAGTTACACAAGAGAGGTATTGATTAAAGTTCCTTAGAAAAGAAACACCCTCCTCCTACTATAGCAGCGCTCATTGGCTACCACACTGTTGCTGAAGGGGCATCTGGGGGGAAAATCCTATGCCAAATTCAAAGATCTAACTTTGTTATATAAATATCGCCTTTGTTAGGACAGCATTTTATTAGGTTATCAGTTACCATGGAATCGGCAAATGTAAGGCAAAATCCCCATCCGCATCCAAATTGGCCATTGCATCTAACTTCCCTAAATAATTTCACCTCACTCACTTTTACCATATGTAGCGTTTTTTGAAAACTATTTTAATAAGGACAATGTTTAAAATTACTTAAAATGCACGGGAATGTAGTGTGAATGGTACTTAAAAAAGAATTACAAATAGCCATTTTGAAAAAGCACCTTTGGGACAACCTGAAGAACGGAGAATCCATCTGACATCTTGTCAGGAATGGTGTAGGGAAGTGGCGGGATTCAAAAAATTTTTACTACTACTTCTCTGGGCGTGGCTTGGTGGGTGTAACAGGGGAAGGTTACTGAAAAATCCCCCATTCTCTCCTCACCCCACTAACCTGCTTTCCAGCTCCGTTCTCCTGTGCAGGGCAACCAAAGAAGACCCAGCCAATCAGCTGGGACATGGGAAGCGGAGAATAGATTGGGGTGGGGCCAGTCAGAGGTGAGGTGGGATTGGCCAGTTCTCCAAACTACTCCAAATTTCTGCTACCGGTTCTCCAGAACAAGTCAGAACCGACTGAATATCACCTCCTGCTTGGGTGAGTAGGGGGGGTTGGACTAGATGACCTACCAGGTCCCTTCCAATTCTTAATCTGAAATATCCGCAGAGACGAGCTTTGTGGCATCCTGTGGCCAATGGGGAAAAATCTACTTTGCTTCTCACGATGAGCCACCCTTGTGTCTTGGTAGGAGGCGGTCACCCCAGTAGACCTGGTGAAGGACTGGCAGACGGGCATCCGGGAAACACTTCAAATGTGCGCCAACCGGCAGCAAGGCCTAGCCAGGAGCTGCTGAATGTGTGTGTGTTTGGGGAGGGCAGGGGGCTTGAAGTTATGGGGTGTTGACTCTACAAGCCTCCTCCACCCTGTGACCAACTCACCATCCTTGTCCCTTTTTTTGCACCAAACTGGGCAGATCTCTTGGACCCCCTTCAACAGTCATAAAAATCCTGGGTTTCTTGCATCCCCAGCTGATGTGGGGCAACCGTCTGGGCTCTAAGGCAGCGGGGGCCAACCGGTAGGCCGGGGGCCACTGGTGGGGCGCGAGAATATTTTGGTGGTCCGCAGAGAAACGTTCTCCCAGGAAAGCAATTAATCCAGGCTACGCGGGAACACAAGGCTGTGCCACCCACATGGCCTGCCCCCCCTTTGGCCAAGCGCAAACCTGAAGTAGAGCCACGCGAGCTGAAACTGGGAGGAGAGACCAACGGCAGGGGAGGGAAATCCGCCCCGGGGTGGCTTACTGATGTTCGTGGGAAAGTCGGTCCCATATTCCAGAGCTGCCAGTAGCCACAGAACTGGCCCTTTGGTCATCCTGGAGCAGCTGCTCCTCCAGTCCATGGCAGGCCAGTGCACCCAGAAGGAGCAGCTGCTCCGGGGTGACCAAAGGGCCCGTCCTTGTGACTCCTGCAGCTCTGGAACATGGAACCGACTTTTCCACCCATGTCAGCAAACCACTGTCAGTCAACATTCATCTTAGTGGTCCGCGAGATTTTAAATGAGTTTGGTGGTCCCTGAGGTTCAAAAGGTTGACGACCCCTGTTCTAAGGACCTCCTGCAGCTTTGTCTCCCAAGGAGGAGACATTTTGTGTGTGTTAGCAAAACTGGGTAAGACACAGGGACAGGCAAGCTTGCATTCCTCCTGGCTACCCATAGAGGGCAGCCTGGTGGGGCTTTGGGCAAGAAGAAAACTCTGCCTTCCAGCCTCCAAAGTCCAGGGGGGCTTAAGCATCCCAGGGGGCTGCAAGGAGAAAGGCCAGAGAGAGGGTGTGAGGTTCCCCTGCCCAACTCCAGAGGGCCAAAACGGACCAAATCCAAGGAGCTACCCATTTGGGGTGCAGTTTTTAGGGGACTGTCAATGGCGGAGAGTTGAGCCCTGCCGCTGCCTCTCTGCTCCACGGGTCGGTGCCGCTGGCTCAGCTGCTCCCTGGATCTGCGAAGGAGCAAGCTCAAATTTTAAGGGGAAGAAGCAGAGGTGGCGGTCTTGCCTCACGAAAATCAGGATGAGCGTTCAATCCTAGGTAGAAGCAGAGATTACTGAGAATAAATCTGCTGGAACAAAATTCTGCATTGGCAACAGGAAAGGCACCCGGTCAGTAAAACACTCTGCTAGCTCCATTCAGTTGCCCAGACTCTATTATGGGGTGGTTAAATGAAGAGGATGATGATGATCAGGCCTGGCTTCAAACCACATACGCTGGTGGTCTCTGGGAGGCAGTTCCCCTGGAAGGGGCATCTCATCACGGCCCTCCCCGATGCTGGGGTTGAGGGCTGGGAAATGTTCTTCCAGAAGTGGAAAGACCCTCCGGCCACTGGAGGGGAGGCCAGATTGAAATCCTCTTGAGCTTCTCGCCCCCCTTCTCTGGAATGAGTCAAACATCCCCTGGTGAAGCAGGTGATCAGTACATCCACCTTCCTTTTGGGCCCCCATCTCTTCAGTCTATGAAGCCACCAGTAGTTGGAACGAGACAACTCGCCGCAGGACAACTCGCTTTGGGACAATTCAGCAATTCAAATTGAAAGAGTTTTAAAAAATTACTTTAATTTTTGCCATTCCCATTTCATTTTGTCCCTCCTTCGGCATCCTTTTAACGATCATCTTCCCCTTATTCCAGCGGTCTTGGACTTAAGGCCCTGGGGCCCAGATCCGGCCTGCGATGTGGTTAGATTGGGCCCACTAGGCTGTCCTGGAAACTGAAGGTGGCCGGGCACTGACCTAAAACTTGGTGGCAGCCATCTGGGCTGGAATGCAGTCAGCCTTAGATCTGTGGAGCCGCTCTGGAGTCGGTGAGGGGCCTCTGCCACCCCCCTGGGCATGCGCTGGAGACAATGGAACTCCTCAGCCCCAGCTGGACCACCCCAGGCGCCTCCGATGTGAATGTCAGGCTGGCCACGCCCACCCAGTTGGCTGCAACCACCGCACCCAGGCCCACCTGACTCTCCAAAGTCAACCACAACCCTGATGCGGCCCTCAATGAAAGAGTTTGACACCCCTGTTCTTCCCTATTTGTGTAACTCTTGTCCTGCGTTGAGTTGGCCATGTCAAGTTGACCATCTCAAGTCGCCACCAGCAGCTGTTCCCCTGCCACCATTTCCACCCATTGTTGACCCTGCATCCCTGGGTGTCCTCATCCTTGTTCCTTGGTACATTAGACAAGAGGAGGTGGTCTTCCTTGGTCCTGCTGGACAGGCAGAGCTCTCCTCCACCAATACCTCCCAACGCAATTCCTCCAAATGAACAAAGGGGCCAAGTATGGCCAACGGCGCAAAGTTTGCACTGGGCCAGCTGGCTATCCTTTTGCAAGCCCCATGACAGACTATAGTAACTCCATAGTAGCCCATAGCAACTCCTTTGCTTGGAGGGGGAACTGAGTTGTCCCTACTGACCTCTACCTATTCATGACTTCAAGATCTGCCTTCAATGAGCATGTGCCCCAGAGCCGGGACAGGAATCCATGAAAGCCAGCCTTGCTCTCTCTCTCTCTTAAAACTGGAACAGGATTCGTACTATACCGGCTCTGGTGACTATTTATTTATTTCCGGCCTGCCCTTCTCCCTTTTCCAGAGGAAGGGCAGCCGAGACAATTACTTGAATTTTCCTTTGTAAACCAATGCCAACGTCACTCCTTTGTGTCGGTTTGTGACACATATGCTGTGTCACAAACCCAAAAACAGTCACAAACGATACTGTACTCCATTTTGTCTTAAAAGTCTGGGAAATGATGGCTCCTTCATGACCGGCGCATTTCCACTCCCAGGGTTCCCAAGCCAGCCAGGAATTCTGGGAGTTAAAAGTCCACAGGTCATAAAAGAGGACCATAGTTCCTCATCGCCACTGGTCTGTCAGGGGTCTCTAACCTTGGCCATTTTTAAAGACTTGTGGGCTTCCAGCTCCCAGAATTCCTCAGCCAACATGGCTGTCTGAAGAATCCTAGGAGTTGAAAGTCCACAAGTATTCAAAGTTGCCAAGGTTTGGAGATCTCTGGTCTGTCATGCCAGGTCCCTGTGCGCAGGCAATTCGCCAGTCTGGTGTCAAGATTGACTTTTGAGGTGGTTTAGCCGTGGGCCACAGTCTCCGGTATCACCTCAGGACTGGACCCTCCATCCATGCCCACCGCAAGACCCCTGACCACGAATGGAGGGGCGCGTGGGCGAGACTGGCGGGGTTTCCAGAAAAATACTCCACTTAGGAAGCAGATTGTACAGCGCTAGTAAGGCTTCCTTCCCTAAAAACTTTGTGAGGGCGGTGCTGCTGTGATGTTTTTTTTCTTTTGTAAATAATAAAGTTATTTTTGTGTCCTGAATGATGAGTATTGAGAGCAATTGTGGCTGCGACAAAAGGTTGGCCTTGAAAAACCGCCTGTCTTTTCTAGGCTGGAACAGGACTTGAGAGGAAAATTGTTTTTATTTACACCCACTGAACAGACATCTAAGGCCCCAATTTCCGTGGGGAGGGGGGGACTCCCCAAAAGTCACCACCCTGGATGTAGATTGCAGGGGGTCCTTCCAGGCCAAAGTTCCAGGCAACAAAACTTTAGCCTGGTCTTTGCTGTGCTACCTTTCTACCTGCAGGCCGGCATTCACCATGGTTGCCTTCCTGAAAGCAACTTGGATACACATTTCCTGGAAGTATGACGGCCCACAGAATGAGGCCGATGGCAGCTGCTCTAAGAAAAAGAAACGGCTTCTCTAGGAAGGCAGGAGGAAGATCCACTCCCTTCGCCTGGTTACTGGAGGAACCCATTTTCTGAATTCCCCCTAGTTAGCCCCAATCTGAAAACTGACCAAACAAGCTGTGTTCACCCCATGTGCCAAACTGCAGAACGAACAAAACTATATGGAGAAGGTTAACCTAGTTTAGCGTGTTGTGCCAGTGCACTAGCTGGAACCATGAGTGGGCTTCAAAAAATTTAGCAACCAGGTTCTCTGTCTGGTTGCTGGGGAACTGTGGCCATGGTGGGTGTCAGCTTTTTGACACCACAGTGGCGGTGTGTGTGTGTGTGTGTGTGTTTGGCCTCCCGGGCTCCAGAGGCTTTCCTCAAGCCTCCAGGAGGGCAAAAACAGCCTCCCTTGGGCTCTGGAGGCCAGAAACGGGCCTGTTTCCACCATTCCAGGACTTTCCCCCTCCCCGAACCTCCCCCTGTGCCCTGCACTTACCTGGGATTCAAGATGGGCTGCATGCAGACTCCAGGGAGGGGAGGGGTGGACGGGTCCAGCCAGTCGTTGCAACTATGGGTTTGGTGAACCAGATGTAAAATTAACACCCGGTTCGCGCAGCCCACCTCTGAGCTAGACCTTGAGTGGATCAGGCTTTTGCCTGTGTGTGACTGCAGGCCAATAGGCAACAAAAATGGGGGAAAGGGGCATTCATATCTGCCCAGCAGTGACCTCAAAAGGATGAGGAATAAGAGACCTGTTCTCTTTGGTGTGTAAGAACCACCGTGCGTGTGTGACAACTTGAGAGAGTCAGAACTTTCCCATGGTATCCCTTCCTCCTCCTCCTCCCCATATCTCAGCCAAATTGCTGCCTTAAGAAATTTAACTGTGTCTAATCCTGCATGCACAGCTTGGGTCTCAGCAAACAGGCTAAAAAAGCACACCGCTTTTTAGAGAGGACAGGGGTGTTCCTTCTGCACACCCCACCCCCAAAATCAGGCCTTCATCCCTAGGTGTTCTTGTGGCTGGGAGACCAAAAAAGAAAAATAACTGGTGCATCTCTCCAGCATGGTATGTTTCTGCCCCTGAATCGTGATGATACTCACCTCAGTTAAAAGAGAGAGACAGAGAGAAGTTGCAGGTTTTTTCTGCTGCCATCAGGGACTTATATACAGGTATGTAAGGACAGACAATTCCCTGGGAAGGTACAGCTGGTGGGCAGATTACAATTAATTTACCCAAACCAGACACGCAAACGATTCGGATACGTTCCGCTGTTTGCTGCGGGAAGGGAAGAGGCCGAACGAAGGAGAGAAAGGGACCGGGATTCTCCCGGAATCCCTCGGATTCTTTATTATTGACTTTAAAAAATAAGATTGAGGGATTGAGGGGAAAACACTGTGTAGAGCAACGAGAGGGCAGGAGGACGGGGAGGAAATGTCTCTCTGCCAAAGCTGGAGTGAAAAGTTTGTCTCGCCCAAGGGAAACGTAGGATTGCCAGTGAGAGAAGTAGAAATCCAAGACCGAAAATAAATCCAGGGAAAGCCACAGAAACGGGCGTCCTTCCCACGAAGACAAAAAAAAAGGGGGGGGGTGCAGCTCCAGAGAAAGCGGGGAGGACTCAGTCCTGACATTCGACTTTTCAAGGCCGGCTGCCACGGAAGGGAGAACAGGTTTGCGGGAAGGGGGGAGGGTAAGTAGCCACCTGCCCCTCCTCTTGCAGCAGGAGTCCCTTGGCAGAAGTCCTGTCTGGTCCAGGGCAGCTGATCCAGGGCAAACAGCAAGCTGGCAAGTCTGATGCCAAGGAGGCAGAAGAGAGAGAGAGACGCAGAGTCCCCAGAGCAGATCTTTGGCACTGTTTGGGCAGGGAGGAGGGACTGGGTGGGGCGGGAGCATTGTTGGGCCTGTACAGCCACTCGGGTGAGCTTGGGGACTCACGAGAGTCATGGCTTGCAACCCCAGACCCGCAAGAACCCAGAACCCGTGGCAAGATGGCAGGCCCGCGGGGTCGGTCCTAGAGCCGAGATCAGGGCCTGTAGACCAAGCGAGGACAAGTGGCACCCATGAACCTTTGAGGCCGCTGCCGCAAAATCTGGCCGAGTCTGGCAAGTGCTTTTAAGGAAGGTTGAGAGATTAGCACGGCGAGGAAGTGGAAGCAGAGAGAGAGAGAGAGGCCGGGTGACACGGAGAAGGCAATGAGCAGGAAGGGCCTCCCTGTTGGCACCACAAATATCAAAAGCGTCAGTCTGTATTTGCTGGCCGCTACTCTCTGCCACCGACACATTTTGGCCCAGGTCCTACCAACCCTCCACAGTCAAGCACTGCTTACAAATGTCTTGTGTGTTAGTAGCCCAGCCGGGGTGCTGCAAGCTGCCAGTGTTGGGTCCAGCCAGGCCTGTCTCTTTCCTCCCCGAGAAGGCCGGGCTCCTACTGTCTTTTGGAAACGCAGGTGCCCAACAAGAAGTCCGTCTGAAGCCAGAAGAAGTGCTGAAGATTTTAAGGGAGGCGGCGGGGGGGGGAGGTGCCTCTCCTGGGCTCACCCCGCCTGCAGCTCTTAAAACGCCACATGTGTTTTGAAGTCAAACCCCCGTGCTCTGGCTGGTCTCTTCCTGAAGATTGAACTTGCTTCGGCGTTTCCCTGGAAGGCGGAGAGACAAGGAGCCGCTGTGAAAGGCAACGGCGCAACCGTCGTCGCAGTGGCAGGGCGGCCAATGATCTAAGGGAGGGGATGTCAACTCAGAAAACAGTCCTAGGCCTGTTTTAGTAGTTGCCAAAAAAAAAAGAGGAGAGGGAGGAAGCCAATCTGGAAGAGCAGAGCAACAGTTTGAAAGCGAAAGTACATTCCAACTCTTCTCTTTAAAAGATTGTAACTAAACTACCAGAGCTTTTGGCCTGCAAATATATTTAATTGGAGGATGTGAATAATGACACCCAGCCTTGGAGAAACTTATTTATGACACACCCAAGGAGGAGTGGTGGGGGAAACAGGATCACAGGGGATTTTAAATTACATATGCCAGAGTTCGCTTCATACAGGGCAGTGCCAGTATATCGCCTCTAACAAATCCTTTTGACATTTTTTGAAGTTTGGTTCGACAATCATGACTTAATTAGGGCAATTTCTGGAATCCTGACAGGGGAAACTTTCTCTCCGGGGAAAGCCGGACATTGCAAGCTGCAAAACAATTCCCGAAAGCCTTGGCTGAAATCTCAATAGGGCCCAATTTCTGAAGACAGAAGATGTTTTTCTTTTCAATATCAGCCTTTCTACCTGCAAGGGGGAATGAATAGGGCTAGCCTACTTAACAGGTATGTTAGGGGACCCTGAAATTGATAAGCTAAATACGAAACGTCTCTTCCTTCCTTACATTAATGGAGACGATGATGAATTATCCTGCAAAGCTTACATTCTTGTTATAGGGATTGCTTGGAGACAGGTGGACTCTCTTGGTTCCCACCACTCAAGGAAATGCCATCCTTTGCCCATTTTGTCCAACTCATGCTAATCACCATAATTGGTATTTTTTTTGACCTTGGCAGCTATTTTTTTTGACCTAGGCTGGTATTTTTTTTGACCTTGGCAGCTTTCAAACTTCCGGAATTCTCCAGCAATCTGGTTACCATCCCAGGAGCCTCATGGCGTGGTTGAGTCAACCCAGGAGGAGGAGCAACCCCTGTCAATGTCATGTTGGCTTCCCATCCCAGCCAGGATGTTTGAAATCTTCCTTCCTTTCCTAGAAACTTTTGAGGATTTCACAGGATTGGCCCCTAAGCCCCCATAAGGGGAACACTAAGGAGAAATTGAGGGAGGGAGAACGAGAGGAAAAGAGATTGAGAGGGAGAGAGAGAGAGAGAGGAAAAGAGATAGGCAGGGAGAAAAAGAGGGGGAAGAGACAGAGGAAAAGAGAGTGAGAGAGAGAGAAACACAAAGAGACACACAGAGAGAGAGAGATGGGAAAATGTGTGCTAGCTTATTACTTATTTGGGGATTTTTTTAAAATTGATTGATTGATTGAAATGTATTCTGTGTTCTTGGGTGGGCTGCGCCAAGGGAGGCTCATCCAATTTCATTCTACACATGTTGTGCATTGACAATAAAGGCTTGAATGAGAGAGAGAGAGAGAGAGAGAGAGAAAGAAAGAAAGAAAGAAAGAAAGAAAGAAAGAAAGAAAGAAAGAAAGAAAGAAAGAAAGAAAGAAAGAAAGAAAGAAAAAACGAAGGAGAAATCTGAAGATATTTACCTTGTGACTTTTTTAAAAAAGAAGGGACTCCAGGCTATGGCAGAGAGGCCTGTGTTAAATATGGTTCTCAATTGTGCCAAAGAAAGAGAGATTTAGCGGGAAGGCTGGAAGGAAGAAGAAAGAGAAACGGGAGAAATCCTTTAGCGCCCAGAAAGCAGACGCCACGGAAAGAGAGCAAGCAAGGCGCCTGGAGAAAAAGCTCCCATGAGACCGCCTCTTCCAAAGGGGGCACCCCCTAAGTGCCTGGATGTGACCCATCCCCACCTGGGCCATCCTTTCCTCCTGCCCCATCATCGCCTTCTCCCTAAGCCCTTTAGCTCCCCAAAGCTCTGGCCTCAAAAAAGGACGCCAGCTTTTCTCCTTTCCCTCATAAATCGCAAAGCAATGCGGGCAGCCCCTTCCCTCCACATCCGATGCTTTTAAGGTGCCAACCAGGCCTTTTTAATTCCCTTTTCCAGGGGTGGGCTTCAAAAATTGGAGCGAGGGGATTCTCTGCCCGGTTGATGGGTGGGCGTGGCCTAGTCGGCCTCCTGGACCATGGGGGAGGGGTCATTTTGTCCTCCCTGGGCTCCTGAGGCTTTTTGCCCCCGAGCCTCCGAGAGGGCGAAAATGGTCTCCCCCGGGCTCCGGAGGCTCTTTGGAACTGAAAAAAGGCCCATTTCCGGCCTTTATCAAACTTTCCTCAGTGCCATCTTGTAGGCCAATGCTGTGGTTAGCTGGCAGCAGGTGCGGATGGCTGAGGAGAATGAGGACTCAGATGAGGGGCCAGGACCATCAGGGAGTGGACTGCTGCCTTCAGAGATTGTGGGGGCTGGCAGCAGCGACGAGGAGGTTTCCGAGGAGCCCATGCCAACTGCGCGTGCATGCAGGGCTGCATGCAGGAAAGAGCCGTTGCAACAGCACGGGTGACTCGGGAGTAAGGCTGCAAGGGAATGGCCCCTCCTTCAAGAAGATAAAAGCCAGCCGTGAATTGGACCTTCTTTGCAGGAAGCAAAGATGTTTTGAAACTCAGCCTCGTGGACATTACAGGATCTTAAGTTGGTGATTCTTGGCAGCCTCGCACAGTTTTGGCCAGGCTTGTGCTTGTCAAAGGTAATTAGTTTGCAGCAGCCTTTTAACCGGGGATTTGTAAGACTCATTAAAAGGTTTCTGTTCCCTTTGGTTATTGTTTGTTTTATTGGAAAAGGGCTCGGGTCAGAACAGCCGAAGGAGACTGCGAGCTCTTGGGGATCAAGGCTTCTGAAGGGAACTCAAAGGGGCTGCCCAGAACCGAAATAATCAGGGGATGGTCCAAACCGCTCGCCCCGGACGTGGAAGGGGCTTACCTGTTGCTGCGTTTTTGTCATTCAGGAGCTTGGTCTGGCTGCTAGGGATGATTTTCAGATCGACAGCCTCGGGAGATTGGGGCGAGTTCTGTATCCTTGAGGCCATGAGGGCATTGAGATACTGCAAACGGGTGACCTTCGCAGGGCAGAAGGCGGATGAAACAGTGTTAATAATAATAATCGACGCTGTTGCTCCTGCAACATGCTACAACTGTTCCAAATGCAAAACACAAGCAGAGGAGTTTCATTTTCAGTTTCCCAGCACCAAGCAGCTTTAGTACAGAACAGTTGAGCTAAGCCACGGCCAGGCTCCTTGCTGTCTCCTCCTTGCTCACACAGCAAATTCTGCTTCAGTTTCCAAACCAGCCCTCAACTCTCTCACACACTGACAGGACACTAGCCAGATGAATATTGATGGATGCTGGTAGGCAGAGGCAGAATTTTTTTCCCTTATTTTCCTCTCCAAAAACTAGAACTGTAAAGCCTACAAACCTGAAATTTGGCCCATATGTTCCTCTTGGCTTCTAGGGGCTCACTAAGAAAGGATTTTTCGAAATGACCATCAGAGCATTCATATTTCATATATTATTATTATTATTAACATGCTCTGATGCTAAGGAGTTCTACTCCCCCTCCCCACCTGAAAAGAAATCTCTTCCAAATGCAAAACACAAGCAGAGGAGTTTCAGTTTCAGAGCAGCAAGCAGCTTTAGTACAGAACAGTTGAGCTAAGCCACGCCCAGGCTCCTTGCTGTCTCCTCCTTGCTCACACAGCAAATACTCTTCCAGTTTTCAAACAGCCCTCAACTCTCTCACACACTGACAGGACGCTAGCCAGATGAATACTGATGGATGTTGGTGGACAGAGGCAGAATTTCCCCCCCTTATTTTCCTCCCCAAAAAGTAAGCCTCACCACATAGTTTTGTAGCGAAGCACGGGTATCTAGCTAGTTTTGAAATAAATAAATAAATTTCTGCCAAGCCATCCCCAACTTTTACCGTCTCCCCACTCCCAGCCTCTACCTGGCAAATCACGGAAGGCGCTCACCTTGATGAACTGCAGATCGGTGAGGGCTCGAACGGTGTAGTCAGGACAGTATGCTGAATAATTGGTGGGATCTGTGCCGTCAACCTGTTGTTCGCGACGATTCATCCGTAAAGTGGACACTGGGGACTGGTGGACTGTCGAGAAGGAAAAAGCAACACTGGGTGTGATGACCCGGGGCATGACACAAAAATAACCAGGTCACAAAAAATAGAATGCCTCCAACTTGGTCCCCAATGTCCAATTATCCTCGGTTGGAAATCAAACTCTTAAAGAAAACAGTTTACGAAGGGAGTAAATGCAGTCTGCACCCAAAGTAAAGTTAATTTGAAATTAAAAAAAACCAAACACAAACCACCCTGAAGGAATTACTACGCTTACAGACCAGATAATGCAGCCACCCTGGTTGGGAGAAAACCAAAATACAGATAAGCTTAGACAACAATAAAACACATTTTGCTTCCAGCACTGGGCCAAGCACACTTTGTCCTTTTAAACAGTCCTCCCAGCTGCAGCCCATGAAGGGGATCAGGGCCTTTTCCTCCCCCATAGACCACGCCATTCATGTTTCTCCCTTGTCCTCTCCTCCCTGCGAGCCCTAGGATGGAGAAGGGATGGGCCTGGGTCTTTCTCTGACTGCCCAGCCGGCCTGTGCCCTTCCTCAGCTTCCTCCACTACCTCCGGAGCCACACTTCCACTCCCTGTCGGCTGTTCCTTCTCTCCCTCGGAGTCAGACTCCAACAGAGGCATGACACTGGGAGAGGCTTGGGAATAAGATATCAAAGCCATTAACTTTGTTTTCTTTTTTTAAAACTTTTCTTCTCATGGAAACCAGCCCACAGTTCCGAAGGTATTAAAGTTGCTTTGGCTAAAAAGTAAAAAGACCCAGGCCCACCCTCTCTTCACCCTAGGGCACGCAGGGAGGAATGGAGAAGGGAGCAATGTGAGTTGCGTGGCTTACAGAGGAGGAAAAGGCCCTGATTCCCTTCATTAACTGCAGGTGGGAACACAGTGTATAAAAGAGGAAGTTGCGCACAGCAAGTTGTTGGAAGCAAACGTAAATTTATCTTGCACCGTCGTGGCTTATCTGTGTCCCTGGCGTCTTCCCAACTGTGTGTGTTTTGCCGCGATTTCCAAGTCTGAAATTCCTTCTTCCTGCCCTGTCAAGCTAATTACTTCAGGTTGGTTGGTTTGGATTTTAAGTTACAGTTTGTATGTACCTTGTTTTGGACTGAATTTTCTACAGTTAAAGGCTGTCCCTGGGAGAGTTTTTCTCCAGCCAGGAGGTAACCTGGACATTGGGGGCAAAGTTGGAGATAATAAAGGGACTCTTATTGCTTATTTGATTGTGTTGCCCTTGTGCCAGGCCCCTTTGGGTCATCCAGGGCCACTCACCTCAAGACTGAGCGAAGGACTCACCTGAAGAAGGAGCGGTAAGTGCAGACACACCGTAATAAGTGAAGGCGCCGTTTTCAAACTTCAGTCCTTCCTTCCCAATCTCAACTTCCACCCTGCCCTGGCAGAGGAAGCAAAAAGGCAACATGAGCCTCTGACCTGGGACTGTTTTTTGTATGCATTGTGTGTGGAGAAGCAACAGTATGAATTTCCAAGGTTCCCAAAGCTCAGGATTGTGGTTGCTCTCTTAACTTCTTCTATAGAAAAAAGGCTGCTTCCCCCACCCCTTAATTCTTCCTTTCCCTGTTTAGGGGGTCACCCCAAATACATGCTCCACAAAGACGCACACAGCAATCATCCATTTGCTTTTTTTTTTTTGCTTTTTTTCCCCAGATACCAAAACCCATTTTTCATCAGAGGCAATGATGATAACTCTGTCCTCTGCTCGTTTAAAGTGCAAATGGTGGAAAATAGAGAGACATCCTAAATAAACGATGCCAAAGGAGGGACAAAATGAAATTGTAAATGACCAAACTTAAAAACCATGTTCAAATTATTTTAAATAATTAAAACGGAATTGTTCTGCGGCGAATTAACCGTAGCAAGTTGGCGGTGGTGAGGCGTGGCGCAGTGGCCTCTCGCCTCACAATTGGGAGGCTGTGAGTTCGATCCTTGGTAGAGGCAGATATTTCTCTCTCTCTGGGCACAATGAGAATATATCTGCTGAACAAAACTCTGCAATGGCGACAGGAAAGGCATCCGGCCAGTAAAACACTCTGCTAGCTCCATTCAGTTGCCCAGACTCCACCGCCTGCAAGGGATTATGGGATCCTTAAAAGAGTTGGCTGTGGTGAGTTATCGTAGACTCTCTTGTGGAGGACGTAACAGAACCTCCTTTCTCAGCCATCCAGCCTCCTCTTGGCCCGGCATCTCACCTCTTCTCCATATCCACTCCCAGATGGCATTAGGACTCACTACTCATCCCAGAGAGATTGCAATGCCAGTGGCTTCCTCCCCCCCCCCCTCCTCAATGGAGTGGCCGAAGAGCAAGGGCTAGCAGCATTTCAGGCTTTTGATTCAGGAGATGGCGAGTCCTGTGCTGAGTTCTACTTGTGCATCAGAAAGGGCATGCCAGCAAAAGGCACAATGGACTGGACCATTTTGAATTCCGGGGGTAAGAAGCGATGCCGCGGAAGGCATCCTTTTTATTTGACAACTGAGCAAAATTAAAGTCTTGGAAACTAAGACCTACTAAGTGCTAAGTTGCAGGTCTTCCAGTTTGCAATAGGATTTATGGAAGGATTGAAAGTGGTTGGTTCCATGCCTCCCCATTTATAGACAGTGGTGCATTCCCCCCTCATATAGCAACAGCACTTAGACTTATATACCGCTTTACAGTGCTTTACAGCCCCTCTCTAAGCAGTTTACAGAGTCAGCCTCTTGCCCCCCAACAATCTGGGTCCTCATTTTACCCACCTCGGAAGGATGGGAGGCTGAGTCAACTTTGAGCCTGGTGGGATTCAATCTGCCAAATTGCAGTAAAAGAAACTTGCAGTACTGCACTCTAACCACTGCGCTACTCATGCTCAAATATATGTGTGTGTGTGTGTATACACACGCACACGTTTTCTGAGGTTTTTGCGGGTATTTGTATATGGATCTTTGGTTATTCGAGTTTTCTCCCGCGTAAAATTGGAACACACCCCCAGCCAATCAGAACACAGCCAACCCCCTGACCAATCAGAACACAGCCAAACCCCCAACCAATGAGAACACATCCCCACCCAATCAGAACACAGCCAAGCCCCCACCCAATCAAGTCACACCCCCACTAGCAGTTAAAAGGAAGAAGCAGCTGCAAGCTCACATTACTCCGAGAAGCATAAAGCCGAAGACACAAGCCTGAAGATGATGAATGAGACTTCATCGAAACGTTGCCTAGATACTTCCAATTTTATGTGGGAGAAAAATACACACACACACACACTCTCTCTCTCTCCATGTAATGCCTTCCAGTATGGCTGGCTGGCTGGGGAATTCTGGGAGTTGAAGTCCACAAGTCTTAAAGTTACCAGATCCCTGCCCTAACTCAACATACGATCGCAATTTACACAGGTTTAAGCACCCCACGGGCCTTGAGTTGGACACCCCTGCTCTACTGGGAAGTACTCCTCACTCCATGTGACCGTCTGCTCCTCCTGGGCTGGGTCTGGAGGCTAAAGTCTACCTTGTTGCGTTGTTTTGCCTTGTTTCTGAGAAGTTGCTTTAGCCTCCAACCCGGTTCTTGAACCAGGGCCTCCATCCTCCCTCAAGGTCCTCCCTGTGTGCCCCTAGACCTGTGATGGCAGACCTATGACACACATGCCACAGGTGGTACGCAGAGCCATTTGTACGGGCACGTAAACCCCAAGCAAACTTACCTCTTGTGCGTGCTTCCCAGCTGATTTTCGGCCTGTTTGAGGCCTTTTTCGGCTTCTCAGAGGCTCGAGGGAAGCCTCTGCAGTCTTTGGAGGCCGAAAAACAGGCCCATTTCGTCATTTCCTGTATTTCCGGAAATACCGAAAGCGATGAAACAGGCCCCAAATCAGCTGGGAGGTGCCTGTGCATGCACAGTGCCAGTAAGGGGGCGGCATGGGGGGATCACGCACACCCATGTGCATTGCCTTCTGAGAGCTGGCAAGCGAGCGCAATTTTTGGCACGGGAGCCCCAAAAGGTTAGCCACCACTGCCCTAAACGTATCGTACCTGCAGGATGAGCACAAAATAATTGACCGGCTGGTTGCGCTGATACAGGTAATGTTCAGCAGCCAAGCGATTGCAGTCGTCAAATTTCACTTCTTGGTTGACGCTGGGATGCTGCAGCAGATGCAGGAGGACCTTCTCCGAGATCCGGCCTGGGCTGAAGAGATCCACCTCTGGAGGAGAAAAGGAGGAGGCTGAGTGGCAGCAGGGGAGGAAAAAACACGGTGGCATCGTATTTTTGAAAAAAAAAAAAAAAGAGAGAGAAAGACGGTTTGTTTTTTTGAAAAAACAGGAGTCTGCACACAGCCCCAAAAGTCAATGCAATCCTAAATTGCATTAATAGAGGGATACAATCAAGGTCCAGTGAGGTACTAATACCACTCTATAAACCCTTAGCAAGACCCCATCTAGAGTACTGCATCCAGTTTTTGGTCACATTATAAAAAAGATGTTGACACTCTGTAAAGGGTGCAGAGAAGAGCAACCATGATGATTAGGGGACTGGAGGATAAACATACAAGGAATGGTTGCAGAAACCAGGCTTGGCTAGTCTAAGGAAGAGAAGGACCAGGGGAGACAGGAGAGCATCTTCCAATATTTTAGGGGCTGCCACAGAGAGGAGGGAGTCAAGCTATTTTCCAAGACACCTAAAGGCCAGACAAGGAACAATGGACGGAAACTGAACAAGGAGGAAAGATTCAACCTGGAAATAAGGAGGAATTTTCTGACAGTGAGAACAATCTGCCAACGGAACAGAAGTTGCCCTCGGAAGTTGTGGAAACTTCATCACTGGAGGCTTTTGAGAAGACACTAGACTGCCATCTGTCAGAAACAATGTAGGGTCTCCCACTTGGGCAGGGGGTTGGACTAGATGACCTACAAGGTCCCTTTCAACTCTGATTATCTGCTTGATCTGTTTGTTTGACACCTGGGTAACTTTATAGAATTCTTTTTTTGCCCAAGTGGGATTGGACACACAAGCTATGGAACATCTCCCATGTTCTAGACATAAAATATAAATATAACAAATGAACTAATGATATGATTCAAAAGGGAAAAAGACCCATGTTTTTTATAGTCAGTGCACAAACTCTCAGTGTACATACAAGCAACAAGGGATAAATCACGATCATAGTCATCATAAATACATTCATCAGGAATCATAGGATACAACACTCAATGATAAGTCACAGGATACTAAATAAGCAACATAAATTGTACTGGGAAACTAAATAAAACAATACACAAATTTTACATTCCTTTATGCCAATTTGGAGGGATTTTGTAACAACAGTTGAACCAACAGTTAGGTTGGCAATGAATGTTGAAGATATCAAAGTGAAATGATGTGAATGTTGACAGCAAAACAGATTATTAACACTGTTTATGCGTGTGAAGAGTTCTTTAACTGACTACAAAAAACATGGGTCTTTTTCCCTTTTGAATCATATCATTAGTTCATTTGTTATATTTATATTTTATCTCTAGAACATGGGAGATGTTCCAGATAAAGAAAATAGACTTGCAATCAAAAGACATATTTGGCATCAGAAACACAAAGATAGGGCTCCAATTATAAGTGATTTGCAGAATTTATTAAAATGTGGATTATGAGGGACTGCAATTAATCATTATGGTGTTTACTGATGTATTTATGTCTCTAAATATTATGTCACCAATGAAGGCGAATACACACACACACGTCCCAGAATAATGTTGCAGGATCCAATCTGGATCACCAGAATGAGTGTTTTGGGCTATTTTATTTATTTATTCTGTTTGCCGCCAGCTTATCTGGTACTTAAGAGCCGAGGACTGGTTTTCCGGTTTCGCGTGGCTTCGGGGCAGCAGGAATTCGCGACAGCTCGCGATTCCTGCTGTGCTAGCCGTCGAGGTACCCCCGATCCAGATGGGTCAGGGGGATATGGCTGCCCTGTAGGGACAGCTGAAGAGAGAGGGGAGTCGGATAGGGAGGTGGGGGTGTCGCAGACCCCCCCCTTCTCCGGAAAAACCCCTTTTTCCCAAGGCGGTGGAGCGGCGGTCAGCAATGGCCGCCACAAAGAAGCCAGCAACCGGGTAAGATTGTGCTGGAGGAAGTGTGAAGAGTGAAAGTTTTGTCTGAGCCGGGTCAAGTAACATCTTTTAAATTGCCTGGAACTGAGCTGTTTGAATTGCTGGAGGATACATTGTATCCCTAAGAAGAGCGAAAAGCGGCGGAGAAGCTGTTAAAGGGAACTTTTTTTTTTTTCTTTACTCTCCCACCCCATGGAAACAGCAGAAATATTTGGATATATTGGACATTGAAAGTGAATTGCTTTGAGAGTTGAAGCTAAGAGACAAAAGGATTCTTGGACATTGAAAAATTTAAGAAATTGGAAAACCCTTGTTGGAGGTATGGATTTCTGATTATTTAAAATTGACATTGCAAGTGGGAAGGGAGAGAAAAAAAAAATTGAGCAGAAGCTGAAAAAGGAGGAGATTGCCTAGAATCCCAAAGGAAGATATATGGTAATTGGACCTCTTTGAATAAAAATTAACCCCAGAAAGAGAAAGAGAAGAAGGAAGAAAAGTATTAACTTTTGGAATTATTTTTTTTAAATTGCTTTTGATTGTCTTTGATTAAAAATACTTGTGGTTGTTTTGGAAAACGTTTCCCTTTTTATAATGGCATCGTTTGTGGATGAACTAGAGATTGAATATCAAAAATATAAAAAAGAAGATACTTTGGGCACTTTGTTTCAATTCTTAGAAATGGCGTTATGTACTTATGAAAAATTGATTACGCAGCAGAAGGATTGGGACAAGGAAGAAGAGGAAGAAGAAGCCATCTTTGATGAACAATGGGTCCCTCCCGGAGAGGAGGAGAAAAGGGATAAGAAAAAGGGGATTTTAAGAATTATAAAAACAACCAAAAGAGAGAAAAATGAGCGAAAAGGTGGAGGCAAGGTTAGAAAGCAAAGGAAAAGGAGCAAGAAAAGCGAGGAGAAAAAGCAAAGGGGTAAAAAGGGCAAGGAGAAGAATAAGCAAGAGAGAAAGGGGGGGAGGAGAAGCCTTAATTGGGGGAAGCAAGACCTAAAGAAAAAAAGTTTATTTAGAGACAATGGGTGAATTTAATTTAGATTAAAAGAGGGATTCTGGAGGGTACATAAGTTTGTGTTTTTATATGTGTATTTAGAATATAAAATTCATTATGTAATCTTAGAATCTTTTAAACAGAATCCCAAGAAAGATTGCTATATGTAGTATTCCTAAGTTAGGGTAATGAGTTATAGATGTTACTCCAATTGGTGTACAGGAGAAGTATAGTAAAAGAAAAAAAGATGAATGGATAACTGGAAATAGAACAGACAAAGAATGTTGTTGAAAATGGTAATAAGATATAAGGATATATATGCTTTTTTTTTTTTTTGGGATTTTGTATATTGATAAAAGGCAATAAAATTTTAATTAATAAGAAATAATTGGGATGGAAAGGAGAAGTAGGGATAAGATATGAAGTTAATACTATATGAAGTATTGATATTATAATTTGGAAATGTTATGTCTTATTGGTCTTTTATTATTATTTTTTCCTAGAAAAGAATTTATAAGCTGTTATGCCTTGACTCTTTGTGCATTGTTTTTATAAAACTGATAAAAATGGTTTTTATATATATATATAAAAAAGAAAATGATAATAAGATATGGAAGGATATATGGGATGAATATGATGTTTGAATTTGTGTCTGTGTGAAGAGTTTTAACCCGGGAACAGACAACCTTCAGAAAAGATCTTTTAGTTTTGTTTATGTTTTGTGTTTTGTGTGTATTGTGTTTTTTGTAAAACTAATAAAATTTGTTTTTTATTAAAAAAAAAAAGAATCAATAAAACCTTGGAGGAATGTTAGATGAGAATAATTGTAAACAAGCCAGAAAGAAATGAATATGATGACTATAAAATGGATAAATATAGAAAAGAAATGAAATTGAATAAGAGTAAAGAGAAATAATGAGAAATTTGCTGAAAGATATTTATGTGTCCATATGGAAATGGGATAAATTAGAATTATGTTGTATAAAAATAATGTTTTATTCAACTTGTAAAAATTTATAATGTTAAGAGGTTTTATGTATTTATGTATTTAATGGTTAATGATGTGTTGTTTTATCTTTAAAATTAATAAAATTTGTTTCAAAAAAAAAAAAAAGAGCCAAGGACTTGGCAGTACAAGGAAACAACAGCCAACAATTTAATAAATCAACAACTAAAAAGCCACACACAATGAGGCACATAAATACTATGAATAAAACATCCCAAGCAGACACAGGGTGGTAGAGGAAAGTTCCTTGTCGATCGGTTCTAGCACAAGTCTAAAACCTTGAAAGAATAAATTTCTGATCCCAGGGACCGACCCTGACTGGATCCTGTAAATATTATGTCTTGGGCTTTTTCTAGCTTTTTATTTCTTTTTGGTCTAAATTTCATTTATTCTTTTATGCATTCATTTTTTAATCTGCATGGATGCTCAAATTTAGAGGGGATGTGGCGTGGAACTGGAAGACAGGTTTCTTCCTTGGCTAAAGAGCTGAAGAAGCTTTTTGGATGAGAAGTGAAACGTCCTCATAGCAAAAAACAGAAAGTCCAGTTGCCTCTTGAAAAAAAGCCCTTTGGGTTCCTGGGCTAAACAAACTCCACTCAGTAACTAAAAATAAATATATTTCAGATATTGGGGTGTGTGGTTTGACTGGGCTGGCTATTCATTGTTGGCTCCTCTGCCGCCCCCCCCCCCCGTGCAGCAAATAAATTGAATTTAAGAGAACCACCTTGTGCTAGAGATTCTTGATACCCCAAAACATGACCATCCTACCTACGGGAGCTTAAGGGAGACCCTTTTCCTTTTTTACAGTTCAAGATTAAACAGCACAAAATGTTGCTAGTCCTCTACAGGATCTTTTCTATTTTTTTTTCCAGGTGGCCCCAGTTAAAAAAAACAAACAAACAGAAGAAAGAAATAGAAAAAATAAGCCGGGGTTGGACTAGAAGACCTTCAAGATCCCTTCCAATTCTAAAAGTCAGTTTGGCCTTGTGGTTAAAGGCACCAGGGTGAGCAAGTGAGAGACCTTTGCCATGGAAGCCAGCTGGGGTGATTTGGGGCCAGGCCTTCTCTCTCTTAGCTCAACCCACCTCACAGGGTTGTTGTTCTGAGGAGAAAGTTGTGTTGAGAGTCTGTTGCCTGGAGTTATTTTGAGGATGTTTGTTACCCTCTTTATTATTTGTAAAAACAATGAAGGCGAGATACAAATAAATAAGGGATGTGGTTGGCTCAGTAGCTAAGACGCTGAGCTTGTCAATGAGAAAGGGGTTGGCAGTTCTGCGGTTCGAATCTCCAGAGCCGTGTCACGGAGTGAGCTCCCCTTCCTTGTCCCAGCTTCTGCCAACCGAGCAGTTCGAAAGCATGTAAAAAAATGCAAGTAGAAAAATAGGGACCCCTTTGGTGGGAAGGGAACAGCGTTCCGTGCACCTTCGAAGGCGTTTAGTCCTGCCGGCCACATGACCACTGACCTTCGGACACCGCTGGCTCTTCTTTGGCTTTGTAACGGAGATGAGCAGCGCCCCCTAGAGCCGGAAACGAGTAGCATGGATGTGCAAGGAGGGGAACCTTAACCTTTTGACCTCACAAATAAATAAAATAAAATAAAATAACCACCGTTCCACAATAGGACACCATTTCTCCCCTGGCCTTACCTCTAGATAAGAAGCGCTGGGTAGCTAGGAGTAGCTGAGGGGAGATTTTCACCTTGTACTCGTTGTCGGAAACTTTGAACAAGGAGAAATCTTCTTTCCGGTGGTCCATCAGGCTTCCAAGTGGAGGTGGCTTCTTCTTCAATCGATTCTCCCCTGGAGTTTGGAGGAGGAGGAGGAGGAGGGGGGAGGAGGAGGAGGAGGAGGAGGAGGGGGGGGAGGAGGAGGAGGAGGAGGGGGGGGAGGAGGGAGGAGGAGGAGGAGGAGGAGGAGGCGAAGAGACAGCAAGAAGAATCAAACTGCACAAACGGTTGTGGACCTCTTGCACAACTCTGGGCCAACACAGAACATCGTTCTGGGTGCAGGCTTCAATTTTGCATCCTGGTGTCATTTTAAATCCCCACGGCTGCAAGATTCCAGCCCTCGTGGCCTTAAAACCTCTCCAAGGGACCCCAAGGAAGGAATCTCAAAGGCCAAAGCTCCAGGCGTGGTGGGTGCTTCATCACGGAGGGGTTTTTTTAAACAACTATTTTGTCTGGAATGGTATCAGGTCTCCTGAGCCGGGGTTTGCTTTTACAGACACTGAGTAGGAGGGGAAAAATACTTTTTCTTTCTTTCTTTTAGTAAGCTACGCAACTTGGAAGGAGTCAAGAAACCACAAAGGGAGAAGATTCGCAGCTCAGGACTGACCTGTGGGGTTCTTGGGGTCCTCTCTGGGTTTGGTGGTTTTCTCGCAAATTATCCCAAAGGTGCTTCCCCCCCCCCCTTTCAAGAAGCAACTGGACTTTCTTGGTCTTCCTTGAAAACGTTTCGCTTCTCATCCAAAAAGCTTCCTCAGTTCTGAAGAAAATGTCTTCCAGGAAACACCAAGAAAGCCCAGGTGCCTTTTGAAAAAAGCACCTTTTGGGTCAACCATAACCTGGATGACTGAGGATCTCTGTAGACAATTACCCAAACTAGGTAGCATCATCAGTGCTAGTGATGTACTAGGACTGATAATGTTACCTAGTTCGGGTAATGAAACGTCTGCAAGAAAACCAAGTTCAGAGAGCACCAGGAACCCCACAGTCCTCCTCCTCTTCCTCCTCCTCCCTTTTAACCTCATAATGTTATCTAGTTGGGTAATGAAACGTCTGCAAAAAAAACCAACCAAGCTCAGAGTGCAACCCTCAGTCAAGAAACAATTATATGGACTCTGAGGGAGATATGCATTACCTGCCATAATAAAAATTATGAACAGTGGTTTTCAGCTCACTTTAAGGATGTTCTGCTAACTCTAGTGCACATACGATTAAGCTCCAGAGAAATATTTCCTTTTATACTTGACTACATGTTGACAAAAGATAATACATTTTAAAAAGCCCGAAATGTTTCCAACTTCCCTCTCAAAAACGTTCCCAACAATTCCCACAATCTTCCTGCCATCAAGGGAGGGACAGAAGAGTCCTGAAGCCCCAAACATCTAGAGGCCATGTTTGTTTCTTGACCTTTGCTGCAGAAATGGAAGCTTTCGTGGGCTTTGTAAGTAGAATTAATCTCCTGTCCTCAAGGCTTGGGTGTGCTAAACCGGGCAATAAACATGATAGAAATTGGGGAGGAAAGCTTGAAATGGAAGCTAGTGTGAAGACTGCTTGCTAAACCCTTGAAATAACTCAACTGCATCGATTTTAAAATGGGTGGACTTCCAACTCTCAACATCGGTTGACGGTCACATCTATGCGACCAGGTGGGATGCTGCCGGTTTAACAACTGGTTTGGTGAGCGAGCAGCGCTGAAAATGGAGCATTTAGAACAAGGGTCTCCAAACTTGGCATGTTTAAGACTTGTGGACTTCAACTCCCAGAATTTTAACTAACATGACTGGCACTAACATGACTGGAGGAGGAATTCTGGGAGTTGAAGTCCACAAGTCTTAAAGCTGATAAGGTTGGAGGCCCCTGTCCTAACAGAAGAGAATAATTGTAGCTCAGAGTTGAACAGTGGGGTCTTTGATGTTCTCTGAGCTTTGGTGGTTTTCTTGCAGATGTTTCATTACCCAACTAGGTAATATCATCAGTGCTAGAAGGGAACGGGGTTTGGTCTGTGAGTTGGGATTGGTCTACTGCAAAGGTCTCCAAACTTGGCAAGTTTAAGACTTGTGGACTTCAATTCCCAGAATTTCTAAGCTAACGTGACTGCAGGAGGAATTCTGGGAGTTGAAGTCCACAAGTCTTAAAGCTGCGAAGTTTGGAGAGCTCTGGTGAGACCCAGAAGAAGGGCCTTCTCTGTGGTGGCTCCTCCCTCTAGAACAGGGGTCTCCAACCTTGGCTCCTGGAAGCCTGGCGGACTTCAACTCCCAGAGTTCCACAGCCAGCAAAGCTGGCTGTGGAATTCTGGGAGTTGAAGTCCGCCAGGCTTCCAGGAGCCAAGGTTGGAGACCCCTGCTCTAGAATATCATCCTCCCCAGAGATTAGAACGGCCCCCACTCTAATACTCTTCTGGAAGGCACTGAAGACCTGGATCTGCCAGTGGGCCTGGGGAACCCAGAGCAGGATGGAGCCCATCAAATGGCTTGTGGGAGGTGCTGTCGCCAGGGCGTGCAGTGTGGGTGGGTTGTTTTATTATATTATTTTATTATTTTATTATATGATTCTCTCTTTGGTTAGTTTTATTGCTTTTCATATGAGGTTTTTATATCCTTGTCAGCCGCCTCAAGTCACCGTGGGTGAATAGGCAATATAAATTTCCTAAATAAATGAATAAGCTCCCAGAATTCCCCTAATTCCGCATGCTGATGTGCACACATAGCAATAGCCCTTAAGACAGGGGTAAGGAACGTTGGCTCTTTTATCACTTATGGACTTCAACTCCCAGAATTCCTGAGGGAGCCATAAAAGGTTCCCCATCCCTGGCCTACTGGTTTTTTCAGTTGTGAGGGAAATCAATTTTTGACTTGAATGGGACTGTTTAATATACAAATGTAGGACATACAAAGAATATATATAAAAATATGTCCTACATTTGTATATTAAACAGTCCCATTCAAGTCAAAAATTGATTTCCCTCACAACTGAAAAAACCAGTAGGCCAGGGATGGAGAACCTTTTATGGCTCACTCAGGAATTCTGGGAGTTGAAGTCCGTAAGTGATAAAAGAGCCAACGTTCCTTACCCCTGCCTTAAGATTATATACAGCTTTATAGTACTTTACAGCCTCTCTCTAAGCAGTTCGCAGAGTCAGCCTATTGCCCCCAACAATCCAGGTCCTCATTTGACCCACCTCGGAAGGACGGAAGGCTGAGTCAACCTGGAGCCCATCAGGATTGAACTGCTGGTAGTGGGCAGAGTTAGTCTGCAGTAGAGCATCCTAACTAACGCGCCACTGTGGCTCATACTATGATGCTGGTTCTCCTTTCTCCAAGTTGATAGGAGCTTCATCAATGTTAGCAGTGCACATTTTATAGCTCCCTTATTAGGTGGATGATTCCTTCTCATTTCTCCTTCCTTCCTTCCCCTTCCCAAGCAATAGCCTTCAGCCTCTTGCACCTAACAATCTGGGTCCTCATTTTACTGACTTCGGAAGGACGGAAGGCTGAGTCAATCTTGAGCTGGTCAGGATCGAACTGCTGGCAGTCAGCAGAGTTAGTCTGCAGTACAGCATTCTAACCACTGCACCACTGTGGCTCATACTCTGAAGCTGGTTCTCCAAGTTAATAGAAGCTTCATCAACGTGAGCACTGCACATTTTATAGCTCCCTTATTAGATGCTTGCTTGCTTCCTTCCCTACCTTACCTTACCCTTCCCTTCCCTTTCTAAGCAGTTTACAGAGTCAGCTTATTGTCCCCCAACAATCTGGCTCCTCATTTGACCCGCCTCGGAAGGCTGAGTCAACCTTGAGCCTGGTGGGATTTAAACTGCCAAAAATGCAGTCAGCCGTCAGTCAGCAGAAGTAGCCCGCAGTACCGCACTCTGACCACTGCACCACTGAGGCTCATAAAGTCGCTCATGAAGTCGCTGAGCTTAAGAAGCACTGAGAGAACTGTATGCTGAGAAGTTGCTTTGTTCCCTCATTCTAGAACCTGCTCTCTGTGGGGTGGTGGGCTTCATGGCTCTAGAAGGCAAGACACCTGTCGTTCTAGCAACGCAAACATAGCTGGGCTAAGGAAAACAAGGAGAGTCAGAAGAGAAGACGCCTTAAACAGGCCATACCTGTGTTGGAACCCACTTACTGTAGTCGTCTGACTCATCCATGATCTCCGACTTGATGATCTCTTCAATGACGTCTTCCAGGGTCACCAACCCCATGACTTCGTAGAATGGGTCCCCTTCCCCTTCGTTGTTCACCTTCTGCACAATAGCCATGTGGGATTTCCCTGGAAACAGAAAGAGAATATTTCTAGAGTTGGAAGGGACCGCGGAGGACTTCTAGTCCAGCCCCCTGCTTCGGCAGGAACAAAACCCTACACCACCTTGGACAAATGGCTGACCAATCTCTTTTTTAAAAAAACTTCCAATGTTGAAGCATTTACAACTTCTGGTGGCAAGTTGTTCCACTGATTAATTGTTCTAACTGTCAGGAATTTCCTCCCTAATTCCAGGTTGCTTCTCTCCTTGTTTAGTTTCCATCCGTTGCTTCTTGTCCTACCCTCAGGGGCTTTGGAGCAGGGGTCTCCACAACCTTGGCAACTTTAAGCCTGGAGGACTTCAACTCCCAGAATTCTGGGAGTTGAAATCCACCAGGCTTATATATAGTTGCCAAGGTTGGAGACCCCTGCTTTGGAGAACAGCTTGACTCCCTCTTCTTTGTGGCAGCCCTTGAGAGATCACTGCTCTCATGTCCCCTCTAGTCCTTCTTTCCAGTAAACTAGACAAACTCAATTCCGGAAACTGTTCTTTATATGAAAGAGAAGGAAGCCTCCAAACAACGGTGGTGAAGTCTAGAAATAAAAGAGCCAAAGCTGCCATGGTTCTCTACCCTGAGCAAGAGGACAGCAGCCAAGGCTTACTGGGGGGCGGGGGTGGTGGTGCTTCCCAACCTTTCCAAAGCCATGGATGTGGGGAAACTGTCGGGTGCAGGGCCACAATCACAGTGGAATCCACGGGACCCTCTGAGATTTGGATCTTGGCAAGCTCAGGTTGTTAAAGGTAAAGGTTCCCCTCGCACATCCGTGCTAGTCGTTTCCGTCTCTAGTGGGCGGTGCTCATCTCCATTACAAAGCCCAAGAGGCAGCGCTGTCTGAAGACGTCTCCGTGGTCATGTGATGGGCACAACTAAATGCCAAAGGCGCACAGAACGCTGTTCCCTTCCCACTTGCATTTTTTTTAACGTGCTTTCGAACTGCTCGGCTGGCAGAAGCTGGGACGAGGCATGGGAGCTCACTCCATGATGCAGCGCTAGGGATTCGAACGGCCGAACTGCCGACCTTCCTGATCGACAAGCTCAGCGTCTTAGCCGTTGAGCCACTGCGTCCCATGAAGTTTTATATATATATGTATATATGTGTGGGTGGGTGTGTGTGTGTGTATGTATAGTATGCCTGCATGCATGAATGTATATAATTATAACATCAAGTTGTTACTTCAAGTTTAATCCTAGCAAGCCTTGCTTAGTGCAACTTCTGGCTATTAAACAAATCAGAACAGTGTCTTTTTCAACTAATACTTTTTATTAAAAGGCAGAAGCTTTTGTGAACTGCCTCTCTTTTCTTCAGAAGAATTCAAGAATGTTTTGAATTGGATCTTGGTGTGTTTGTGCTCACAGATGTAGGAGCTATTGCTCTTATTGTCGGTACTTTAAACTGTGGTTACTTGCCTAGTAATTTATGCTGACGTGGTTGCGAAAGCCAAACGAATTTTCACCAAGCCATGGTAGCAGAGCTACTGCACCTGGGCTGCAAAGAACAGTGGAGAGCCACTGGGGGCAATGAGATAGAAAATGCTGCCATCTGGTGGCACATTAGAGTTCTGCAGCCCAGAACTGATCCTGATGTTGCTTTTGATTCTCTCCCTCTTTGCACCTAGAAGAAGGGATTGTTTTGGGATTGGAGGGAAGGCGGGACGCAAATCTATGCAAGAAGACCACTTACAGCCTGGAGAACAAAAACAAAACACAAAACAATTCCAATTATGCCAAACGTTCATCTCAAATCTTTGGGATGCTTTCCTTGGCTTAATGAGTTGAGGCAGCTGATGGGCTGGCTGCCTTTGGCCAATTCTGAGCTGTTTCCTTTCATGATAATCCTCCCCTGGCTGGTTTTGAATGCCGACTTTGTTTACAAGCTGCCTTGCCCGTTGCCATGCAGGAAGTGGGGCGCTGATATTTCTTAAATACAAATGAGCTCTTTAAAAGCACCTGATTTCACTCTTTTGGGCATCCCACTGCATGCTGCAAGACCCTATAGTATCTTGCAGAAAGCAAGAGAAACATCCATTCTCTTATGTTTCTTGAGTGTGTTGAGAAGTTAAGAGAAGGAATAGAATAGAATAGAATGGAAGAATGGGAATAGGAGAGAAGCGAAGCGAAGCGAAGAGAAGCGAAGAGAAGAGAAGAGAAGAGAAGAGAAGAGAAGAATAGGAATAGGAATTATAAAGAAGAGAAGAGCAGAAATAGAAGAGAAGAATAGGAATAGGCATTATAGAGAAGAAATAGAATAGAATAAAAGAATAGGAATAGAAGAGAAGAGAAGAGAAGAACAGGAATACGAATAGGAGAGAAGAGAAGAGCAGAAATAGAATAAAAGAATAGGAATAGGAGAGAAGAGAAGAGAAGAGAAGAGAAGAGAAGAGAAGAGAAGAGAAGAGAAGAGAAGAGAAGAGAAGAAATAGAATAGGAATAGGAATTATAAAGAAGAGAAGAAATAGAATAAAATAGGAATAGGAGAAGAGAAGATTGAGTGTGTTGAGAAGTTAAGAGAAGGAATAGAATAGAATGGAATGGAAGAATGGGAATAGGAGAGAAGAGAAGAGAAATAGAATAGAAGAATAGGAATAGGAATTATAAAGAAGAGAAGAGCAGAAATAGAAGAGAAGAATAGGAATTATAGAGAAGAAATAGAATAGAATAAAAGAATAGGGATAGAAGAGAAGAGAAGAGAAGAACAGGAATACGAAGAGGAGAGAAGAGCAGAAATAGAAGAGAAGAATAGGAATAGGAATTATAGAGAAGAAATAGAATAGAATAGAATAGAATAGAATAGAATAGAATAGAATAGAATAGAATAGAAGAATAGGAATAGGAGAGAAGAGAAGAAATACAATAGAAGAATAGGAATAGAAGAGAAGAGAAGAATAGGAATAGGAATTATAAAGAAGAGAAGAAATAGAATAAAATAGAAGAATAGGAATAGAAAAGAGAAGAGAAGAGAAGAGAAGAGAAGAGAAGAGAAGAGAAGAGAAGAGAAGAGAAAAATAGGAATAGGAATTATAGAGAAGAGAAGAAATAGAATAGAAGAATAGGAATAGGAATTATAGAGAAAAGAAGAGCAGAAATAGAATAGAAGAATAGGAATAAGAATTAGAGAAGAGAAGAGAATAGGAATGGGAATTATAGGAAAGAAGATAAGAGAACAGAATAGCTGGAGGGCACCTTGGAGGTCCTCTAGTCTAACCCCCTGCTCAGGCAGGAAGCCCTATACCATTTCAGACAAACTTTTTTCTAATCTCTTCTTTAAAAACTTCCAGTGTTGGAGCATTCACAACTTCTGGAGGCAAATTGTTCCACTGATTAATTGTTTCTGACGGTGAGGAAATGTCTCCTAGTTCTAGGTTGTTTCTCTCCTCTCCAAGGCTTAGCCCAACGGCCTGGAATTTGCTCCGCGCACTAACCCTGGCACCCTGCCACCAAGCCGGCCCAGAGCCCGTTCCAAATATCAGCGGGAGGCTGTTTTGTTCTCAGGCACACACTCCAGGCTTCTTAAATTCCGAATGACGCCGCCCACGAGTGGCACGATGCATGCCTTTCAGCTCAGGCCAGAGGAGGGGAGCTGAGCAAAAACGGGCTGTTGGCTTTCCGTCACTGAGACCTGCAGTGAGCTGGAAGGAACCCAAGAAGACCAGCTGAAGAAGCAAGGAGGAACTGGCCAAGAGGTCGCTTGAGCTCCATCGGGCCACAACCCATGAAAACCTTTCCTGCCTCCATGGAAAAGGAAGAGCTGCTCCCAATCAATTCTTGTGTTTTTTTCCCCCCCAAAGTTGGCAATTTCTTAAGATGGGTCTTCAA
Source organism: Hydrophis major (assembly GCA_033807585.1). NCBI lineage: Eukaryota > Metazoa > Chordata > Lepidosauria > Squamata > Elapidae > Hydrophis > Hydrophis major. The sequence continues at coordinate 24,494,782 of CM066334.1, read as the reverse complement.
ACTTGACAGCTTCCAGACTTGTGGACTTCAACTCCCAGAATCCCTCCTCCAGTTGTATTAGCTCAGGAATTCTGGGAGTTGAAGGCCACAAGTCTTATAGTTGCCAAGTTCTGGGAGTTAAAGACCACAAGTTGCCAAGTTTGAAGACCTTTGTCTTTAAGATGTGTGGGCCACCTCCCAAAATTCATGATGGCTGAGGAATTCTGGGACTTGGAAGTCCTCACATCTTGAAATGGCCAAGTTTGAAGAACCCTGAGTTAGAAGCAGAAGGTGCAGAATACAGAGTAACAGGGTTGGGGGTAGATCTTCAAGTCCAACCTTCAGCTCAAGGCAGAGGCCCTTTACCAGGGGTCTTCAAACTTGGCAACTTTAAGACTTGTGGACTTCAACTCCCAGAATCCCTCCTCCAGTCGTGTTAGCTCAGGAATTCTGGGAGTTGAAGTCCACAAGTCTTATAGTTGCCAAGTTTGGGGACCGCTGCCCTATGCCATTTTGGACTAATGGCTGTCCGATCTCTTCTTTCAAAACTTCCACAGTTCTGGAGGCAAGTTGTTCCACTGATTAAGTGTTCTCACTGAAAAGGACATTTCTTAGTTCTAGGTTGGGTCTCTTTTGAAGCTTCCATCTGTTATTTCTGGTCTTGTCCTCAGGTGCTTTTGAGAACAGGCAACTGGAGAATTTGGACAGAGTCAGAGCATCGAAGGGAACTGCACAACTAATGGATATTTCAATGGAAAAGCAGGGAAAAGCCATACACTCTGGCACAGGTGACAGGTTTTAGCTTTCCAAGAATGCCAGCACTGCAAGATCAGAGGTGCAGAGCAATATCTAAGATGGTTTTTAAAACGAAAAGACCCTCCGGGGAAAAGTATTTGCCCTGGTGCTTAGGGGAGAGAAAAACATTAGTGGGCATTCCTAATTTGCTTTGGGCTTATCCATCACATCACCTTCTCCAAATCCAGCAGTTAAAAGAATTGTCTGTATTTCCTGTATTTTCACTGTGCTTCTCCAGAGCCTTCATGGAGATCCTGTTTGAAATTATGGTCGAATTGTCAAGGGAAAGTCTTTACTTTGTTGCTGAACACAAGGCCACGTTTAACCACAAGCTAACCCTCACCACAATTGGCAAAGAGTCTGAACGCACGCAGAGAACAATTAACTTAGCACACTCAGCCATGCTCAAAAACAAGCAGTTCAACACAAGCCCCACGTTCTTCTTCTATTGCTCATTTTAACCCGACGTGAGAGAATTTGTTTCAAACTTTTAGAGAAGAGAAAGTGAAGTGAAACCATTGTGGCTGGGAGGTTTTCCTACCGAGGGACTGTCATGCGATTAAAAAAAGAGAAAGAGAATTCCCTTTCAAAAGAAAATTGCAGAAAAGAATTTTTTTTTTTTCAAGGAGAGAAGATGCTACGCTCGATAGATTGAATACCATATCCCTCATGGCAATAGTGCTTCACTATCCCGGTGTCGTGTTCATTGCAGTAGCCTGAGGTTTTCCTGGATTTTTAAATTTCAAGAAAAGAAATTGAGACACCAGATAGCCCCCTGAAACAAAACTGAAAGCATCAATGAAAGCAGAAGCTTCTAGTATGCCTGAAGTACAAAAACACCTTGTTAAAGCTTTTTTAAGAAGAGCGGAAAAAAGAGTTTTCCAAGGAAAGGAAACCTTAGGAGCAGCTCTTAAGGTCCTGGTTGGAATAGCATTAGTTAACTGGATAAGCCATAGGTAAAGGTAAAAGTTACCCCCGCTAGTCCCGTGATGGTGAACCTATCAACTAAAAAGATATTCCTTTGGTCTTTTTAGCTGCCAGAAAAAGGGAGTGGGGGAAAAACAATGCATTCCTTAAGTGCCCAGATAATCACCCTGGCAGCCCAAAGTTGTTGGAGCACAAGAATATTACAGGAGAAGCATGATCAATGACTCTTGGCTAGGGATGTGTCCCATTGGAGGATATACACCCAGGGGCTGGGGGGGAGGGAAGACCAGGGTCAACGGGGAAATGAATGGTGTATTTTAGTCTTGGCTGCATCCAGCTAACACCAAGATGGCCACTTCTAATAAATCAATTTTATTTTCTCTGAGAGATGCGGCTAAAGACTTATGATTTGAATGGGGGTGGATTTGTTGGGAGACAGAACCTACCGCACACGGTGTGCTGGAAGTAGCACACAGAGCCATCTCTATGGGCATGCGAGCCGTCGCCCCAGTTCAGTTCCACTGTGCATGCGTGCGTGGCTCCTGCGAGCCAGCTAATTTGGGGGTATCTGCCGTGCATGCATGGGAGGGCAGGGAAGACGCATGTGCAGGGGGGCGGGGGTAGTGTGTTGGGGGGGGATTGGGTGTATTGCATTATGGGTGCAGGCATGCGTGTCTGCTCCTGTGCACGCACTTTTGACACGCAAGAAGGTTAGCCATCACTGTGCTAGTCATTGCCAGCTCTAGGGGGTGCTGCTCATCTCCGTTTCAAAGCCGAAGAAGAGCCAGCGCTGTCCGAAGACGTCTCCGTGGTCATGTGGCTGGCAGGACTAAACGCCTTCGTAGGCGCACGGAACACTGTTCCCTTCCCACCAAAGGGGTCCCTATTTTTCTACTTGCATTTTTTTATGTGCTTTCCGTGATGACCCAGGGTGGGATAGAAAATAAACACAGTCACAAAAAACAGGTAAAGACCCTTTTATTCCTTCCCTTTGCTTCCAAGCTCCAAATATCCTTGACTGGACACAAAAAACTCCCCCACAAGTAGTTACAAGAAGGAGGAAATGTTAAATGATAAAGAATAAAAAACAACACAAACCAGGCAAGATAAGGGCTTGAAGATGTCCACAGATATCAGAACAGACACTAGGAAGGACGCCAAACTCAGAGAGGAACAATAAACTTAGAGATATTTCCATGCTTTGTTTCCAGCACTTGCCTGTACACATCTCTGTCCTCTTATCCAGTTGTCACAGCTGCAGCCTATGAAGAGGATCAAGGCCCTCTCCTCACCAGTAGACCACGTCCCTCCCTTATCCTCTTCTCCCTGCGTGCCCTAGGATGGAGAGGGGATGGGCCTGGGTCCTCCAGCAGGCCTCTGCCCAGCCTTCTCTACAACCTCCAGAGCCACACTTCCACTCCCTGTCGGCTGTTCCTCCTCTCTCTCAGAGTCCGTCGCTACCAGGGGCAGGACACTGCTAGGTTGGTAGAAGCTGGGACAAGGAACGGGAGCTCGCTCTGTGACACGGCGCTAGGGATTCGAACCGCTGAACTGCCAACCTTCCTGATCAACAATCTCAGCGTCTTAGCCTTTGAGCTACCACGTCCCTAAGCCATACATTAAGCAGGGATAAAATGTGCTGTGTGCGTGTATAGCCACATTCTTCCCACTCTCTCCGAACCAAGCTAAAAAATATATTCACCTGTACAAACAGGCCTGCGTGGACCCCTTGCTGAGTGGAAACCTCAGGTTTTGAATCCGATGCATTCCTATAAACCGTTTAGCAAGCGCAGCCCGGTGAGGCAAACACCATCTCTGCACCCACTGCACACGGCTTGGACACAGAAAAACGTTGTGCGATTGTAGGGTACAGCCTTCCGTAACCAGCTGGAATCCAAGTACCTGGAGCTTTCTAAATTCCAACAAGTTATGCCAAATACCCAGCCGCTGCCTTCCATTCGACACGGCAGGCGGGCAGCCACTCCACCCAGACACACGCAGGCAGACAGACTGACAAAGAGGTTCCTTTGGTTTGGCTGTCGGGTTGAATCGGAGCAAAAGCCCGTTAATTCCTGCCAGGTGTCGGGTGTGCAGTCTCTGGGTTATGAGGTCAACCAAAGAGAAGGGGTTTGGGGGGGGGCGGGGGGAGAGAGGGAAGAATTCAATGTAGAGAAAAGTAAAGTCTTACACTTAGGCAAGAAAAACCAAAAGGACACCTATAGACTGGGTGAAACCAGGCTCAATAGCAGGAACTGTGAGGGGGATCTTGGAATCTTAGTGGACAACCAGCTAAATGAGAGCCAGCCGTGTGCAGCAGCCGCCAATGCAATCCTAAACTGCATTAACAGAGAGATACAATCGAGATCAAGGGAGGTGCTAATACCACTCTATAAAGTAAGAGTCTTCAAACTTGGCAAGTTTAAGACTTGTGGACTTCAACTCCCAGAATTCCTGAGCTAACACAACTGGAGGAGGAATTCTGGGAGTTGAAGTCCACAAGTCTTAAAGCTGTCAAGTTTGAAGACTCCTGCTATAAAGCCTTAGTAAGACCACACCAACATTCAGTTTTGGTCACCAGGCTATTAAAAAGATGTTGTGACTCTAGAAAAAGTGCAAAGAACAAGCAACCAGGATGATGAGAGGACTGGCGGCTAAAACATACAATGAACGGTTGCAGGAACTGGGCTTGGCGAGTCTAGGGAAGAGAAGGACCAGGGGAGACAGGAGAGCAGTCATGCAATATTTGAGGGGCTGCCCCAGGGAGGAAGAAGGGGTCAAGGTATTATCCAAAGCACCTTTGAAGGCCAGACAAGGAATAATGGATGGAAACTGAACAAGGAGAGATTCAACCTGGAAATAAGGAGGAATTTTCTGACAGTGAGAACAATCAACAATGGAACATAAGTTGCCTTTGGAAGTTGTGGGAGTTTCATCCCTGGATGCTTTCAAGAAGAGACTGGACCGCCATTGGTCAGAAACGGTGTACGGTCTCCTGCTTGGGCAGGGGGTTGGATTAGATGACCTACAAGGTCCCTTCCAGCTCTGTTAATCTGTACAAAAAGCACAAGATTCTTCGGGAGATTTAAACCTGGCCCTCTTAGAAGGAAGCGCAGGAGTGGCGAACTCAACCTGTGAATCGGTTGTTTTGTTCTGCAGGGGAGCAGCCAGATCCCCACAGCTATGCTGAGGTCATGGGTGTCAAGCATTTCAGGAGGTGGCTGGAGAAAACAAACACACACACACATACACACACATACACACAGACGGGGAGGGTGATGCAGGTTCTTTACTAATGCGGAATGATTTTTTTTTTTCTCTGCACCCCAAAAAAACCTACAGGAAATAAACGTAGAGTATTTATGAATTGAATTGATTCAATTTCCGGGTGCAATTCCCGTCCCAAGTCAAGGATCGATCTTACAATCATCACCATATTATCAGAATAGAGCTGGAAGGGACCTTGGATGTCTTCTAGTCCATCCCCCTGCTCAAGCGGGAGATCCTGTAACAATTTCAGACAAGTGGCTGTCCAGTCTCTTTTTCAAAGCCTCCAGGGATGAAGCAGCCACGATGTCTGAAGGCAAGTTGTTCCACTGGTTCATTGTTCCTGAAGCAGGATGGCAAGGAGCTGCACAAACGCCCACCACAGGTAAACCGAACCTCTCTGTGGACAGAGGGGCAGGATGAGCTGCCTTAAAGAACTGCCCAGGGCAGATCAAATGGCAGAACTTAGGTAGCTGATGACGTGCCCTTGGCCTGGCCTTTCTACTTACCCGTCTTTTATGAATACACAACGGTTTGGTCCCTACTGTGCTGTCCCTCCAATACAGAGGGAAACAGATCATTTTGGGAATATCAAAAGAGCAGCTGAGTTTACCCCCCTGGTTTATTTCATGGAAGGGGGGGGGGATAGAATAGAATAAATATTGGATGAAGAATAGAATAGAAATAGAAATAGAATAGAATATTGGATGAAGAATAGAATAGAATTAGAATAGAATAGATACTGGATGAAGAATAGAATGGAATGGAATGGAACAGAACAGAATAGAATATTGGATGAAGAATAGAATAGAATAGAATAGAATAGAATAGAATAGAATAGAATAAATATTGGATGAAGAGTAGAATAGAAATAGAACAGAATAGAATATTGGATTAAGAATAGAATAGAATAGAATAGAATAGAATAAATATTGGATGAAGAGTAGAAATAGAAGAGAATAGATATTGGATGAAGAATAGAATAGAATAAATATTCGATGAAGAATAGAATAGAATAAAATAAATATTGGATGAAGAATAGAAATAGAATAGAATAAATATTGGATGTAGAATAGAATAGAATAGAATAGAATAGAATAGAATAGAATAGAATAAATATTGGATGAATAGAATAGAATAGATATTGGATGAAGAACAGAACAGAATAGAATAGAATAAATATTGGATGAAGAATAGAATAGAATAGAATAAATATTGGATGAAGAATAGAATAGAATAGATATTGGATGAAGAACAGAACAGAAATAGAATAGATATTGGATGAAGAATAGAATAAATATTGGATGAAGAATAGAATAGAAATAGAATAGAATAAATATTGGAATGAAGAATAGAATAGAATAGAATAAATATTGGATGAAGAATAGAATAGAAATAGAAATAGAATAGAATAGAATATTGGATGAAGAATAGAATAGAATTAGAAAAGAATAGATATTGGATGAAGAATAGAATAGAATATAATGGAAAGGAACGGAACAGAATAGAATATTGGATGAAGAATAGAATAGAATAGAATAAATATTGGATGAAGAGTAGAATAGAAATAGAATAGAATAGATATTGGATGAAGAATAGAATAGAATAGAATAAATATTGGATGAAGAATAGAATAGAATAGAATAAATATTGGATGAAGAATAGAAATAGAATAAATATTGGATGAATAGAATAGAATAAATATTGGATGAATAGAATAGAATAGATATTGGATGAAGAACAGAATAGGATAGGATAAATATTGGATGTAGAATAGAATAAATATTGGATGAAGAATAGAATAGAATAGAATAAATATTGGATGAAGAATAGAATAGAATAGATATTGGATGAAGAACAGAATAGAACAGAACAGGAATAGAATAGAATAGAATAGAATAAATATTGGATGAAGAATAGAATAGAATAGAATAAATATTGGATGAAGAATAGAATAGAAATAGAATAGAATAGATATTGGATGAAGAATAGAATGGAACGGAACGGAACAGAACAAAATAGAATAGAATAGAATATTGGATGAAAAATAGAATAGAATAGATATTGGATGAAGAATAGAATAGAATGGAATGGAATGGAACGGTACATCAGGTACAACACTTAATGATAGTCATAGGGTACAAATAAGCGATCAAATCCTACTAGGAAACAGTCAATATAAATCGTAAGAATACAAGTGACAATGTTACAATCATACAGTTACAAGTGGGAGGGATGGGTGATAAGGAGTGATGAGAAGATTAATAGTAATAATAATGCAGACTTTGTAAATAGTTGGACAGTGTTGAGGGAATTATTTGTTTAGCAGAGTGATGGCATTGGGGAAAAAACTCCCCTTGTGTCTAGTTGTTCTGGTGTGCAGGGCTCTATAGCGTCGTTTTGAGGGAAGGAGCTGAAACAGTTTATGTCCGGGATGTGAGGGGTCTCTAAATATTTTCACAGCCTTCTTTTTGACTCGTGCAGGATACAGGTCCTCCGTGGAAGGCAGGTGGGTAGCAATCAAGGAGATTTAAACTAGCCAAGGAGAGAAGCAACCTGGAATTAAGGAGAAATTTCCTAACAGTGAGGACAATTAACCAGTGGAACAGCTTGCCACTAGAAGCTGTGGTGCTTCATCACTGGAGGTTTTTAAGAAGAGATTAGATAGTCACTTGTCTGAAATAGTCTAGGTTCTCCTGCTTGAGCTGGACTAGAAGACCTTCAAGGTCCCTTCCAGCTATTCGCCTCCTCCTCCTTGGGCTGTAAAATCTAGGCTGGGAAAACTGAAAACATTGGGGAAGAAGGCAGGGGCAAACACAGCTGGACTATTGCCAGGAATGTTACACACACGGGTCTTTGGGGGGGGGAATGTGTGTGTATATATACACACTTCCCTAAACTTTATAGAGGTAAATAGCCTGAAATTATAATCAACGGTTGTGTTTACAAGTAATAAACAACCCAGAAGTCAACAGTTAGTCCAGAAGGCTTCCAGCTTCCAGAATTTTCTTTTCATAGGAAGGGGGGAGGGAGGGGGGGTTTGGTAGAAGACAAGGTTCTTGGCACACCTTGGGTGGAGGTGCAACTTTATTTAGAAAGCCATGCAAACCAGACCTCACTTGTTTCCCCCTCCCAAGTGTGCCAGCCACGGAGCTGAGGGTTTGTTCTTGGCTTCTGCATCGAAAGTCTGTTTAAGACCATTTCCAGTTTAAATAGGTTTGTGGACGGGAAAAACGCTGGGCAGAGCCATTCGTTCCGGTCCGCTGCTCGTGGAGAATTGCAGCCTTTTGCAACTGCCACGACGACCGATGTTCGTTCCTGCAGAAGCCCAGCTTCTGGCGAACCCTGGCTTGCAAAAAAAAAAAAAATTTTTTAAAATGGCAACGGCTTTTTTGACGCCCAAATCTATTCCTGGCTGACTTTGAAACTAAAGAGATAAAAGAGGATTCAATGTATTATACGGTCGGGGACGCCTAGTACAAATGGCTTAAGAATAAAAAGAAACTAAAATGGTGATTAGGCAAAAAATAGGAAATTATGTATATATCTATTATGGAGAAAATGGAAATATATGATGAAAATAGACTAATTTGTAATAAAAATAAGGAAAGAAATATGCAACGGTAATGTAATAAGAAAGTATATACAGAAACATGCTAAGGAAATGTAAATGATGTCTTGACGTTGGCATAATGAAGTATGTAATTTTATTTTATGTTTTTAAAATTTGAAAACTGAATAAAGTTTATAATAAAAAAAAACAATAATGAACAAACAAATATATCCCTGGAGCCACCGCCTTAGGTAGGTCTGAGTTTTTATTGATTTAAAGGCTTTTTGCCCCCAGCACTTCCTGAATTCCCCAAAGTGGAGATTACACCGAAATCCAGAACAAACGTTCCCCTCTTGCTAATATTTTATCTGGTCCTTTGAAATCCAGGAGGGGAAGCTTCAGTGCGGCTACTTGCCTTGGGCGTGTCCTGGGAGAAAGCAAAAACAGGAACTGGGGGTGTGTGTGGCGGTGGAGAACATTTGATATTTTGGAATTTTGCGTCACCCCCGTGGCTGGTTGCCCTCCCTTGCTCCTTCTTCCTGGGCACCTGCTGGCTTTTGTTGTTGCTGGAAAGACACGGAGTTCAATTCGCACCATCCCAGTTTCTACAAAATAAAGGCAGTCCAGAAATAGAAAATGGAAGGTGGGAAGGAGAAAATAGGGTGCTCTGGTGGGATTTTGGAAATATAAGGCTCGAGTCAAGGTGGGGAGAGAGAAAATAACTTAACTGACACAAGAGCCGTTTGAAGGTGCCACCTTATCCCGACACTCAAATGCAGAGGGGTCCCCAAACGTGGCAATTTTTAAGACTTGTGGATTTCAACGCTCAGCCCAACATCTTAACCACAATAACGCACCCTCCTCTTATTGGTAAAATATTTTTTAAAGGACGGAAAGAGAGCAGTGATTGGCTTTTATTAACTAACATGCAGTTTTGTACCACCTTTTCTCAATCTATGGCCTTCCACTTATTTTACAGATTAACAGAGCTGGAAAGGGCCTTGTAGGTCATCTAGTCCAACCCCCTACCCAAGCAGGAGACTCTACACCATTTTTGACAGATGGCAGTCCAGTCTCTTCTTGAAAGCATCCAGAGATGAAGCTCCCAAAACTTCTGAAGGCAACTTCTGTTCCATGAATTGATTGCTTTCACTGACAGCAAATTCTTCCTTATTTCCAATTGAATCTCTCCTCCTTGTTCAATTTCCATCCATTCTTCCTAGTCTGGCTTTCAGGTGCTTTGGATAATAGCCTGACCCCCTCCTCCTCTCCAAGGCAGCCCCTCAAATATTGGAGCACGGCTCTCCTGTCTCCCCTGGTCCTTCTCTTCCTTTTAGACTAGCCAAGCCCAGTTCCTGCAACCGTTCATCGCATGTTTTAGCCTCCAGTCCCCTCATCATCCTGGTTGCTCTTCTCTGCACTCTTTCCAGGGTCTCAACATCTTTTTTATAAATTAAGTTTTAATCTTGGGCTACATCTTCCTCAGACAGCAGTCTTTATCTGTGAAAGATGGGTACTGCAGTCCCCCACGGACACAGTTTGCCAGACTGGGAAGGACTAGTCCACGTATCATGGCTATGTTCATACAAGATGTTTTATTTCTTTCATTTAATATCAATTCATTTGCAGGATTTGCACAAACAGGCTGCATTCATACAATACGCTAAGTCATGAGCAGAAGATTAACAAGATGTATTTTCTACCAACCCAGCTCATAAAGAATTCTATTCTAATTCTAATTATTCCTATTGTATTCCTATTTCTATTCCTATCCCTATTCTATTCTCTATTCTATTCTATTCTATTCCCTATTCTATTCTATTCCCTATTCTATTCTATTCTGTTCTGTTCCATTCTATTCCCTATTCTATTCTATTCTACTCTATACTCTATTCTCTATTTTCTTCTATTCCCTGTTCTGTCCTGTGTGAATCCAGAAAAGGACAACACCAATTTTGCTAATTTAAAACATTATGTTCAAATTAATGCTAATGCAATGAAAAAACTGAATATATTTGGCGCTGGGAGGAAAAAAATGATCCTTCCAATCATTTCTTTTGAAATATGGAAGCTGACAATCTCAAGGATATGTCAAAGAGCTTGCAACTGACCACATCCTGCAATTAGTCATTAGATTTTTATCCTGCCTTTATTTTGTACAACCAAAAAGAATACGTAATGGCCTCCCGTTTTCCCCATAACAACCCTTTGAAGTGGGTTGGGCTAAAAGTCAGTCATTGGCCCAAAGTCACCCAGCTGAATTTCGTGCACAAAGGAGGACCGGAATTCCCCATCTCCCAGTTTCTACCTCACTAAAAGCCCTCGACGTATCACCATGATTGAGCTCAAAATGTCTGTTACCAAGTGAGGCAGTTGCTTGCCCCATTTTATGACCATTCTTGCTGCAGTTGTTAAATGAATCCTGTGATTGTTAAGAGGCTTCCTCCTCTGTGGCAGCCCCTCAAATATTGGAAGACTGCTCTCCTGTCTCCCCTGGTTCTTCTCTTCCCTAGACCAGCCAAGCCCAGTCCTTGCAACCGTTCATCGCGTGTTTCAGCCTCCAGTCCCCTAATCATCCTGGTTGCTCTTCTCTGCACTTTTTCTAGAGTCTCAACATCTTTTTGATGGTGTGGCGACCAAAACTGGATGCAGTACTCCGGGTGTGGCCTTATTAAGGCTTTGGAAAACAGTTTGACTCCCTCTTGTTTATGGTAGCCCCTCAAATACTGGAAGACTGCTATCCTGTCTCCCCTGGTTCTTCTCTTCCCTAGACCAGCCAGGCCCAGTTCCTGCAACATCATATGTTTTAGTCTTCAGTCCCCAAATCATCCTGGTTGCTCTTCTCTGCACTTTTTCTGGAGGCTCAACATCTATTTTACATCGTGGCAATCGAAACTGGACGTGGTCCACAAAGTTAGGACAATTAGAGCATCCCTACGGTCTTGTGATAAAAATTCAACAGCATGGCAACTGGTGTGTATTTATGACGGCTGCAGCCTCCTGGATTGACACAATCTCTTCATTTGCAACTTTCCCAAGCAGCTTCTCCCAAGTGAAGTCAATTGGGGTGTGGGGGTATGGTTTTGCTCAACCGCTGGGTGATTCCCTTAATTACAGTGTTTGCTTAATAACCTAGCAATGAAGGTCGTAATATCTGGCATGGATCAAGGGATCCATAGAGACAGGGTGAAACCAGGCTCCATAGCACTAACTGGGAGAGAGATCTTGGAGTCTTAGTGGACAACCAGCTAAATATGAGCCAGCTGTGTGCAGCAGCAGCCACAAAAGCCAATGCAGTCCTAAGTTGCATTAACAGAGGGATACAATCGAGATCAAGGGAGGTACTAATATCATTCCATAAAGTAAGGCCACACCTAGAGTACTGCATCCAGTTTTGATCACCACATTATAAAAAAAAGATGCTGAGACTCTAGAAAAAGTGCAGAGAAGAGCAACCAGGATGATGAGGGGACTGGAAGCTAAAACATACGATGAATGGTTGCAGGAACCAAGCATGGCTAGTCTAGGGAAGAGAAGGACCAGGGGAGACATGATAGCAGTCTTCCAATATTTGAAGGGGCTGCCCCAGAGAGGAGGAGGGGGTCAAGCTATTTTCCAAGGCACCTGAAGGCCAGACAAGGAACAGTGGATGGAAACCGAACAAGGAGAAATTTAACCTGGAAATAAGGAGAAACTTTCTGACAGTGAGAACAATCAACCCATGGAACAGAAGTTGCCTTCAGAAGTTGTGGGAGCTTCATCACTTGAGACTTTCAAGAAGAGATTGGACTGCCACTTGTCAGAAATGGTGTAGGGTCTCCTATATATAAAACAAAAAATAAAAATGTACCTGCTTTTATTAAGGTCTGCTGCTTTGAAATACCTAGCGTAAGCATTACGTCTATTCCTACATTCACAAAGGAAAGGAATTGCTATAAATCTAAAAGCATGACTGGCTTGACTACTTATAAGGAGGCGGATTAGTGAGGGATAGAAAAGAGCAGAGGCACCATTGTGTGTTAATGTGGGACAGAAGTTGTTTTTTTTTAATAGTATCAAAATGGGTCTTAGCAAAAAATAATAATAACTGGAAGAAAAGGAAGTAAAAGACACACAGTGTGACTGCAGGAAGAGAAACCAAAAATCTTGCATATGGAAAAAGTATTAATAACTGAAAGAACTGTCTAGGGAGCTTCTCAAGACCTCCAGGTCCTGGTTCTCCCAAAGGGGCTTTTTTCAGGAGGCAACTGGACATTTCTTGTTTTTTCTTTTGAAGATGTTTCGCTTCTCATCCAAGAAGCTTCTTCAGCTCTGACTGGATAGTGAGGAATGGAAGGATTGATACTCCTTGCAGACAGCTGGTCATTTGCATCCTTTTTAGAGGGTCATTGAGGCCACTTGGAGGTTTATCTGTGTCTTCAGGGTCACCTGAATGATGCAAAGGGTTCCTGTAGTTTTGTTAAGTGGAGGATGACCTGTACTGAATTAATGCACCTTGGAGAGAAAGAAGTCGTTGCAAAGGGTGCCGTTTTAAAAAAGGGTAAGGCATGGTTAAGATGAAAAGGAGAAGAGATGGAAAATGCAGAGCAGTGTGGAAATTAAGCGTCACATCTGCAGGTGTAGACAATATAAGCAGATGAGGTGGATCAGTTGCTTTCGTGGTGTGGAGACAATAGTTTAGTCCCCAACACCAATAAGACCGAGGAACTTATGGTGGTGTTCTCACCCAAACCTCGTTCCAAGGAAACAAACATGAAACGGAGGGAACAGCAAAACCTTTTAATGATTCTTTATGAATTCCATTCCTTTCCGGTTTAAAAGGCTGTTTCCAACTAATGGTCTCTGATAAGAATGAGCCTGGCCAAGGTGATGCAATGCTGCCAAGAACACTAGATAAGGTTGCCAAGAAGTATTTCAAATACAAAGTCTCCAAACACAAACTAAGAGAGTCCGAACGTCCACAAGACTTGAGTGCAAAAACTTCTTTGCTTCCTGCAAAGAACTCTGGTTTCTCAGCTGGCTTTTATCTCTTAAGGGAGGAGTCGTCACCTTGCAGCCTTTCTCCCGAGTCGCCCATGCTGCTACAGCAGCTTTCCTTCGAGCAGCCCTGTGCACACACACACTGGGCACAGGCTCCTCGGGGTCCTCTTCCTCAATCTTGAAAGGCAGCACTCCACTCCCCAATGGCCCCATCCCTGCCTCACACACAGGCCCCTCATCTGAGTCCTTGCTCTCCGAGACCTCAGCCATCTGTATCTGCTGCTGGCGAACCTCAACAAGTGGACTATAGAAGGATCAGATCAGACATCCATCCCTTACTTATCAATGCAACCCGAGTGGAGCAAGTGGCCAGTTTTAAGTTCCAAGGTGTTACCCTAAAAGAGGACCTGACCTGGGGGGCTCACATTGCAGCCCTGGTCAAAACGGCCCAGCAGAGATTAGACTACCTGAGACTTCTCAGGAAACAACTGAATGAAAAACTGCTGGTGACCTTCTACCGCTGCACCATAGAGATTATCTTAACTTACTGCACCTCTGTATGGTTTGCCAATTGCACAGGGGCAGACAGGACAGCATTCCAGAGGGTTAACGTCATTGCCCAGAGGATCATTGGTTGCCCTCTCCCTTCTTTGGAAGAGCTTTATAGCTCCCGCTGCCTTAAGAAAGTTCAAAACATTCTGAAAGATCCATCTCATCCTGGGAACCCTTTTTTTTTATCTATTACCATCTGGCAGACGGTACAGGATAATAAAAACAGGGATAAACAGGCTGGAAAACAGCTTCTATCCCAGGGCAGTAACTCTACTGAATTCCACTGTATAGTGCCATACGAATGCAATATCAGGGGTTTTCCATTCAACTGCATAGAATGCAAAGGATGTGTGTTTTGTGTTTATTTTCATAGTCATAAATTGTACACTGAATATGGTATTTAATTTCATTGTACGAGGTGCAATGACAATAAAGTCAACTAAACTAAATATTAAAATATGGAAGGGGTTTCTTTCCAGAATGGCTCTTCGATCTGTTTAAAAAGTGTGTGTGAAGGCTGGGAAAGCTGCATCTCTGCAGGAAGAACATGGTTATATTTCTTGTATATAAAGGAAAAGAGTGAATATAAACACTGCAGAGGGTTTGTTTGTCAAATTTCCCCAAAAAGACACTATGTAGAATTCTGATTGAAAGAGTGTGAGATGTAATAATGAGCAGGATTTGGAAAGAGAAATTTTAAGTGGGCAGGAAATGTGTAGATCAGAGGTTTACTCCTTAGCAGCTGAAAAATTGTTCTGACCCAAATCTGGTTCCAGAGAGTAAACACAAGACAAAGGTAACAGCACAACCTTTTATTGTTTCATTAGTGAATCCTGTTTCTTCACAGATAAAAGGCTGCTTCCAACTAATTACCTCTGACAAGAAAGACCCTTGCCAAGTTTGTGCCAAGAACAACAGATAAAATTCCTAAACAATAAATCAAAGAGTCTCCAAACACAAACTAAGATAGTCCAAATGTCCACAAGGCTTGAGTGCAAAAACTTCTTTGCTTCCTGCAAAGAACTCCAGGTTCTCAGCTGGCTTTTATCTCTTAAGGGAGGAGACGTCACCTTGCAGCCTTACTCCAGAGTTGCCCGTGCTGCTGCAGCTGCTCTTTCCTTCGAGTAGCCCTGCGTGCACATGCACTGGGCACAGACTCCTCGGGGGCCTCTTCCTCACTGCTGCCAGCCTCCACACTTTCCGAAGGCAGCATTCCACTCCCTGATGGTCCTGGCCCCATCCCTGCATCACACACAGGCCCCTCATCTGAGTCCTCACTATCCAAGGCCTGCTGCCAGGCGAACCACAACAGAAATTTATGCAAACGAGAAAGAAAATCTTTTGTTAATTTAGAGAAAGTGTATGATAAAGCAAGTAGCCTTGAATCATGGAGTGCTAAATAAGAATGCAAAAAAGTAGTGAAGAGGATTGCCCATCACTTGGAAGGTTGACAGTTCAATCCTAGGCAGCGGCAGATGTTTCTCTACCAAGGTGCAAAGAGAAAATATCTGTTGCGGGCATAAAGTGGAATATAAACCAGAATCTTTTTTTACTCGGAATCGTAACAGAAAAATATAATAAAGAGGTGATTTATTTAATCATACATGTAATCACAGCAGCAAAGTTAGCCTTTGGTCAAAAGTGGAAAGGCAAAGAGATTCCTGATAAAAATGAAGTAATAAAAAAGATATGGACCTGTGCTAAGATGGACAAATTAACTTTGGAAATGAAAGATAGAGATGAGACAGAATATTATAAAGTATGGGATAAATTCTTTCAATGGTGGGAAAAAAGGAAGGATCTAGAATCAAAAGGAAGTAGGGTTGGCAGAACGGATGATTAGAAATATAAAATATTGTATAAATGTATATCAAACATGTACTCTATGCCATAATACGTATGACAAACAGGATTGTCAGGACGACCATACCATGTCCAATGTTTTTAAGAATTTACTCAAAAAAACTTTTGCAAAAAACTATATATATCTCCACATAGGTGTCGGGAAGAGCACCCGGCCAATAAACGCTCAGCTCCATTCAGTTGCCCAGATTCCACCCTGAATTAAAGCAGTGTTCCCCATCTTTTCCAGCTTTGCTTACTGGTGGGCGACAGGGGATATTTCCACGCTTGCAACTGGCAAATGTGTGCACGGCCCCATTTGCACAAGCAATGGGCAAAGCGCACATCGCTTGCACAAATGGAGCATGCATCCACATGCTCGCCTGCTGCTTGCTCCAGTGGGGAGTCGCATGCCTCCCCACCGCTTCCGTGGCCCAGTTCCAAATGGCTCATGGCCCAATAACAGGCCGCAGCCTGGAGGTTGGGGATCCCTGGATTAAAGGACAAGAAACAATGGTTGGACACCGATCAAGGAGAGAAGCAACCTAGAATTAAGGAGAAACTTCCTAACAGCGAGGACAATTAACCAGTGGAACAACTTGCCCCCAGAAATCGTGGGTGATCCATCACTGGAGCTTTTTAAGAAGAGACTAGACAGTCACTCGTCTGAAATGGTACAGGTTCTCCTGCTTGAGCAGGGGCTGGACTAGAAGACCTCCAAGGTCCCTTCCAGCTGTATTCTGATTAATATTGATTGAGACTACAATAGAAAGATTGGTGCTTTGTTGCATTTTAATAGCTCTTCTTTTTAATCGGATTGAATATGATTTGAACCCAACTGTACACAGAATTGCACAGAATTTTAAAGGGTTATATATAACAAAAAAACCCTCAAAAGTTCATTGCTAAATGGGGTAAGAGCAGCACATGATGGAAGTGAAGCATGTAGCAGAACAAACAGAATGCCTGACAATTCAATACCGAAGATGTGTGATATTCCCTTGGTTGTTTATATATTGATGGAATGTTTATGGTGTATAACAAGGAGGGGAGGAGAGTTGGCTTTGAACACAAATGTACTTTTGTATGCAGATAATATCACTGAGTCACCGAGAACTGAAATAATTTTTGAATGTTACATTGCCTAATGGAACCGGGGCAAAGGGTTACAACTATTCATTCAGTAATGATCTGAAGTTACAACAGCGCTGAAAAAAGTGGCTTATGATCAGTTTCCACACTTATGACCATGGCATCCAAACCCCACAGTAATGTGATCAAAAATTGGCCACCGCCATTTATTTCATGATAACTGCCACGGTCCTTGGATCATGGGATCATTGTTGGTAACCTTCCCAGCCACCTCTGACAAGCAGTGGGCGAACCTGAATTCACTTAATGACCATGTATTGTTTAACACAGGACAAACAAACCCCTTTAAGAAGAGACCGGGGCAGCCACTTGTCCTAAATTGTATAAGTCAATGTTGGCAAACCTTTTCAGCATCGAGTGCTGGAATGGGAGCGCGCGGGGAGAGTGCCGAAAACTGGAAGAGCAGCTCCCCAGCGTGCATGCACACACCAGGAAGCTGAGCTTCCGGTTTCTGGCACGCAGGCACACGTGAAGGCCAGCTGCCCAGGGTGCAGGCATGTGCCAGAACCCAGTGTGACCAACCAGTGTGCCGGGGACCACTGGTAGTCCGCGAGAAAATTTTGGTGGTCCGCAGAGAAACGTCACTCCCAAAGCAATGAATCCAGGCTGCACGGGAACACAAGGCTATTCCACCCACATGACTCATGGGAACACACGGCTTGTGTCGCTTGCATTGTGAACAACACGAGGTAGGGAGGGGGGAAAGGGCGGAAGGGGTGAACTTGCCCCATTCTCCCCACGCACGTCGCCTGGCCACCGGGCTGCTTCTTTCCGCTTCTTTCTTCTTCTCCTTTTGGCTGCGCACAAGGAAAGCAGTGGAAGTCTTTCTTTTTCTCCCACAACCTCTGCCAGAAATGAGTCTTTGGGACCCTGCAAGGCCTCCTGCTCAAAGAGGCTGCGCCATTCTGGCGGAGTTTGGGGGAGAGAGAAAGAGAGACTGTTGGCTTCATGCAAGGAAAGCAGCAGAAGAGAACGGAGCTGGAGACGGTATCCTGCCATCTCAAATAAAGAACAATCAGTCGGTAGGACAACATGGGGGTGGGGGATTTTCCCAGGGTCTCTGTTCCGCAGGATTTAAAATTGTGAGTTTGGTCGTCCCTGAGATCCAAAAGGTTGGCAACCCTGGATGAGATGACTTACAAGGCTCCTTCCCACTCTATTCTGACTGAGCAATCATTTTCTATGAGCAATTATAATGATGGATATTTGGGGGGGGGGGGACATGTATTCCATCCAATGAGTCCCAGCCTGCAGAACTGGGCCAGTCCAGTGGTGTTTATTTTTTGCAGGACTCAACTCACCATGTCCCAAGCCAGACGGAGACTTATTCATAAGCAGTCCTTGTGGTTGAAAAAGCTGGCTTGCTAGCTTTCTTTCTTTCTCCCCATCCTGTATCTTATGACCACAGGATCATTTTAAGCCCCCAAGCACTGCTTTCTCAAATGCAAGAAAACAGCAGGCAAGATATGGCTATGGTGATCACATCTTATGCAGATATATCTCAGGAAGATACAAAGGTCCATAATATAAAGAGATTTGTATGTGAAACAATCAACTGCTTCCCTCTTGAGGGATCACAGTGTGCCAACTTATGTAGGGAAATGCCTATTGAGGAATGACATTTGGAGCAATCTCCCATCCTGGTGTCCCTTCAGGATGTGTTTCTCTTTAGCTTCGACATGAGAAGTCCAATCTGGAGGGAAAACTGGCTTTCATAGCTTGAATTGCGTTAGTCCCGGTGGGCCTTTTTATGATGCATTTCTGCTGATAGGTTTGCATAGTTCAAGAGGGCACCAAGAGGTTAGTAAGTTCAACACCAGCAATGTTCATAGGTAAATAGCCGGCCCAATAAAATTTATCATTTTACTCCGGCTCTTGTAACAACTGATAAATCATTAAAGCACCAAGATCAGAATGTACTGGCATTAGAGAAGCTGTCTTTTTAAATCCATGGAATTATTTCTTCATACACTTCCTACTATACTATCTCATCGGCTGCAGCGATGGATCTGTCACCTCAATTTTTACCGGCTGGTAAGAATTGCACCTAGATCTAAAGAGGAACTGAATCATTGAGGTGGTTTTTGCCCAACCGCAGGAGTTAAACAGATGTTCGTTCTCTTTGGGTGTCCAAAGCAAGTTTGCTTTGACTCAGGTTGACTCAGCCTCCCGTCCTTCTGAGGTGGGTAAAATGAGGACCCAGACTGTTGGGGGCAAGAGGCTGACTCTGTAAACCGCTTAGAGAGGGGCTGAAAAGCACTGTAAAGTGGTATATAAGTCTAAGTGCTATTGCCATTTTTCTTCCTTCCTCCCTCCCTCCCTCCCTCCCTCCCTCCCTCGGTGTCTGACTCTGTAAACCGCTTAGAGGGGCTGAAAAGCACTGTAAAGCAGTATATAAGTCTAAGTGCTATTGCTATACAAGACAACTTTGGAAATGTCTTTCAAAGTAGTGCAAAACTGATTCATCAAGTGTACTGCTAAATCCCTTTAAATGAAATAAACCAACACTACATCCTTGCAAATTTTCTAACTTCAAAACACCCCAGATAATACCATCCCTGGACCACTTTAAAACAGGATAAGAGTCTAGTTCATGAGACAGGATGCTAGAAACAGTGGGGGAACAGGGAAGAAGGAAGTCAATTTCAAAATTATGATCAAAATTTCTTGCTCCACCCCCCCATCCACCCCCCATTAACAGTTCTAGAAAAGTCAAAATCCTGGATCATCTTTTGCACACTTTTGGTTTGTTCTAGGAAATTCAAATGATTCTTTTCTTTTTAAGAGGACAATGCAACAACAACTTTCACTACTTCAGGAAAAAATTGCCTTGATTAGTTGTTTTCAATATGATACCGCAGACTGCTGTTAAAAAAAGCCCTCAAGAGAATGTGCTCAAAACAGAAAATGTGAGCAGTTGAGTGCTTAACTGGGACTAGAGAGATGTCCATTCAAATCCCCACTGAAGTTCACTGGGTAACTCTGGGTCAGACATGAACTGTAAGCACAACCTCAACAGGGCTATTCTGAGAATGAAATGATTGGCTGTGCAAAGAAAATATCATGCAGGCAATTTTGAACTGTGAGAACGAGACATGTACGCAACCAACGCAGGCGTGAACAAACTTTGCAGGATCTTACCAAAAGGATTCCAAACAGGCAGAAATTCAACCACATTCTGTGAGTGGAGGGGGGAAAAATCAGTGGCAATAAGCAAACTATTTATGAAAGCTGTCTTCCGGGGACCCCAAAAGTGATTTTTTTTTCAAGAGGCAACGGGACTTTCTGGCTTTTCTTTTGAAGACGTTTCGCTTCTCATCCAAGAAGCTTCTTCAGCTCTGACTGGATGGTGGGATGTTCAGTCAGAGCTGAAGAAGCTTCTTGGAGGAGAAGCGAAATGTCTTCAAAATAAAAACCAGAAAGTCCCGTTGCTTCTTGAAAAAGCACCTTTGTGACAACCATCCTTGCTATTTATATTGACTGTTTCTTAATATGATTTGATTGCTTATTGTACCCTATGACTATTATTAAGGGCTGTACCTGATGATTCTTGACTCTTGATAAATGTATCTTTTCTTTTATGTCCACTGAGAGCATTTGGACCAAAGACAAATTCCTTGTGTGTCCAATCACACTTGGCCAATAAAGAATTCTATTCTATTCTATTCTGTTCTATTCTATTCTTCATTCCAATATTCTATTCTATTCTATTCCCTCCTATTCTATTCTCAATCCTATTCCCTATCCTATATATATGGTTCCTGCTATGCTATGCTATCCTACCTCTACTATCCACTACAGATGTTTTCTGGGGATGTCTGTTCATCATCCATGATCATCTTGCTGGAAAAGCTTCGAAAGAAACTTTCAGAATAGTTTGAAAACCAACCGTCTCTTATATATCCAGATGCTCATCAAGATTCAGACATTGGTATCATTCCCAATGTTGTTGTTGTTTAAAAAGAAAAGCAGGACAAGCAACAACCTACTGATTACATGCCCAGTGTCTGCTGTGACAATATAAAAGACGCATATTTACCTCTCTTGAACTCCTCCAACACGGCATCCAGCTTGGTGTCGTTGAAGACAAAGTGAAGCGGGTGATTGTAGAACTTGATGATGGTGCTCAGGGGGGTGCAGTCGTCAGGGTCCACCAAGGCCAGGTCCTTGACGTAGAGCATGTCCACCAAGTTGGTCCGCTCATCCTCATACACTGGGATGCGGGTGTAGCCGCTCTGCATGATGGTGGACATGTTGTTGAAGTCCAGCACGGCATCGGCGTTCAGCATGAAGCACTCGTCCAACGGGGTCAGCACATCCTCCACCGTCTTGTTCCTCAGGGCCCCCTTGCTGAATTCCTCCCGCACAAACTCGTTGTAAGGGTCGCTGTTGCGCACCATGTCCAGGATCTTCTCCCGCAAGAGGTAGGTGCTGTTGTCATGCCGCAGGGCCAGCTCCAGCACCCGACTCAGTGGCAGCGCCACAGGGAACGTCAGCAGCATGAAGAACTGGGTCAGCCACAGGCCCCGTGGGGCCAGCCACAGACCCCAGCGGGAACTGGCGGCGAAGGGCAGCACCTCAGCCAGCAGGAAGGACAAGGCGGCCACACCAAGGATGGCCGGGACCAGCGCCCCTACGGCCCGGTAGAAGAGCACAGCCAGGGCAGCCTGCGCCACGGCGCTCACCAGCAGCAGCGCGCACAGGACGAAGGGGCCCCGGTGCCGGACGGGCTCCAGCGCCTTAGAGGCGCCCCGCTCTGCCTCTGAGCCACAGTCCCGCAGCACATAGAGCTCGGCCGGATCCAGCCACAGGGTGCTGAGCTGCAAGGTGCGCAGCAGGGCCAGCAGGGCCAGCAGGAGGGCCACTAGGGTTCCCAGCAACCAGGGGGGCATGGGTGGGGGCCATGCCTCAGCCGCTACCCGAGCCCCTCCGCCTTCGTCCTCCGTCACTAGGATGGCATCGCCCGGGGCAGCCGGGGCCCAGGGGCGGCCGGGCCCCAACGGGATGCAGAGGCGGTACCGTCCTCCAGGACTCCCAGGGGCCACTCGCACAGTCACCAGCCCTGCATGCTCGCTGGCGGGCAGGACGTGGTGGGCCAGCACCTGAGGGGGCCCCGAGGAGGAGGAGGAGGAAGGCTCTTCCCCCGGGTTCCCCCCGCAGGGCGCCTCCTCCGGCACGAAGGCGGCCCAGGGCCAGCTGCGGTTGTGCAGCCCGGTGCCGTAGAGGCGCAGGCGGAAGGTGGCCCCCGGCAGGGCCCGCACCAGGCCCCCGGTGGCCGCGGCGCCGTCCTCCAGGCGGAAGCCCAGCACTCGCGGGCAGGCGGGCGGGCAAGGATCCCCGCCGGGCTCAGGATCGGGTGGCGCGCCGTCTCGAAGGGCGCCCGCCGCGGCCGCCCAGCCGCAGAAGAGCACCAACCAGGGGCCGGCACCGCCGCCTTCGCCCGCCATCCCCGGAGGCGCCGCGGGACCCCGATCGGACACGGACACACAAAATGAGCAGCAGCAGCAGCGGCGAGCACAGCCTCCGCCGGAGCAACTCCGAGGGGGAGTGGCCGGAGCGGGGAAGGTCAGCTGACTCCCCTCCGAGCGCCACCGAACCTGCCTGCGGCGGACGGGCCAATGGCCGCGCCGGCCCCGCCGCAGCTCAGCCAATGGGAGCAGGCGGAGGTGTGGCCGGCGCGGCGGGAGGACGGGGGTGGGGGTGGAAGGAGAGGGGAGGGGAGACAGGCTCAAGTTCGGTGGCACCGCGGTATAAACAAGACGGAGGGGAGGGAGGGGGGGTTAGGAGGGAGCTGCCATTTAAAGGGGCCGCGACCCGGCTATTGTCCGCATGGCGGCGGTGGGGGAGTGGGGGGCGGGAGAGAGGGCAGCTGAGGACTTGGAGAGGAGGAGGAAGAGGAGGAGGAGGAGTGGCCTGAAAAGGCCCGTTGCAGCTAGTCTTGAAGGGGCTGGGTAAATGTGAATGAGCAGCCCCCTTCCTTCCCCCGTTCAAATCTCAGCCTTGCAAAAAGTGGTGGAAACGCAATGCTTTATTTGCAGCGAGGCTTAGTCGGGAATCGGGGTCCGTGCAGGAGGAGCAGGAGCAGGAGCAGGAGCAGGAGGAAGAAGAAAGAAGAAAGAAGAAGAAGAAGAAGAAGAAGAAGAAGAAGAAGAAGAAGAAGAAGAAGAAGAAGAAGAAGAAGAAGAAGAAAGGTTGGCATGAAGGGGAGCAGGAGGAGGAAGAAGAAGAGGAGGAGGAGGAAGGAGAAAAAGAAGGAGAAGAAAGGTTTCTGGTGTGAGGAAGAGAAGGAGGAAGAAGAAGAAGGGGGAGGGGGAAGGGAAGAGAAGGAGAAGGAGAAGGAGAAGGAGAAGAACTTTATTTTTCCCTTTGAATGTCCATGGAGATTCTTAGTCCTCCAGGTTGTCCCAAAGCTGCTTTATTTCCAAGAGGCAACTGGACTTACTTTCTTTTTTTCTTTTGAAGATGTTTTGCTTCTTATCCAAGAAGCTTCTGAAGCTCTGACTGGAGAGTGGGGAATGGAAGGATTTATATTTCTTGCAGACAACTGGACATTCGCATTCTGCAATACAAAATCCTTCCCTTCCCCTCCTTCCAGACAGAGCTGAAGAAGCTTCTTGGATGAGAAGGGAAACATCTTCAAAAGAAAAAAAGAAAGAAAGTCCAGTTGTCTCTTGAAAAAAAAAGCACCCTTGTCCCTTTGAATGTATGCTAATTGGCATACATTAAAATGAAATTTCTTTGCATACAGCTCACCTCCTCCAATATACAGTACATAAATATGATAGAATAAATAAATCAATACAAAATTATGCTATTCTGTGCTATATAGGTAGTCTCCCACCTTATAATGGTGCTGAAAAAAACTTGGCTTGTTTCACAGTTACGACCTCTGAAGCATCCTCATGTCCATGCAGTCAAAATTTGGATGCTTGCCAACCAATTCACATTTATGACCATATTGCTGTGTCCCAAGATCATGCAATCCCCTTTTGCGACCTTCTGAGAAGCAACGTCCATGGGGAAGCCGGATTCACTTAACAGCCATGTTGCTAACTTAACAGCTGCAGTGCTCCACTTAACAACTGTGGCAAGAAAAGTCTTAAAATGAGGCCAAATTCACTTGATAAATGTCTCACTTAACAATAGAAATCAGGGCTCAGTTGCGCCTGTAAGTCTAGGACTACCTGTATTACCTCCTGTCTAGTTCCTTCTTATTACTACCTATTAAGTACTACTAGTTCTTACTACTAGTAGTACTACTAGTAGTACTAGTTTTTACTACTACCCCTAGAAGCAAAGCATACTGTTTGTGCAAAGTTTTATTCATCCCATTGGCATATCATGAATATAATTAATTAGGCTAGATGTTCAAACAATGAGTAAAGTATTAAACCTAAAGCTTCAGTACAGTACGCCTTTCCTGGTGGAATCAATAAGCTTTTCCTTAACTGTGCCTTAAAGACACCTTTCTAACCACATCCCTATCCCCATCTGGCTACCCTGCCCAGTTTACAAAACAGATACCCAAAGCAGAGGAAAACCAATGTAGATATACCTTTATGCATATTGCATGCACACGGGGTTTTAAATAACAATCATGATTACTTGGTGCAAAAGAGAAAAGTGGATGTTGGACTCACAAATATGACTGAAGAAACTGTGCAAAGGCAATAATGTAATAACAGATGATGAACTTATTGAAAAGTCTTCATAAATTTTATTCAAATGTGTATATAAAAGACAGGAAATCGATATGTTAAAAATAGATGAATGCCTTTAAAGACAACAGTTACCTAAACTATCACAATGGAACGCAGTGGCTCAGTGGCTAAGATGCTGAGCTTGTCGATCAGAAAAGGTCAGCAGTTCAGTGGTTCAAATCTCTAGCGCTGCGTCACAGAGTGAGCTCCCGTTCCTTGTCCCAGATTCTGCCAACCTAGCAGTTCGAAAGCACATAAAAGAAATGCGAGTAGAAAAATAGGGACCCCTTTGGTGGGAAGGGAACAGCGTTCCATGCGCCTTCAAAGGCGTTGTGTCCTACCAGCCACATGACCACGGAGACGTCTTTGGTCAGCACTGGCTCTTCTTTGGCTTTGCAAAGGAGAGGAGTACTGCCCCCTAGAACCGGAAATGACTAGCACGGATGCGCGAGGGGAACCTTTACCTTTACCTAAACTATCAAAAGTCCAGAGACAACTTATGAACGACCCAATAAGTGCTTTTGAGGTATCAGAATCTATTTAAAAAATGAGGCCAGGCCCAGATAGTCTCACAAGCCAATACTACAAGTGTTTCCAGGATGAACTTCTTCAAGCATTAAAAGAAACAATGAATGAAATACTTTTTTTGGGGGGGGGGGGAATATACACCAGATGTGAAAAGAAACAACTTGGAATAGCACTATCAACCTTGAAAATAGGAACTGTTTTGTCTTTCATTGGACAGGATCTGCTCCAAGAAAAGAGATAGAATTTTCTATAAATGGTTTGCAAGGTCACTTTTTGTTTTCATTTCCAGAGAATACAAGACAGGGGGAAAAAAATGAAAACAGGAGAATCGAGAGAAGCAGCTCTTCTCCCAGATTCAGAGATGCAACACTGGAGGCCATATACACATTTATTCATCCTTACTTACATCTTCCAACATTCTTGTCATTATTTAAGTCTCATGATCACAGATGTCCTCATAACAACTCTTTTCAATTCCCCACCAATCTATTCCAAATTATATAATATTCCGATTCATCCTTATTTTTCATCTCTAGTATTAGTCTATCCATTTCAGCGCAAATCAAAATTTTATTTATGATTTCATCTTCACTAGGAATTTCTTTCTCTTTCCACTTCTGGGCAAATACCACTCTTGCTGCAGTGATGACATGTATTATCAAATATAACTCTTCCTTCTTATATTTTTGGGTATAATTCCCAATAAGAAACATTCTCTATTTTCCAAAGCATCAGAAGGCAAGGCAAGTATCAATGGATGGAAACTAGTCAAGGAGAGAAGCAACCTGGAACTAAGAAGAAATTTTCTAACGGGGAGGACAATTAACTAGTGGAAGGACTCTCCTTCAGAAATTGGAGGTTTTAAAGAAGAGACTGGACTGCCATTTGTACAGAATAGGAAGATCTTCTGTTTGAGCAGGGGGTTGGCCTAGAAGACCTCCACAGTTCCTTCCAACTCTGTTATTCTGTTCTGAAAAGATTTGTATTTTTTAACTGAAGATTTGCAAGCAGGAGATGAAATGCTTCCTCCGTTAATTGCCCCAGTGTGATATTAACTCCGATGATGCTTGAACTTCCCTTGAACTATTGCATCCGTTTTCCTTGGGAATCCTAAATCTCCTTCAGATCTTCCACAGGCAAAGGAAGCATTTGATCTCTGGGCTATTTCCATTCTGTGGAATCCTTGATGCTCTTCAAGCTTGGCGGTTTGCTTGCAGACGGTTCATTATCCAACTAAATAACCGTCATCAGTGCTATTGGGGTTGGGGTTTGCTGCCTGTGTATATATAGCAATATGTCCTGTCAGTGTTGGTGGAATGTGGTATTCTGCTTGTTTCCAAGCAGAAAAACATAATGATTGAGTACAGTCAGCCAGATGTTTAGCTGGCTTTTGAATTGAATAGGTGGCATTTTGTCCACCTATTAAAATCTTCCCAAGTACCTGGGATAGGCAAATATGGTTAGAGATATCATTGCAGGATGTAAGCTATTTCAAGTAAATCTGCCTTTTAGCAATTGACTGATCATAATTTTGTCAATGCCGATGTATTCAGAGATGGCATTCAGCTGGTTCTGACCAGTTCTGGAGAACCGGGAATGGAAATTTTGAGTCGTTTGGAGAACCAGCCAATACCACTGCTGACTGGCCCCGCCAACCCCATCTCTTCTCCGCCTCCCATTGAGTCCCAGCTGATTGGCTGGGTCTTCTTTGGTTTCCCTGCCCAGGAGAACGGAGCTGGAAAGCAGGTTAGTGGGGTGAGGAGGGAATGGAGATTTTGCATTAACCTTCCCCCAGGAGTGGGGAGGGAATGGGGATTTAGCAGTATCCTTCCCCTACCACACCCACCAAGCCATGCCCACCAAGCCACACCACATTCGCCCACCAAGCCATGCCCATAGAACCGATAGTAAAAAAATTTTGAACCCCACCACTGGATGTATTATTATTAAAGATGTTAGATCTAGCTCTTTGAAGATGGCTCTGATGCTTGTAAAGGATGGAAGGAAATAAAAGAGGTGTCAGCTTCCAGCCAGATGCAAAGTAGACGGAGTCAGTTGTTATAGTGTTGGGGGCATCATTGGAAGACTTGAAGGGCCAACTTAATGTCCTAGAGAAAACGGAACCAACAGCACATAATGAATCAACTAGACTGTCAGATTTGGAAGCCATATTGTATTTAGAAACTTCCATGCTGCCACATCTTGGTGCCTGGGAATTTGGGAGGGGGGATTTTATAGAGAGATGGAAGTTTAGACATAACAACATTCTTCTCATAAAGTCAAGGACAAGGTACTCTGCACCTGGAAAGAAAAATGTCCCCAGTTGGGACAATGAACGATTGGACCATGTGATGGACTGGTGGGTGCAGGGAATGTGTTTTTGATTTTCAATCAGGAAGGGAAAACCTGTAACTCTCAGATTTGGGTTTTACCAGATGTGCCTATATGACTTCTCTTATCAATTCTTATTTGGATGGATTTCGTTTCTGAGAGTTGAATGGAAATGAGGAGTTTCGGTGGAAGGCTGACATAGACCAGATCTCAGTTCATATGGTCAGATGGAGCTTAATGGGCCAACGGGCCACATCTAACTCACCACAGGACAATTCAACAATTCCATTTATTTAAAATTATTACATGATTTTAATTTTTGTCGTTCACATTTCATTTTGTCTCTCCTTTGGCATCATTTCTTTAATGATTCTATTCCCCTATTTCTTCAATTATCAGTGTAATTCTTCTCCTGCAGCAAGTTAGCTGTGGTGAGTTGTCTTAGACCCCATATGAAGATGGTTCATTAATACGGATTCCACCTCCTCTCCATCTTGCTTCTCCATCTTTCAATTGAGCTGCAAAGTTCTGGATTTTAAACTAATGTATTTATGCTCTTAGTTTATATAGTTTTTATTTTTATAATTATAAGCCACCCAGAGTTACCTTGAGGTAAGATGGGCGGCCTATAAACAATAAAATAAATGGAGTTGGAAGGTACCTAAGAGGTCATCAGGCCCAACCTCCTATATTTCAGACACATAACACAAAGATGGAACTCGCTGGAGAAGGCTCCAATGCTGGGAAAAGTGGAAGGGAAAAGGACAACCAGTGCCAAGAAGATGAACTAGGTTACAATTGTGATGGATGCATCAGTGGAAATGGCTAAGAGTCAACAGCAATTCGACAGCACAGTCCACTTTTACCTCAGGATACCTCAGGGTATTGCATCCCTTAGCAGAAACCAGCCTGTGGTTTGCTTTGGAGTGCTTGGTTGGATGTGCTTCACTTCAGATGTTTTCCAAAAATGAACGACAACAAAATCAATCGATCCATTAGTCAATCAATCATTAAGAAGCCTAGCTGGACCTACTCCGAATCAATGGCTGAAGAAAGATCAAAGCTAACATCCTCTTGATATTTTTTCTTTTATTCATCGCATGCCGCAGGGACGAAGATGGAACTGAAATCAACCAAATAACCTCCCTTTACTGCTTTTCTTGTCAGATAGTTCTATTTCCTGGAGGCTAAAAGAGATGGGTGAACCCATCTTTCTTTGGACCATGTCTCGGTGAAAGTTGAAGAGTATTGTTTTGTTTCTATAGAAGTATGGATTACGACGTATAAACATTTATAAAACATTTATAATCCGTGCCCTTGTTATCTGCGTCAAATGCTATTGTTGCTCGCCCGCCAACCTCTCCACTCTGTTTTTAGCTGTTGCTCAGGCAAATTGCGGTCTGGGCACTAGCCATAAATTGCAGGTGGAAGCCAATTTGCAAAGATGGATAATTTGCCATTATCAAGTCACCTTTGACTTTAATTGACTGCGGAGAGGGTATTTCAACAGCAGGAGAAAGATAAATCCACCATGGATAACACAAGCATCTATCAACAGGAAGACAATGGACACACCTGGGAGTACCCACCACATCCCCAAGTTTTTTTTTTTAAACAAGTCTATAGGGTGATAATCAGAAGCTATGCAAAGTGTTTATTGATTTGTGTCAAGAAGGGATTCGTCCAGAACAGAATTATGCTGCAGGGTTGTGTTCTGGAGAGAAAAAAAAAAAAATCATTTTTTCGAAAAAAAATCATTGCAGAAATTTGCAATGATTGATTGAGGACAGATGAATCTGAGCCCTTCTTTTGGGATCTTTGGATTTGCCTAATTAAATAATATCCTGGCTTCAAACAACGCATTGATCCATGGAATGAATCCCTCTGGTAACCGTATTGCCTGCATTCACACATTCTTAAGTTGATTATAGTTACCTCGGCTGCTGTTTCTATTTATTTTGTGGCTGTTTTTGCTGCATGAATATTTTTTGATTGTTTTAAGAGGTTTTTTTTTTATTATTAATTTTAGAATGGTAAGCCACCCAGAGTCACTCGGTTGAGCTCTACAGACACTGAATGAATAAATTGAATTGGCTACATGCCCTGAGTTACAAATAGCAATAGGACTTAGACTTACCATATATCCCTGAAAATAAT
Organism: Hydrophis major; assembly: GCA_033807585.1. Lineage (NCBI taxonomy): Eukaryota > Metazoa > Chordata > Lepidosauria > Squamata > Elapidae > Hydrophis > Hydrophis major. The sequence goes on along the minus strand of CM066334.1, from coordinate 24,465,022 downwards.
ACCGGGTTTTATATTAATTTTTGTTCCAAAGGTTGCATTAGGGCTTATTTTCTGCTTAGGTGTTATTTTTGGGAAAATATGATATTAAATCCGCCCATCTGGCTGACAATCTCAACTGGGGCTTATTGGGGGGGGGGGTAGGGCTTATATTACAAGCATCCTAAAAACCATGCTAAGGCTTGCTTTCCAGCTGGGTCTTATTTTTGTGGAAACATGGTTTATAGTGCTTTACAGCCCTCTCTAAGAACCTCCAACAATCTGGGTCATTTTACTGACCTCGGGAAGGATGAAAGGCTGAGTCAACCTTGAGGCAGTCGGGATCGAACTCCTGGCAGTGGGCAGTTAACCTGCAATGCTGCATTCTAACCACGACGCCACCACAGCTCTTGGTCTAATGGCCTAATCATGTTTTTCCTAGAAAGAGCCAAGCCAGCTTTCAGCACCTTTGGGTGGAGTCCTTGGTGTCTCTGAACTTGGTTGTTTTCTTCAAGACTTTTATTACCAAACCAGATAACATCAGCACTGATGGTGTTGCCTAGTTGGGTTATGAAATGTTTTCAAGAAAACAACCAAGCTCAGAGAGCATCAAGGACCCCACAGTTCATCCTTGAACCACAAATAATCCCTTCTGTTGGTACTTTTGCTTTTCCTCTAATGCAAAAGACTTCTCCCTTCCCTTGGAAGCCAGGAGTCTTCATCACCCTTGCTTTCCTTGAGCAATTTCAGCACCAGCCAAACAAGTTATGACTAGAAAGAAGTTTTATTTTTATTTATTTGATTTGTCAATCGCTTACAAGATAATAGGTATAGGTATAAACATGAGTAGGAATACAGGAAATAGATATGAGTAAAAGGGGACAATAGGACAGGGATGGTAGGCACGATGGTGCACTTATGCACGGCCCTTACAGACCCCTTAGGAATGGGGTGAGGTTAATAGTGGATAGTTTGAGGTTAAAGAAGTGGGGGTTAGAGGATGTGACAAAGAGAGTCAGGTAGTGCATTCCAGGCATTGACCACTCTGTGGCTGAAGTCGTACTTTCTGCAATCAAGTTTGAAGCGGTTTACATTGAGTTTGTATCTGTTGTGTGCTCTTGTATTGTGCTTGAAGCTGAAGTAGTCATTGACTGGTGGGACATTGTAGCAGATAATTTTCTGTGCGATGCTTAAGTCTAACCATAGGCAGCATAATTCAAGGTTGTCCAAGCCCCAAATCTCAAGCCTGGTGGTGTAGGATATTCTGTTGCGAGCAGTGTAGTATCCTTCTCGTGAAATACTTCTGGACTTGCTCAATTGTATTAAGGTCTGATATGCAGTGCAGATTCCAGACTAATGATCTGTATTCGAGTATTGGTCTGGCAAATGTTGTGTATGTCCTAGTTAGCAATTCACTATTTCCAGAGGAGAAGCTTCGTAAGATTAGATTTGCAATTCTTAATGCCTTTTTGGCAATGCTGTTACAGTGAGCTCTGGCACCTAAGTCATTTGATATGAGAACTCCAATTTCAGCACCAGATAAACAAGTTACGACTAGAAAGTTCTGCCACCGCCAATGCTTGCATGCACACCACCACTATAATTCACATGTGTTTGGCTAATTTGTGGCTGTGTCACCTGTACTGATGCCACTGAATGGTGTGTGGGCAGCTCTACTCCCAAAAGAAGCTAAAAATAGGTGAGGCTGGGGAAGAAACAAGGTGTATTTGATTTCATTCCTGTGTACTGAAAAATAAATTGAATTCATTTACATATTCATTCACGTGGAGTATTAGTACCACTTTATAAAACTTTAGTATATCCACGCTTGAAATATTACATCCAGTTTTGGTCACCATAATATAAAAAAAGATGTTGAGACTCTAGAAAGAATGCAGAGAAGAGCAACCAGGATGATGAGGGGACTGGAGGCTGAAACACATAAAGAATGGTTGCTGGAATTGGGTAGGTCTACTTTAATGAAAAGAAGAACTAAGCATGATAGCAGTATAACAATATTTGAGGGGGCTGCCCCAAAGAAGAGGGAGTCAAGCTATTCTCTAAAGCACCTGAAGGCAGAACAGGAAGCAATGGGTGGAAATTAATCCAGGAGAGAAGCAACCTGGAATTAAGGAGAAATTTCCTGACAATGAGCACAATTAACCAGTGGAACAGCTTGCCACCAGAAGTTGTGGGTGCTCTATCACTGGAGGTTTTCAAGAAAAGATTGGTCAGCCACTTGTCTGGAATGATATACTCTCTCCTGCATGTGTAGGGAGTTGGACTAGATGACCTCAAAGGTCCCATCCAACTCTGTTGTTCTAGGTTTCTGTGTTCTACTCTTTGGTCATAGTTCATTTTGATATTGAAAAGGTTTAATTTTCTCATTTGGATTTAATTTGGTCATCAATCTCCTGAGTGATGCAGATTGCATAGTTGCTTAATTGACCAGAAAAAAACAACAACCTCACATAACTTTTATGCTGGCGTTAGCAGCAAAAGAAGGTTCTCGCTAATGATGATTACAGGAAGTGGCCAGCTTAAAACTCTTTGGCCAGCTATCAGGAAGGAAGTTTCTGCTGGCTCACAATTCCTGGAATAATTTTTATAATTATCAAACAGGTAAGGCTGAGAAAGACAAGGAAAAAAAATGTTTGGTATCATTTATTTTATCTTTCTTTTACAGCGTTATCTTCCCACCAAGGGAGCTAGAAACTTAAAAGCTTAGTGTTTATATTTTAAAATCAGAAACAAAGACAATAAATTACATTAGGTTACCCACAAAGGGGCAAAGGTTGAGGAACCATTGTGCTTTCCGTAGGAATAATAATAACATCAATAGTTTTTAAAAAGGGAAATAAGGGATTCCACACACACAAAATGTTTTAATGGTCAGACAAAACAAAAGCTACATTCAAAGGAAACACACGTATTGTCCAATTAAAGCTGTTTGAAAGCGCAAAAATCCATTTATAACATCCCTGCAAGGGAGAAAGGAACATGGATAAGAATCCATCCCTGGTTTGTAGGTCCAGCTACCTCTCCTGCATAGTTGGTTTGTTTTACGTTACAGAGGGAGAGAAGAAATTTCTTTCAAACTCCAGAATCAAGTATTGTTAGAACCAAACCCCAACTCAAACCCAATTCTGCTTAGCCAAGTTCATGTAGCCAGGATGGCAACGGAGAGGAATGAAAAGGAACAGATAGTGGGTCATTTCTACCCCCCCCCCAAAAGTCCTCAGAAAACAGATTCCTGCATCTAGAAAAAGATGCAGTAGAAAGGATCTTAATTCAACACAAATGCACGCACGCACACATAAACACATCTTCCCTTTCTTAGGACTGGCTTTAAGCCAGGGGGTGTCCAACATTGGCAACTTTTTAAGACTTGTGGACTTCAACTCCCCAGAATTCTCCAGCCAGCACAGGGAATTCTGGGAGTTCAAGTCCCCAGGGTCTCAAAAGTTGCCAAGGTTAAACATCCCCACTCTAGGGTGTTCTTCTGCTTCAACATTCAGAAATGGCATTGGGTGTTGGAAGCTCACTTCACCTGCTTCAACAAATCAGCAATTCATGAGGAAGTTCCTTGGCAAAGAATACAATTGGTTGAAGA